>ML677349.1:20710818-20760135 GCA_007922305.1 Dermatemys mawii
GAAAGAAAGAAAGAAAGAAAGAAAGAAAGAAAGAAAGAAAGAAAGAAAGAAAGAAAAAGAATTTTTTTTCCTGAACACTCTCTTCTGGCTTTAAACAACCCCACCCCCCAACCTCTAAAAGCTCATCACCAGAAGGAAGCTCCTCATAGACCAGGACACCCAACTCAAAGTGGCACCAGATCCTGCCAGAACACCAGATGCAAAACTTGTAGACATACTTCCACTGGTACAATGATCAACACCCTCACCCTCGCACAATACACTTTTCAAGATCTATGGTCTTACACATGCCTATCACACCATGTGGTGTACCTCATCTAGTGCATGAAATACCCCAACAGCAGCAATGTAGGTGAAACCAGATAGGCACTGCTCTCACACAGGAAAATGATAAAAGACAAAAAACACCATATCACCTGTGGGTGAACACTTCACAAAGCAATCACCCTGTATCTGATCTCTCAGTCATCATCCTCAAAGGAAACCTGCCCAACACTTTCAAAAGACAAGCCTTGGAGCTTAAAATCGTAACATTGCTAGAAACTAACAATCATGGTCTTAATAAAGACACTGGAATTATGGATTATGATAACAATCTGTAACCCACTTGCTCCCTTTTATTTGTCCTATGACTACAATGGTATTAATGGGCCACTTCACTTTGAATGGTCCCCTAGACTATGTGCTAACTACTTACTAAACTATCTCTTTGACCTTGTATTGAGCTGTGATGCTCTGAGGGCACATCTACACTTAAAATATTGCATCAGTGCAGCTGCATTGCTGTAGCGCTTTAATGAAGATGCTCTAAACTGATGGGAGAGAGCTCTTTCATTGGTGTAGTTAATCCACCTGTTAGAGAGGCGGTAGCTATGTCGGCAGGAGAAGCTGCCCCGCTAACATAGCGCTGTCCACACGAATGCTTATGTTGATAAAAAGGAATACTTGTGGCACCTTATGCTGCTCAGGTGTGTGGGTTTTTCACATCCCGAGCGAGTAATTATACCGATATAGCTCCGTAGTGTAGACCCAGACCTCGATATTTTTCCCAGACCTGAGACAGACCTCTATGTAACTTGAAAGCTTGTGTTTCTCACCAGCAGAAGTTGGGGCAATGAAAGATACTATCTCACCCACCTTGTCTTGCTAGATTTGCTGTTAGTTCACAGAATCATAGAAATTAGAGTGGAAAAACTAAGCTCTCTATTACTCTCTGTCCAGAATGTTAAAAAATATCACCCTTAAAATATCATCTGAATATGGCAATGGCACATTTTCTAGTTTATTTCCCTGTTAGTAAAGCAAGGTGCTTTATTCTGTCTCCTAAACAAACTATCTGTTATTCTTTGTTCTTCTTTATCATGAAAGTAAATAAAATATTTTCATAAGAGGCTGTAGCATAATCTGACAAACCTTTATGTTTTTACTGGAAGATGTGACTCAATGGGGGTTGGGAAAGCAGGATCAGGCCCCAAATTAGCCAGTCCAAGTACCATGGTGGAGAAATTAGCATAAAGGAATTATAAACATACCTGTGGACTTTGGCAGAAGCTGTTTTCAAAGGTAGGTTCTTTATCAGCATTTGGAATATAGCATTTAAGAGCAAAACAACTTGGACTGTGCTAACAGCGTTTCATTGCAGTGATGCTTAAAGACTATGCGATTGATTATTTTCTTTTATGTTCAGTTCTGCATACACTCTTCTCCAGCTCTGGAACGTGCTTTACAATAGCAGTGCTCTGCAGGGTATATGCACCACCAGCTGCAAATGCCCAGCTTGTTAATCAATGTTAGGTACTTATACGGCCTCCATTACTGTAGTATCTAAGCATCTCCCATTTTTTAATGCATTATGCTCCCAACCCCCTGTGAAATAGGGAAGGGCCATTATCCCCATTTTACACATGGGGAACTCAGGCACAGAGATTAAGTGAGGTCCTACAGGAAGTCTGTGGCAGAGCAGGGAACTGAACAGAGCTCGCCCTCACCCCGGCCTATTTTTGCTCTTTTGTTATTCTGGTGGAATAATGCCTGAGCGTTGCATTCAGGGATTAATACCAAATAGTAATTATTCACAAGATTCCATTTGCAAAAATTACTATGATTTTGTGACTCCATGCCATTATAATCTGCAAATGAAGGGAAGACTCATCACAGCAACATTCTGTGGAGGAGTTGGAGAGGACCAGGTTAAGGTCCCATGAGGGGACCGGTTGCTGCACCTGGAGGTACAATCTGTCTAGCCCTTTAAGGAAGCATCCAACCATGGGGTTAGCAAATACCGTCCTGTGCCCAGATAGAAAGCAGAAATACCTGCCAGGTGCACTTTGATTGACGAGACTGCCAGCCCTCGCTGCTTTAAGCAAAGTAAGTCGTCCAGTATCAAGGGGATTGAGGACTGCAGGAGAGGAGTGCCTTTCTGTGTGGACCAAACAGAGAATCTTTTCCACTTGGCTAGATAAGTGGCATGAGTGGAGGGCTTTCTCCTGCCAAGGAGAACCTCCCTAACCGAACTGGAGCACTGGAACTCTAACAGGTTTAGCCACGGATTTCCCATGCAATGAGGTGGAGAGACTGCAGGTTGGGGTGCTGAAAGCGGCCATGGTCCTGTATGATGAGGTCTGTAATCCTGGGCTAGGTCATGGGTGTGTTCACTGAGAGGTTCAGCAGTGCGGAGAACAAATGTTGGCGGGGCCATGACGGTGCTGTAAGAATCAGTGAAGCCTTGTCCTGCTGGGCCTTGAGGAGGATCTTGTGGATGAGAGGGAACAGTGGGAATACATACTGCAGGTCCCCCGTCCATGAGAGGAGAAAGGTGTCCACAATGGAGCCAGTGCTGTGATTCATGAAGGAGCAGAACTGCTGGCACTTCCTGATGCCTTTTGTCGTGAACAGGTCTACCTGGGAAGATCCCCACCTCAGGAAGATATTGCTGATGACGTCCGGTCGGAAGGGCTCATTTGTAGCCATGGAAAGATCTGCTGAGGCGACTGGCCAGATCATTTTGTGCCCCCGGCAGATGACACCTCCAACTGTACCAAGTGGGCAACGCAAAAGTCCCACAACCTAAGGGCTTCCTGGCACAGGGGAGAGGAGTGAGCACCATCCTGTTAGTTTATATAAAACATCACTGTGGAGGTGTCTGTCAACACCGATTCACATTTGCCCTCAAGATGGGTCTGAAATTCTGGCAAGCTAGACACACTGCCCGTAGCTCCCTGACATTGAGGTGTAGTGATAGTTCTGCTCGGGACAATCAGCCTTGAATTCTGAGGTTGCCCAGATGCGCTTCTCACCCCAGCGCTGATGCATCCGTGACTAGTGACAGTGATAGCTGAGGTTTGGATAAAGGTACTCCTACACAGACTCTCTATGGATCAAGCCACCATTGGAGAGATACAAGAGCCCGGGGAGAAAGCATGACCTGACTGTTCAGATGGTCCTGCTTTGGTCTATACTGTTGGGTCAGCCACGCCTGGAGGGGACGGAGGTGCAACCTTGCATGCTGCACCACATAAATGCACGTTGCGGTATGCCTGAGTAATTTTAGGCTGGCCATTGTGATGGAGACCTTGTACGATGGCACTCATGGTGTCATAAGTATAAAGTAGCCTAGAATTAGTGTTTACCTGTAAGGGGTTAAGCTAAAGGTAATCTGTGAGGTGGACAACTGACCAATGAGAAATTCCTCAGGAGACAAAGGATTTTAAGTTTCAGTTTCTCTCTCTGTCTCTCTTTGTTCAACTCGGCTATGGGATGAACCACACCTGTTTCTTTTACTATAAGCTTTTATCCAGTAACAAGTAAGGTAGTCAAATAGTAAGTTTAATCTGTTTTTTTAATCACTTGGAGGGTTCTCAGTGGTGAGTGTTGGCTGGGTGCTTCTTGATATTGTAAGATTCAGCAGAGATATCAACAGTGGGAGAAAGTTGCCTCGGGGGAGAGGTTTGGGTTCTTGATTCTTTTGTTGATTATGGTAGATGCTGTTCTATTAATGGTTATAAGGGATTTATTCCTTTCTTTTTTTCTTTTATTACAATCTTTCTTTTAAGAATCTGACTGCTTGTTTTCCATTGTGTAAGATCCTGGTTTTGGATCGGGCACGTCTCGCAGGATCAGGCAAGGCTTTTTTCTCAAGCTTCCCAGGGAGGGAATAAGTTTGGCGGTTTTGTGGAAAGAGAAAGAGGGGCTTCAAGTGGCCCATGTCCAATAGTTTTTTGAGACATTCTCACTTGATGGTGGCGGCATACCAGTCCAGACACAGAAGAAGTTGTGTTCTGGGGAAAAACATTTTAACCCAAGCTTGTAAAATAAGCTTGGGGGAGGGGGTATTTCTTTTTTCATGCGGGTCCCCACATCTGTACCCTAGAGTTCAGAGTGGGGAGGCAATCCTGACACATGGCTAGAAAATGAGACTCAGGCAGGAACTCCCTGGTCTGGGCGGAGTCCAGGAGGGCCCAGATGAATTCTATTCTTTGAATAGGAGCTTGTACCGCTTGGAAGGCACAAAGAGTTTGCACTCTATCCCCTTGGCTGTCTCTGGGATAGAGGCAGATGTGTGCCACAGCACCCTGGTGTTATTCTATATGGTTTTGATGGGGGGCAGAGCTACCCTCAAGGGCCCATCAGGGGCTAGAATATTCACTATGGGATCCATATCCATAGAGACCTCCTCTGCTTGCCAGTGCTGACGATATTGCCAATTCCGGTGCCGGAGCCAGCACCTGTGCACCTGCTGGGAGAGTGGGAAACTGTGCAGTCATGGTGATCAACTCTCTGGCTACCTCAAGTGTGTCTGGTGTGGAAGGAGCATCCAACTCCTCCTTCAAATCTTCCCATACTGGGAAGTCCACTGTGGCCGGACTCAACAGACCTCCCTCTGAGGCTGGAGTCAACGGTGCCTGTCTAGGCGGATCCGAGGCTGGGTGTCCCAACGTGGGATGCACCCCAGTGACGCCTGCCTGCTCCACTGCCGCAGCAGGGGAGTGCCCCCTGTCAACTCTCTTTTTCTTGTGCGGCACCGGAGATTGCAAGTTGTGCCTCACACTAGAGATGGTCCTCGGTGCTGGGAATGGTGGTGCCATGACCCTTTGCATGAGTCCTCTCTCAGTGCCAAGGCTTCCCATACGGAGGCTGGCGTGTTGTGCACTGAAGCGCCTGGTAAGATGCCGCATGGGGCGGCTGGGATGGAGGCGCTGATTCCACTAGAAGGAGCTTTAAGCAAAAGTCCTGCTGCTTCTTAGTTCTGGGCTTAAAACCCCTGCAGATTTTATACCCGTCAGAATGTCCCTCCCTGAGACACTTTAGACAGGAATCGTGAGGGTCTCTCTTAGGCGTGGGCTTCAGGCAGGACCTGCACAGCTTGAAGCCCTGAGAACAAGGCAAGCCCCAGTCCCTGGGACGGGAGCAAAGTAGAGTGTGTGTGTGTGTGGGAGGGGATTAACCTCAACTAAAACTTAACTAACGACTACACTTATCACTAACTATAACTTTATCACTAACTAAAACTTTCAAACTATTTACAGGGAGAAAAAAAGAGTCCACTAGGGAGTTGCTTGCTAACAGCAGAGAGGAGCTGCTCCAACGACAGTCACTGGTGGTAAGAAGGAACTGAAGAGGCAGTGGGTCAGCAGGGACCCATATACATGGCCACGAAGGTGCCACTCCAGGGGCCCCCACAGCCAACCCAACAGGTACCCCTAGGGAAAAAACCTTCCGATGATCGTTCACGCAGCGCGAAACACCTACTTGGAATTTACATGAGCAAACACCCGAAGAAGAACAAATATAAATTCTACTCCAGCATAACATAAGAAAAGAGCTAGTGTCTTACTCTAAAATAAGAAGCAACTGTCTGTGTTTTCATACTGGTCGTCTCTCTTGGATGAGGTGTAGTATCTTCAGTTTCATTCTATACAGATCAAGAAAGAAAATGACACTTATCTCTACAGAGCCTCAGTTTATTTTGCAACATCCCAACAAAGTGCCCTTTACATGAACACCACTAATAAAGAGAAATATGTATTCTAACTTGCAAAGGCTATTGAATAATTACTAGCAAAATCAGAATTGTTGCACAAGCACTTTACACTACTTTGTCACATGGTACACACACACACACACAGAGGACACAGTTTGATAACTGAACATCCAAGTAACTGTCACAAATAATGTGATAAGGGGAGACAATTTTTTTATATGAAGGACTGCTGATGTCCTGAACATAATTGCAGCATCACTTTTTTTTGGTTATTCTCTACAGAACATGACCATACTCCATACAAATTAGATAAAATATTTTTAATTTCTCCTTTTAACTATGTTAGTAAAGTTAAGGAAATATTTTTTTCTGAAGTAGTTATAAAACTATAGTCAGAAAGAAGGGAAATTGTAGGTTTTTACCTCACGGAAGGAATACGAATTGCACAACACAAAGATATCCAGCTAAACAGAAAAGAAAATAGGAGAGGGAGAAAAACCAAGGAAGGGGTTACTTGCTTACTTTCCATAGCAATACCAACATTGCCTTTGTCTACTTTAAATGAGGGTTCAAAACACTGCTGTGAAATTAGGTTTCTTACCTTAGTACGACTGATTGATTTTTCAGGGGTCCACATCTGGTAGTTTATTGCACTTTTGCTTTTGGTATGTGCCAGGTTACCTAGGGAAAGAAGACAACTTCCTAAAAACTTTTCTGTTTCAGCTACACACAAAAACAAATTATCCAAGAACCTGGTGTTACATCTATATAAACCCTTGGCTCCTACATGTCTCTATTTTCCTTCTAATCTCTGGGAATGAACTTTGATAAAGCCACAATCACTCTGAGGAGATGTAACAAGGGCTCTACATTTCTTACACTGCACTTACATGACCTGCCAAAGCAAACGCAAAACAAAACACTTCTGCCCCAAACTAGGAAGCCCTGATGCTCATAAAGCCCCTTCAGACTGCCCTAGCAGATAAAGTTGCCTTTGAGTAGGTGCTAATGTAATTTACATCTCTTTTAAGGCACTTTCCCACTGCCAGAATGATGCAAAGGGGTCTTAGTGTAAATGGAAACCAGTCCCTCTGGATCAAGCAAATTTCCCATTATGACTTCCAGGACTGGCTTCGTTACAACGGTTGAAGCAGATACGGATCTTCTAAAGGAATACGGAAATGCCTTATGAACTTCTATCAACATAAAAAATGCAGTTGCTAAAATCAAACCATTCTAGTAACCTGACATTGCTTTAGTTTCCACAATGCTCTTACTGGAGTCTGCAATGTACAAATTGTGCTGAGGTACTACAGTGAAGTGTGGACAAAACCTGGGTAGGCAGATACAAACATAATTCACTACTGGCTAGTGTGTCAATGGTTCATGGATTATGTGATCATATCAAGTACTGAAGACCTCTTGACCTAACAGAACGTCAACAAATCTTTTTATTCTCTTAATTTTTTTTAAATCTTTCTCTTTAAAAAATGGACCCACCATCCATATTTTAACAACTCTTATATCCTGACAAAAGCCAACGTCAGAAAAACATTCAGAGATAAATCTGCCGTGTCCCAACACTGCACAGTTTTGCTTATGACACTGTCAGTCTCTGAACAGTGTGTAATCTTAAGGTCAACGGGCCCAATTCTGTTCCCAGATAGAGAGAGGCAACAGGAATTGATTCCAGAGGAGTTGCACCTTTGTACCTCAGTGGGTTCTAATGCCAGGAGAAAATTGCATGTGAAGGATGTTGTGCCACAGCGAACTCTGAATTGTCCTGCTTCTATTGACTTCAAATAGAACTGACTTGCTGTTCTTATTCAGGCAAAATTCCTTCTCTAATCAATAGGAGTTTTGCCTAAGAAAAGACTTCAGGTTACTGTAAGATATGATAAAATTTAGAGCATTATCTGTTAGACCTTCTCTACTATTCAGTCTAGCTTTCCTGTTCTACTATAAATGCAGCTCCCACATGATTGTACAGGTAACTGCAGGAGAAAAAAATACATATTTTCTGGCAGAGTTGCATTAGAGCATATGCGACACAATGTAAAAATATATCCTGCTTAAAAATGACAGAACATACTCAGAATAAACTGTAATTTTGGAAAAACTTATGTATTCTGTTTAGTTTCTAGCATTGGATGAAAGCTACCAAAGCTGAGTAATATCATTTGAGAGCCAGACAAAAATCAGAAATGGTCAGCACTGAAGGGTTACTTATCGGGATTAGAAAGATCTGCCACAATTAGTGGCACATTACCTGTTTTGGTAAGAGGATGGGTTACCAGCTGTCGAGTCAGATTGTTTTCTGATGACCGTAACAGCAGCACAATGTCAGCTGGCAAGGTATTTCTGTTTTTGGCTAAGAATCCACTTGCATTATAAAGAACCTGTTTAAAAAGTGCATTTATAGTTATGCAGCTTTTTTTTGTGCATCAGATGCTGCTCACTACTGTAGCTTCGGGACTTTCGGAATGGTAGCCAGGTTATAAGTACTCTAAAATGTGGCCTGTAATATGTCAACAGAGATAATAGTTTTTCAGTCATAAGGGGCAGTAATTCAGCCTTCTCTTTTGGCCACTGCTAGCTTTAATTTTTCATATGTAGAGACGTTAAGATGATAATCGTGAAAGAAAAATGTGAAGGTGGTGACTAATCCCTGCAGGTGTCATGAAACATCTGTTCTTCGCCATACACTTAACATCTCTTCTTAGAGATCTATGTATCCACAACAGGGGAAATTTCCAAAGGCATAAATATCAGTTAAGTTCTGGGTTCTCATTGAAAAAAAGCCAGTGAGAGCTATGCATCTAACTCAAAGCTGTCTCTGAGAATCTCCCCCAACATTGACAAATAAACACCAAATGTGTTTACATTCTCTTACCTTTCCTGCATAATGATAAATCCCAAAGGTTAGGTCTACTCTTTTGGGTCTCCAAAAGTATTTTGACTTCAAGTTATCTTCAAATTTTTCTGTAAGCAGATACACAGTTTGTCTTATTGGAGTAATTGTACAAAAACAGCGATAAGTCCACAGCAGTTTGGATCAGGGCTCAAGGAAGGAAACTAATCTGGTTTTCCAGGCAAATGCAAAAACAGACGCACATTTTTTAAGGAGAAGGAGAAAGAACCATCAGGATGGTTGTATGGTTAAGGCACTGGACCAAGACTCAGCAGTTCTTGTTTCAATTGTTGGCTCTGCTATAGACGTCCTGTGTGACCTTGCATAAATCACTTAATCCCTCTTTGCTTCACTTCCCCATTTGTAAAACGAGGATAATAATCCTTTCTACCTTACAGGGGTGTTGCGAGGATAAATTAATTGATAGTTTTGGAGGCACTCAGTGATGGGGATTATATAAGTACCAGGTTAGACAAAGAGCTCATATTACAGCTGTTGTTTGGTGTAGTGGGGCAGCTGCCCCACTTCATGAGAAAAAAGGCTAGAACAGGCCAGAGAGGCTGCGCAGACCAGCAGCCAATCAGAAAAGGCCTGTGGAGAGCCAGTCAAGGCTGATTGGAGAAGCAGCCACAGCTGGGGCCATGCCCCAATCAGGGCCCAGCTGGCCCTTATAAGAGGGCTGTGGGCCAGGAGCTGGAAGGAGTCTCACTCTAGCCCTGGAGTGGGAAGGGGTAGCTGCCTGAGAGTAAGATACCTGAAATGGAGCAGTGCTGGGGAAGGGCAAAGAGAGCTGGGGAGCTCCAGCCTGGCAAACTTTGTTAAAGGCCCCAAAAGGTACTGGGGCTGCAGAGAGGCAGGCCAGAGATAGGCAGAGGCAGCTGGTCCAACCTCCTTGCCAATGATGAGTAGCTATTACAGACTGCAGTCTGCCCCAGTGAGTGGGGACTAGATGAGGACTGGCAGTAGCCACTGAGGCAAGGTGGGGTTAAAAGCTTTGGGGGTTCCCCTGGGAGGGGAGACCCAGTCTGTGGGGGTACTGCTGGGGCAGAACTCCAGGGTAAAGAGCACCAGGGTCCAGGAGGGACATGGGGGCAGCGGCAGTCGAGACACCGGTCAGAAGGAGGCACTCTGGAGCTGAAAAGAGCTAATTCCAAGACGACCAGCAGTAGGCACTGTACCGATGAGTCTCGCTTTGCTGCATTTCGCTATAAAAAACACACAGCAGTATTTTTGGCTGCTTTGTTTTGTGATGATCTGAGATCATCCATAACCCTGATCCCACTCTTTATATATGTGGATAATGACTGAAGCAAGGGTTTGCCTACACTGAAACTAGAACCAACCTTACTAAATCAGTTGTAACTCACATCTTGAGTTATTTACATGCAAGTCTGTATGTAGATATTCTTATTCCAAAATAAGAGTGTCCAGACACTGAGCCCTGGTCTACACTATGAGGTTAGGTTGAATTTAGCCATGTTAGGTTGATTTTATAAGCAATGCAACTGAACAACCAATCCTGTTCCGTTGACCTAAAGGACTCTCAAAATCAGCTGCTGTACTCCTCCCCAGCGAGGGGAGTAGTGCTAAAATCGACCTTTTTGTGTCGAGTTTGGGGTAGTGCAGATGCAATTTGCTCCAATGTGACCACTCTGGACAGCACTTTCAACTCTGATGCACTAGCCAGGTACACAGCAACCGCCCTGGGAAATTCTGAATTTCCTTTCCTCTTTGGTCAGTGTGGCGAGCTCAGCAGAACAGGTGACCATGCAGTCCCAGAATCACAAATGAGCTCCAGCATGGACCTAACGGGAGAAACTGGATCTGATTGCTGTATGGGGAGAAGAATTTGTGTAGGATGAACTCCGATCAAAAAGAATAAATGCTAATATATATGGCAAAATCACACAGGGCGTGGTGGAGAGAGGCTGCAACAGGGACACACGGCAGTGCCATGTGAAAGTTAAGGAATTCAAGCAAGCCTACCAAAAGACAAAGGAGGTAAATGGTCACTCCAGGTCAGAGCCCCATACATGCTGCTTCTATGGTCACCTGCATGGTATTGTAAGGGGGGGACCCTACCACTACCCCACCAAGGTCCGTGGATACCTGCAAGGGAGGTCTCATGCAACAGGGAGGAGAATTTTGTGGATGAGGAGGAGGAGAAGGCACAGCAGGCAAGCAGCAAATCTGTTCTCCCCAGAAGCCAGGACCTTTTCATCACCCTGAAGCCAATACCCTCCCAAGATGGGTTCCCAGACCCTGAAGCCAGAGAAGGCACCTCTGGAGAGTGCACATTGGTAACTACGCTACAGGGTTTAAAAGTAATTGTGTTTAATGTCTGTTTTGCCCTGAAGACTTGGGATGCACTTGTGGCCAGTACAGCTACTGGAAAAGTCTGTTAGCATGTCTGGAGATGGAGTGGGAATCCTCGAGGGACATCTCCATGAAGCTCTCCTGGAGGTACTCTGAAAGCCTTTGCAGAAGGTTTTTGGGGGAGGGCTGCCTTATTACATCCTCCAGGTTAGGACAGTTTATCACACCAAGCCAGTAGCAAGTAGTCTGGAATAATTTCAGCACAAAGCATGGCAGCAAATGGTGCTCGGTTTTGGTCACATTCAAGCAATATTCGGTCTTCATCGCTCTCTGAGTTAGCCTCAGGAGAGTGATATCATTCATGGCCACCTGATTGAAATTGGGGAATTTTTGTAAGGGAACAGTCAAAAGACCCCGTTCATACAGGACTGTTTGAGTTTGGCTAAAAGGGATCATCCCAGAGAATTGCCATGCGGTGGTGTGGGGGAAGGGTTGTGCTGCACATCCACCCAAAAACCTCAGCCCCTTTTAAATGGCCAACCAAATCAGCATTGCTTGCTATGGGAATGGAGGGGGCTGCAGTTTGAAACCATTCCCACATGTTATGAAGGTGGAAGAAGCCAACCTCGCATACCCTTTGACTTACCATTACTGCCTGGAAACTGTTCTGTTGCCCAGCTGTGTGTGATGTGTCACCATACTGGCAGGTGCTCAATATAAAAGGCAAAATGTGACCTTGTACCTAAAGCAGATGTGCTCTCTGCTGCTAATTGCTTGATTTACTGTGAAAGAGTCTCCCTTAGGTTCTCAGAGATGTATCCTCTTAAATTCTACTCTCCCTTTTCATCCTCCCACAGGTGCAAATATTTCTGCGCTCCCCCATCATCTCCGTCCCAGAGCTTGTCTCAGATTACAAGGTGAAAAAAATGCACTTGCGATGACGTTTTCTGAGCTCATGCAGTCCTCCTGCACTGATAGGGCACAGCTGAATGCATGGAGGCATACAGTGACAGAGACCAGGAAATCTTACAGTGAGTGCAATGAGAAGAGGCAGGATGCGATGCTGAGGCTAATGGGGGAGT
This sequence comes from Dermatemys mawii, assembly GCA_007922305.1. Lineage (NCBI taxonomy): Eukaryota > Metazoa > Chordata > Testudines > Dermatemydidae > Dermatemys > Dermatemys mawii. Next base: position 20,723,108 of record ML677349.1, read on the forward strand.
AGACGGACATGCTCAGGCATCTGGTAGAGCTGCCGGAAAGGCAACAAGAGCATGTACCGCCACTCCATCCACTCTATAACCGCCTGCCCTCCTCCCCAAGTTCCATATCCTCCTCACCCAGATGCCCAAGAACATGGGGTGAGGAGAGAGAGGGGAAGTTCTGGGCACCCGGCTACTCCACTCCAGAAGACAGCCCAAGCAACAGAAGGCTGTCATTCAATAAGTTTTGATTTGTAGTGTGGCTACATTAAGCAATGTGGCCTTGTTTTTCCCTCCTCCTTCACCTCTCCTAGGCTACCTTGTCAGTTATCTCACTTTTTAAAAAATCTATAAAGAAAGAATGCATGGTTTCAAAACAATAGTGACTTTATTTCCTTTGCCAGCTGTGATCGAAGGCGGGGAGGGTGGTTGGCTTACAGGGAATTAAAATCAACAAAGGGGGTGGGTTTGCATCAAGGAGAAACACACACAACTAGCAAGCTGTAGCCTGGCCAGTCTTGAAACTGGTTTTTAAGCTTACCTGATGCATAGCGCGTCTAGCTTTGCTCCTCTAATCAGCCTGGTGTCTGGCTGCTCAAAACTGGCTGCCAGGTGATTTGCTTCAACCTCCCATCCTGCCATAAATGTCTCCCCCTTACTCTCACAGATATCATGAAGCACACAGCAAGCAGCAGTAACAATGGGAATATTGATTGCGCTGAGGTCTAACCTAGTCAGCAAACAGCATCAGCGAGCTTTTAAACGTCTAAAGGCACATTCTACCACCATTCTGCACTTACTCAGCCTATAGTTGAACTGCTCCTTATTACTATCCAGGCTGCCTGTGTACGGCTTCACGAGCCATGGAAGCAAGGGGTAGGCTGGGTCTCCAAGGATAACTATTGGCATTTCAACATCCCTAACTGTAATTTTCTGGTCTGGGAAATAAGTCCCTTCTTGCAGCTGTTCAAAAAGCCCGGAATTCCTAAAGATGTGAGCGTCATGCATCTTTCCCAGCCATCCCATGTTGATGTTGGTGAAATGTCCCTTGTGATGTACCAGTGCTTCCAGTACCATTGAGGAGTACCCCCAGTGGTTTATGGTTGGCAAGATGGTCCAGTGCCAAGATAGGGACAGGGATATGAGTTCCGTCTATTGCCCCATCACAGTTAGGGAACCCCATTGCAACAAAGCCATCCACTATGAGCTGCACATTTCCCAGAGTCACTACCCTTGCTAGCAGAATGTTAGTGATTGTGTTGGCTACTTGGATCACAGCAGATTTGCCTACTCCAAATTGATTCCCGATGGACCATTAGCAGTGAGGCACTGCAAGCTTCTATAGGACTATTGCCCCTCACTTCTCAACTGTCAGGGCATCTCTCATCTTGGTATTCCTGCACTTCAAGGCAGGGGATAGCAACTGACAAAGTTCCAGGAAAGTGGCTTTACATATGCGAAAGTTTCACAGCCACTGGGAATCATCCCATACCTGCAACACTATGTGGACCCACCAGTCTGTGCTTGTTTGCCGGGCCCAGAATCAACATTCCACTGTATCAACCTGTCCCACTGCTGCTATGATGTCCCAATTGCCACATTCCATGCTTTCAGGAAACTCTGTATACATGTTCTCCTCACGACCGTCCTTGTGCTGGCGGCTCCTAGCCAGGTTCTGCACGTACTGCAGGATAATGTGCGAGGTGTTTACAGTGCTCACAACAGCAGCGGTGAGCTGAGTGTTCTCCTTGCTTGCCATGCTATGGTGTCTGCACGGGTAACCCAGGAAAAAAGGCATGAAATGATTGTCTGCCGTTGCTTTCATGGAGGGAGAGGAGACTGACGACATGTACCCAAAAGCACCTGTGAAAATGTTTCTGCCCCATCAAGCATTGGGAGCTTACCCTATAATTCCAATGGGCAGCGGAGACTGTGGCATAGCTACCCATGGTGCACTGTTCTGTGAGTTGATGCTAGCCATGGTATTGAGGACACACCCCACCTACTTAATGTGCTTAGTGGGGACATAAACAATTGACTGTATAAAATAGCTTTCTAAAGATCGACTTCTATAAATTTGACATAGTGTTGTAGTATAGATGTATCCTGAGTTGCACTAAAACACTAAAGATGTAAATTACAACCAGTTTAGGGATTTTGGTTCCAGTCTGCATGTAGACAAGCCCTCACAAAGTATTTGCTCTGTTTTAACATGAGAGTCTCTGTGCCTTTATGCCAGATTCATAGCCATTACCCTTACAGAGTTAGAGCTTCTCGACAAGAGATAGGTCAGACCAAAGCCCCAAATCCAAACACCTCTTTAACCATAAGAAAGGGGTATTTGCAATCTGATCCTAGATCTGGACATTGGTCCTTATCTCCAAAACATTAGATCTGAACATTTCTGAATGGTGGTGCATTCGAAATCTGGACCAATCTCTTGTGGCTCAGGCTCATATAGTTGCTTTTCATAAGAAAATAAATTAATTTCAAAGCTAGGTCTAGTTTCCCTCTCCCTGAAATGTATGTGGGGAGCTGGAACATGTTCACACTGAAAACATAGCTAACGAGCATAAAAATATACATTAACCAGAACTTTAAAACCTACGCCCCCTAAAGCCCTCTGAAGTATAACATACCTACCTACAAGTGTCCGATCAGTTGCTCGAGGGAATCGACTTTCCTCATCAAGGAGAGACAATAAACCCATTGGTTTCTGGAGGAACATATCCAAGAGAGGCCTGTTGTCCTCATACTCTATAACTCTTGCATCAACACCTTCATATAGGTATTCATTCTGTAACAGATTATAATATGCATGTTTCACTCCCAAACACAGAGAAGTTTCAGAATATGATTCACAAACTGACAGCTGAGTAGAATCATAACTACTTAGAATAAACAATACCCACAGGGTGAATTCATCAGTGTTCTGAAAGAAAGAATGTCATTCTGAATATTGTAACACACAGCAATGCTATAAGCTTTAATCTTGCGTGCCTCATGCTGTGTGTTTTGTAAAATTATATGCTCCCCATGTACACACAAGAACAAATAAACAAAAACAAAGTCAAGAGCTCAAGCTACCATGTTTGAAGAAAAGATAGAGACTGTTCACTCCACTAGTCTGTATCGTAATCAAATTGTTCTGAAGTAATTTGGGGGCTTTATTTATATTCCTCCATTGCTTCATTATTCAGACCTATTGCCAATATAATGGCAAAGATTTGCCAGAACAACTACTCATTCTGAGTGTCTGTTTTTGTGACTTGAGACACTGTAAAGAGACCTGATTTTGGGAAGGCTGCAGTTCAGCACTTTCTCAAAATCAACGCCCCGTAAGGTGTCTCAAATCGGGCCCCCGAATCACTTTTGAAAATCCAGGCCAGTGTATTCAATATGGTAAAAAAAAAATCTAGTTTTTAGGCTCAGGAATACGGAGATCTCAGGCTTCTCAAGGTGATGAGAAAACCTGGTAAGCAAACTCAGCAAACATATCATGCCCTCAGCATTCGTAGTGGCTTTTCTTTTGTTTTTAAAGACTTTTTTTAAAATCAGGGAAAGGTAGCCAGATTTTTCTTTAATTCTCTTGCAGTCTGTTCCCTAAATCCACAAAACAATTAATTAAGTCTTTTGACTCTCTTTGCAAACCATTTTTTTAATGTAAAGAACAAGATCCTTTTCAATTACCTTTAGTTTTACCATGATAGTTTTGTCTTAATAAGTAAAGTCATCAATCCAGTTTTGCCTGTTTTCCTTGCAAATACAGTGTCCTACACTGCTTCCTGACAGATGGATAACATTCAACAATTGAAGTTCCCTATAACTAAGCAGGAAGGACTTCCAGACCCATGAAGATCTCCCTCTGTATATAATTCACCTTATTCTGAAAGAGTTGGGGAATGAAGAAGTTAACACAGAGCATATTTTGGAAAGCATTTCATCACCATGTATTGCATTATAACAAAAAAAGCATGCCCTGAGACCTCTGATGACTTCACCTCTCAGTCAGATGGAACCAAAAGTATAATCAACAAAATCAGAAATGCTGATCTGACAAATAAAACCCAGATAAATATTATCTGCAAATCCATCTGAAAGAGAATATAGAATGCCTGCTACAACCATACTTTTGGCCAGATTTACTTAATATCATCTGGCTTCCTAGATTTCTGGGCTTGACTATGACTCAGACCACATGCCCGCACAAAGAAATAAGATGTGAACGCCTAATACAGCTCTTTGTGGGATAGCTGTATCTTGGGGTCCAGCACATGAGATTAAGCCCTTTTACTCCTGCCCAGGGGCAGGTGGGTGGGGAGCATGAAGTCTTGCCTTCATCCCCTCATTCACTGGCCTGAATCGTGGGCCCAGTACAGGAGAGGAGCATAATCGGATACCAGTGGCACAGGCTAGCAGTAAATTACTATACCTTCTGGAACAAGGAGGCAGCAGAGGAGGAATTGTGACTCAGAGGTATGTTTATGAGTCAAAATGTCTCCCATGGATAATCCTGGCACGGGGCAATTTACACAGCAATAAAAATATAAGACAGACCATACTGGGTGAGACCAATGGCCATCTACCCAGTCCATCTTCCGCCAGTGGTCAATGCCAGAAGCTTCAGAGGGCATGAACAGAACAGGGTGTAATTGAGTGACCGGACGTCCAGTCCCAGTTTCTAGCAGTGAGTGATTTAGGGGTACCTAGACCATGGGGTTGCATCCCTGACCATCTTGGCTAATAGCCATTGATGGACCTATCCTCCATGAACTTATCTAGTTCTTTTTTGGATCCAGTTATACTTTTGACCTTCATAATATCCCCTGGCAATGGGTTTCATGGGTTGACTGTGTGTTGTGTGAAAAATTATTTTCTTATGTTTGTTTTAAACCTGCTGTCTATTAATTTCATTGGGTGACCCCCGGTTCTTGTGTTATGTGAAGGGGTAAATAACACCTCTTTATTCAGTGTCTCCACACCTGTCAAGATATTATAGACATCTATTATATCTCTCAGTCATCTCTTTTCTAAGATGAACAATCCCAGTCTTTTAAATGTCTCCTCAGATGGAAGCTGTTCTGTATCTCTAATCATTTTTGTTGTATTTCTATGTATTTTTCCCAAATCTAACATATATTTTGTGACCAGAACTGCATGCTGTATTCAAGGTGTGGGTGTACCATGGATTTAAATAATGTCATTATGCTATTTTCTGTCTTCTTATCTATCCCTTTCCTAAAGGTTCCCAACATTCTGTTAGCTTTTTTGACTACCACTGCATATTGAGCAGATGTTTCCAGAGAACTATCCGCAATGACTACAAGATGTCTTCCTTGAGTGGCAACAGCTAAGTCAGACTCCATCATTTTGTACATATACTTGGGATTATGTTTTCCAATATGTATTACTTTGCATTTATCAAATTTGAATTTCATTTGCCATTTTGTTGGCCAGTCACCCGATTTTGTGAGATGCCTTTGTAACTCTTCCAAATCAGCTTTGGATGTATTTATTTTGAGTAATTTTGTATTGTTGGCAAACTTCACCACCTATTTACCTCTTTTTCTAGCTCATTTATGAATAAGTTGAACAGCACCGTCCCCAGTACAAATCCTTGGGAGGCCTTGGTATTTACCATTCTGAACTGTAAAAACTGAGAGTTTATTCCTACCCTTTGTTTCCTATCTTTTAACCAGTTACTGATCCATGAGAGAACCTTCCCTCTTATCCCAGGATGCTTATTTTGCTGAAGTACCTTTGGTGAGGGACCCTCTCAAGGGCTTTCTGAAAGTGAAAGTATACTATATCCACTGGATCACCCTTGTTCACCTGTTTGTTGAAACACTCCAAGAATTCTAGTAGATTGGTGAAGCATGATTTCCATCTAGACAAGTCATGTTGACTCTTCTCCACCACACTGTGCTCATGAATATGTCTGATAATTCCGTTCTTTGGTATAGTTTTAACAAATATGCCTGGCAGTGAAGTTAGGCATACTGGCCTGCAACTACCAGGATCACCTCTGAGGTCTTTTTAAAAAATCAGCATTATATTAGCTATCCTCCAGTCATCTGGTACAGAGTATGATTCAAACCATAGGTTACATACCACAGTTAGAAGTTCTGCAATTTCATATTTGAGTTCCTTCAGAACTGTTGAGTAAATACCATCTGGTCTTGGTGACTTATGACTGTTTAATATATCAATCTGTTCCAGAATCTCCTCTGCTGAAACCTCAGTCTGGGAAGTTCCCCAGATTTGTTACCTAAAAAGAATGGCTCAGGTGTGGGAATTGCCCTCGCATCCTTTGCAAATAATTCATTTAGCTTTTCTACAATAGCCCCATCTTCTTTAAGTGTGCTCCTGTAGCACCTCAATTGTCCAGTGGCCCCACCAACGGTTTGGCAGGCTTCCTTCTTCTGATGTACTATGGAAAACTTTTGCTCTTAGTTTTTGTGTCTTTTGCTAGTCTGGCAAGGCATCCCCTTTGCTTTGTCAGCATCGGCGTTCCTCTCTTTGGCGGTGGGGGCTTGGAGTAAATCAGTCCAACTCTGAAGGCTTTATAATGATTTGCTCTGGTTTATTTTTTCAGTATTTACAAGGTGGATCTCAGAGTAGGCCCAACTACTTCTCTTAAGCAAAAAACCAAACTCACAACACAAAAGACATATATTTCCCTTTCCCCTCTCTGGGAAATTGCCTCATTATGCTGGCTTCTGGTTGCCAGTCCTTCCCCAAACAGAAGTTAACTTGACTGTTTCCTCTCAGGGGGAGAAAGCAGCCTTCTACTTAGGAGAAGCCTTTTCTCCCTGCTGCCCCTAACTCTGCTGCAGCTTGTTTCTCATCCCTGTGTGGTGTGCAGTTGCTGGTGAATATTTGTTTCAGGTTGCAGGGCTGTCTGTAAGTGAGGACTGGTCTGTCTCCCAAGATCTGTGAGACTGAGGGATCATCTTTCAGGATAGGTTGTAGGTAAGACTCTCACAGATCTTGGGAGACAGACCAGTCCTCACTTACAGACAGCCCCCCGACCTGAAACAAAATACTCACCAGAAACTGCATATCACACAACAAAAACACTAACCCAGGTACCTACCCTTATAACAAAGCCCGATGCCAACTCTGTCCTCATATCCATTCAACTGACACCGTCATAGGACCTAATCACATCAGCCACACCATCAGAGGCTCATTCACCTACACATCAACCAATGTGATATATGCCATTATGTGCCAGCAATGCCCCTCTGCTATGTACATTGGCCAAACTCGATAGTCTCTATGCAAAAGAATAAATGGACACAAATCTGACATCAGGAATCAACACATTCAAAAACTAGTAGGAGAACACTTCAGCCTTCCTGGCCATTCCATTAAAGACTTGATGGTGTCAATTTAAAACAGAAAAACTTCCAAAACAGACTCCAACGAGAAACTGAGGAACTGGAATTTATTTTCAAATTGGACACAATAAACCAAGGGCTAAATAAAACTTGTGAATGGTTCTCTCATTACACTAATTGATTGCATTTCCCTAGTTAATTTACCTTTGATAGTTGTTATCTCCTGTCAGACACAGAGATCCATTTCAAAAGGTATTTTTTTCTCCTGCTGATAATGGCCCATCCAAATTAAACAGCCTCTTAGAATTGATATGCTAATGTACAAAATATTTTTTTTTTGCTTTCTGTGTATATAAATACATCTTACTTCTGTTCCATTCTATGCATCCGATGAAGTGGGCTATAGCCCATGAAAGCTTATACTGAAATAAACTGGTTAGTCTCTAAGCTGCTACAAAGTCTTCCTCGTCTTTTTTACTCTGCTGTTTAGCCATGATGGCATTTTTGGGTCCTCATGTTTTTTTTTAAAAAAAAATTTGGGATTTACAGTTAGTTTGAGCCTCTATTATGGTGTTTTTAATAATTTCCATGCAGGCTGCAGGCATTTCACTCTTGTGACTGTTTCTTTTAATTTCCATTTAACTAACTTCCTCATTTTATGTAGTTCCCCTTTTTAAAGTTAAATTCTAGTGTACTGGGTTTCTTTGGTATTTCCTCCCTATAAGGTGGCTAAATTTAATTACATTATGGTCATCATTAATGAGAGGTCCAGCTACATTAAACTCTTGGACCAGATCCTCTATATCACTTAGGACTAAATCAAGAATTGTCTCTTCCTTTCTGGCTTCCAAGAGTAGCTGTTCCAAGAAGCACTCATTAATGGTGTCTAGGAATTTTATCTCTGTGTCCGATCCTGAGGGGATAGTTGAAATTCCTCACCATTATTGGGTTTTCTGTTTTTGCAGCCTCTCTGCTCTCCCATAGAATTTAACAATCATTCTCACCAGGTGGTCTGTAGTACATTCCTACTGCTTTACTGTTGCTCAAGCATAGAATTTCTATCCATGGGGATTCTATGACACAATTTGATTCATTTAAAATTTTTAATATATTTGACTCTATGCTTTCCTTTATACATAGTGCCACTCCCCCACAAGTATGACCTATTCCATCATTCCACTATATTTTGTATCTTGGTATTACTGTGTCCTGCTGATTACCATCATTCCACCAAATTCCTGTAATGTTTGATCAGGGCTGGAGTTGTCCCACGACTGAGATGTTAGGTTCAAGCACTCAGTGTTATCACTAAGGACGCTTTTACTGTCAACAATCTATATGTAAATAAATAAAAATGATGATAATTTGCCATTGTTGATTATGATCGTCAGAAAAAGGGGTAAATATTTCCATGACACCGATGCATCCTCAGACAAGCATTCCTGGGCAACATCTCCAATTACTAGTTTTTCTAAAATGCTAATGCTCATTAAAGGAGACAGTTTAACAACACTGGAAACTGAACTCTGATTTAAGAGTAAATGGAACTTCCATAGCTACACAGTATGAGAACAGTAGCACAAGCTTCCCTCTACTGTCTTCATATGCCTCAATCCTGACCCGGGACCACATGAGCAGTTTAAGCTGTGACAAGGCTCTGTGCTTATCTTCGTGAATTCTGCATTTCAGGCGGATTTCACTAACCTCAGAGGCTCACTGTGACCCTCCACATAGCCCTTCTCTCTGTAGAGACAAGGTCACAGCCTATTGAGCCATTTTCATCATAAACCAGTGAGGAGAAGCTATTTTACCTGGCACAGTCTCTGTTGTCGCCCAATCTCAGTGATTAATTAGGGGAGGCAGAAAGGGAGGAGCCCGGGCCCGCCCTCTACTCCGGGCTCCAGCCCAGGGACCCTAATAGTCTCAGCTAAGATGGCTGAACTTTTAGCCACAACACACAATACAATTCCCTGGGCTACTTCCCCACAGCAGTCCCCACTTCTTCAGATTCCACTTCACCCTTACCTCAGGGCTTCCTTCCTTGCATATGATATGTTGTCTACCACTCAGTCTCACCAACAGCACAGCTTCCTCCCACAGCTCCTGACATCCACACCCACCTAACTGGGAGGTTTTTAACTGGTTTCAGCTAGCCCGATTGGCTTCAAGTGTCCCAATCAGGCTAGCTGTTTCTACTCCTTTCTAGAAGGTTCCAATAGTACTAGGGATTTGTTTAGCCTGAGACTCACATATCTGTTCCTTAGCACTTTCTATAGCCATCTGGCCTTACCCTGTCACAAAGCATTCATGATCATTCAGTTTTCTGCTTCTCTATTAAGACTGCCAAATGGAGTGTCAATAAGTGCCACTGGTTTTTGTGATGTCTACCAGGATATGGAACAAATCCATTAAATCACTTTACATAGGCCAGTGAAGGATGTCAGGAAGCAAAAAACGTCCAGTTATTACGGGGCTGGGTTAGATTTAAACCAGTGACCTAAAAGTGAAAGACTCTGTATTATTCGTCCCCCATGCGATACTGTTCCCTTCACTGTATTATTATGAAATATGAGACAGGAGAAAAAATGAATATGACGACAAGTATTATAAAGCCACAGTGAAAGATTTTATTTGTATTAATGTCTAACGCACCATAAACAAGGCACTGAGTCAGCTGCAGAAAGCTGCAATCTCCAGTGATGTTTCATAGCATCTGAATTCCCTAAAATAGTTTCTACTCATTGAGAGGGTATCACACAATCCACAAGACAGAATTCACATAGATAGGATGTCACAAGGAATGACTGCACTAACATTGGAGTACATGGGCTCTAATTTTATGCTGTGTCTCTTGTGATCAAAACGAGGTAATATTACCCTGTGCAGATTTGCGGCACTTAAATCAAAAGGGACATTATTAAATGCAGTTCATAATTTTGTTTGTACTAATAGAAGACAACTGGGTCATGAAGTAATGTCACTTTGTTGATGTTATGTTATGAAGTCCCCTCGGTTTAAAGATTAACGTTAGGAACTTATTTAGAACCTGCCTTTTACCATCTTACTAAAGCAAAAAATGCAATTGCAAAGTTAGAAATAATTATGAGACAAGGCAGATGAGGTAATATCTTTTATCTGTTGGTGAAAGAGTCAAGTTTTCAAGCCGCACAGAGCTCTGCAGCCCTGAAGAAGAACTCCATGTAGCTTGAAAGCTTGGCTCTTTCACCAAGAGAAGTTGGTCCAATAAAAAAAAATTACCTCATCCACCTTGTCTCGCCAATATCCTGGGACCAACACAGCTACAACACTGCAAACAAAAATGAATGTTGCACATCTTATCCCAAAGCACATTCGGTTAGGGTCCTCTTGATCAATGCATTTATCATCTGTATTAGCGTGCATCAAATTCCACTGGCATGTTCATATACTGGGTCACAACAAGGTCAGTCTTCTGAAATATACTGTGCCAAGCACCACAATTTGTATCTTTGCTAGCACAATACAACCGGTGCTGAAATAACCAGAGTTTATGGCAAAACTGAAAAGCTTCCATCTGGCCAAGACCACCTAGATCCCCACTATGAAGATTCTTATCATTCCTGCATGGAGAGGAGAGTCAGCTCCCTTCACTGTAGCATCACTTCCCTGGACCACACAGACCCCTTTCTGCAGGGTCAAGTGAAAACACACTTCGTTCCCCCGCACAGTTCCGAGGTCCATGGAAATACTATCAGCTTGGGCCTGTCTCCCGGTAGGAGAAATGCCCTCTTTAGGGTACTTCTGTAGACTGCTGAGGCTGTCTTTCGTTTCACAAAGCACAATGAAGGTTTGAGTTAAACAGTAAGTTTTTATTCTCAACTTTAAGTCTACCCAGAAGTACACAAACTAGCTGTAGCAGGCAACTCTCTGCTCTAACAGGCATTCTGAGCCCAATGCTGCTAGGTGAAGAGTGACCCTTCAGCCTCGCTTACCACTCTTAGACAACAAAACAAGCTACTCCACACATAGGCTGTGGGGAAGCTTTGGCATCATGGTGCCTTCAGACCCATGGAGTTAGAGATCAGGATGTTGGGCCAGAAACACTGTGTCTCTGGGTGGATGGTCCTGCCTCTTGTCAGTCCCCAGAACCTGCAGAGTTGAGGGGCAGCTCATTGCACATCTTGCAAGGATTGTTTCCCTTGATTCAAGACAATTCTGTGTTTAGACCCTCACAAGATTTTCCCCTACCCTTTCCCCACAAGCCTCTACCTACCCCAGACCTAAAGGAATAGCCTGACTTAAACATTGTGGGCCAGATTAATTCTTTATTGTTACCCCCTTTTATGTCCAAGGGGTGAATTTCAATCCAGATTTTCTATTTCTCACCTGTAGATTAGAAAAATTTCCCTCTCGCAGTTGCCATACAATTAGTCATGTGTAGAGACGGTGTGAATAGCTACTATCAGACTGAATACCTCAGTCTGTGGATGTGCTGAACTAACACATTCCCTGGGTCCTTGGCCACGTCCCCTCTCTGGCTAGTGTCTTCAGCTTTTGGGGCTTTACTAACTGTGTCTATGCTTCCCAGCAGAGTAGTTTTGTAGACACTTTACACTGACTGCTGTGATCTTCTCAGCCCTGGCTAGATTTTCTGTCACCAGGATGATATGCATCTGGTGATCCATCGGCAGAATCCAGGAGCAAATCTGGCCCACTATTTGCAGAGAATTAAAAAAGAAAAAGTTCTTCAAAACAGAGTCAGCACTTATCCCAATCTTCATTCTTCCACTCAGAAACCCTGGGAAAGAGACCAGCCTTACATTGTGCCTGTAGGGTTAACAAATGGGGTCTGTTAGACCAGTGGGAAAAGTGAAGCTCAAAATTGAAGACCTTCCCCTCTGAATGTCTTGCGACCAGCCCCGCAGAGTTACATTTAGGGACTGTTAGCTCAAGTGCCTATGCTGACTTCAATTTCCATGGCAGCTCGTGGAAAAAGAATTGGGGTCTCATATAAACAGGAATGAAACAAGCCACTTAAAGGAAGAGCCATAGGTGTGCAATAATATGTACAAAATTATAGGTGGATACTTCCCTGTCATAAAGAGGTTACAATGCACATGGAGGAGGAACTGCTTTTCACATTGAAGTATATTTATATGTAATACCATTTTTCAGTTTTGAAATATATTTCAGAACTCATTAAATGTGCCAGCGTGACAATGCTAAAAACCAAAGCCCAAGTCACTTCATCTTTCTGTGCATGCATTTCCCTAGCTGAAAAATGGAGATAATGATACTTCCTTCCTTTGATGTCTAATGATGAAAAACACTATATAAGAGCTATGTGTTATCATTATGATCATCAGCCCTAGTTATTATCCCTGGAACTGATACAGCATAAGCAAAGGCAGCACAGACTATGCCAGAAATGTGCCACCTCCATCAGCGAAGGAATAATTTAGTCTTCCATGTTCATTCAGTTATTGGCTTCATTTCTCAGATTGCCAAAAAGCAAGCCACTTAAGTCAATCATGTTGCTGGTTCTTGTTATGCAGACACTTGTTTAGTGAGAACTGGACTAAGACCAACCCACTTGACCTGCGCCACCAAACCACAAGAGATATGTTCAATTTCAACCACTATGACCCGGTGTAGAGTTGATCAAATAATCTGGGGAAGAGGGAAGGACTCATATTGACAAGGCTGCACTCCTTTCGTTAGAAGAATGAAGAGAGAAAAACTGTACTGTTTAATTTTGTACAACATGGTGACAAGTGCTATATGAAAACCTAAGATAGAACAGAAATACTTCCACAGATGTTTATAGACCCAATCACCATTCAGTCCTGTTGTATTTTTCATTTGCAAATTGATAAATGCATTCCATTAATTATCTAGGATTATAATTTAAAAAGAAACTGCACACACACACACACAAAACCACTAAAGACTCACTGTCACAAAAACTATGCTATTCACATTTTACAAAAGATATGCTGGCACATTGCTTAACGGAAAAATTCAGTTGGCTGTAAGCATTCTGGAGGCTTGGAACTCAAAGGGTTGTAGGATTATAAATTGCCCATGATTACTTTATTTATTTCTCCTGATCTGAATATCTTAAATGAGAAATGAAAGTTGTAGAGCAGATGTGCCTATCATAGCTTAAATGTGTTTAGGAAATGTTACACAAGTTATGGTAGTTCATTGTGCAGAACAAAGCAACACTATATACACAAAGGAAATCACAGACATTTATAAAGATTTACACAGCCACACAGCTTTAGGCTGAGGATTTTTTAATGAGATACTGAATTTGCATGATTTGTAACAGCATCGAAGGCCACAGTTTAAATCTATAAAACTTTTAGCTTATGATACCTTCAGCTGGAAATGAGACTAAAACACTTCACTTCCAACAACAGAAGTCAACACAAAGCCCTCAGTTTCTGCTGGCAACAGTCTACTACTAAGCATAACTTCTACATATCAGTACTGAAATCACGTTACAAATTAAGGCCTTTGACCGTGCAAATGTTTACACAGATATAAAGTCAACTGTGTACATTAAGTGTAGATTTGGTGTTGATGCTGACCTATTTGTACAAATTGTTGATTTGTACATTAACATAAACAGTGAATTTCTGAATTTTTAATTGTATTCTTTAATGAATTTTAAAATGGTATTTTGCTTCTTCCTATGTAGAGGTATAAGCAACAGAACAATATTTTAACCTTTTCTGTCTCCTTTTTGTATACTAACTCCTGAAGAGAGGGATATCGTAAACTTCAGTTAACAATCAGAGCATATCATATCAGTGCTAAACCTAGCAGATCCAATACAATTAATATGCAAGATGCAGAACCACCTACTTTCTACGTGATTGTTCTCCTGACATGGAACTAAAGCAATATGCATGTCCCAAGCAGGGGAGAAGGAGATGTGTTATAATGACCATATTGTGAACTTTCCTTGAGCAACTGCATTGCAGCTGGTGATAACCTTATACTGAGAGCATGCTAGTCCCTTCCTGGTTTTAAAGTGATAGGATTTGACACCCAATTTTGCACTAATTTTTGCCTGTAGATTTAGTTATACATCACTTCAGCAATAGCCCCGGAGACTTCTTTGAATACCCTGCAAGACAATGAAATGAAGCTTGCTATAGTCTCGAGCCTGTTCTGATCCCCTTTTAAATGTGGAACACACAAAAACAGTAGGAAACGCACACACACAAGCTTATTAAACTAAGTGATAATGCAAGAACATTTGAGTCAACTCATGCCTCGCCAGCAGTCTAGATGTGAGGATACCCAAAGGAAACTGAAGGCAGATTACACTGGAGTAGAGTGGAGCCAAGGCAAGGTAAGCACATTAAGGGTGGGTAGTAAAGAAGATGGAGAGGAAGCTGGGAACCTTTGTGTCTGAGCACTCCCTAGGACATGGATGTCTGTCAACAGCAAATCCCTTTGTCCTGCAGTGAATAGCATGATGGTTCACCGCTAATTACAGAAGCATCTGCTGTGAAAAGTCTGTGTTTGGTTACAAAATTTCTCTTTTCTTATAGCTTGTCTACACTTGATAGTGAACATAGATTAAGGTAGGATGTGAATTTAAAGTGCAGTTTTTCTAAACTTTATTTATTTTTCTAAATAATTCCATGTGTGGACACTCTTAATCCAGAAAGAAGTGTAGCCTCGTTACTGTTTCCCCAGATGTGGAAGTGGCAGATAATGGTTGGCTACTTAGGTGGACTGAGGTTTGTTGCCTGAGAGTATTACTGTTGTGACTGATGCAAGGATATATTCCAGGGTGGGTGACAGAGCCTCCTTTCACAGGATTTTTAAGCTGCTTATTTGAGAATAAGAGTGTCTACACATGGCATTAATTAGGAACAGTTAATCAAGGACAAGCCCTTCCATATGGTAGATAAGCCCTTCCATATGGTGGAATGTACTTGTAGTTGCATATTCTGCATGCTTTAATCTGCAGGGCAGACAATGGCTTTAAGACTTCTTTAATAGTTAATTTTCACGTTGCTTTCTAGCACACATTTTCTAGTTACACTTCTAGAAGTTTATTAACCAAGATCTTAAAAAAAAACTTTGAATCAATATACAAAGAAGCAGTTGTTCTTTGTATATTGTTCCAGTCTGCTGCTGTTCTCTCTTCACACTGTGGCCATTAAACCCCTTTAAGAGCCCAGAAGTGGCAATAGCCAACTGCTCAGACTTCTGTAACCTACATCTTGGGTGCATCTGGAGGCTTTGGCAACAAAACTGTTGAAGTGGTTGCCATAGACAAAGTCAAACCATCTTTGGCTTAGAGGAGTAGAAGATAAAAGATGATCCTTCTGTTGTAACTGGGAAGTCTTCTTCATGAAGATATACAATCACTCCCAAAAGGCTACATCTAACTCCATATGATTGTGTTGCCTTTGAAATAATTGGAAACTATCAAATATGTTTGCCACAAAGTACTATTTTCTTTTTATTTATACACAAACATGAGAGAGACAGACAGACAGACAGAGACAGACAGACATATTTTCCAAAACTTATATCTCTATCATCTACAAAACCAACAATGATTAAAACAGTTGTGCAAAACTCTGCATTAGTATTAGTAATTAAAAATTATGAGGGTGGGTGACAAAATGCTTTTCAAAAATATACATCTGAAATTTCATAGAATAATGCAGAGAAAGTATCTTTTCACTCTCTAAACCTAAAATATGAGGGTTGATTATCCACAACATACAGTATTGGGCAGTACTTATGTTTTTTGTTGAAACATGTTTTCTCAAATAAGAGAATTAATTGGCTAGCAATTTAAAAATGTTTAACTTAATTTTCATTTAATCCTTTTATAAACTCCTTATGGTCTTTTCACTGTTTTTCTGCTGACCCTTTCAAGTTCATTAGCTTTTGTAATTACAACACCTAATTTTTCCTCCATCTTTTAAATCAAATTATATAGTGTAATCAAAGTAAATCTTCCATCAATTGGATTAGGAGAACAAATTCCTAAATGAGATCCAAATAATTGCAATTATTCTGATTTTTATTATTGGAATTCTATATTAAAAACCTTATTATTAGCATGCTATTAGGAAAGCCATTCTTCAAAAAATATGCACTGTATGGCATTTCTGCTTTTTGCTGTTGAACCATAAATTACATAGTACACATTATTTCTGAACAAAACAACAATGCATTTGAATCAAACCCATTATTGCTGTGCTCTGTTGCCTAGAAACCGTAAATTTGAAGTTTAATGCATTTTAGATGAACATTTAAATTACAAATAGCAATCCGACAGCTCTTCACATACTGTATAGATAGAAAGCAGTCTGTTATAGACTACTATTCTAAGCTTCTTAAGAAGAAAGAAGAGTTTAGGTTAAGATATTTAAGAGTTTAGGTTAAGGTATTTAAGAGTTTAGGTTAAGATATTTAAGAGTTTAGGTTAAGAGTTTTGGGTAAGATATTTTATGTTCAGCACTACTAAACTTGATAAAATATTCTCGAACCTACCTGTTCCCAGGCAAATACATGTTGATTGA
Source organism: Dermatemys mawii (assembly GCA_007922305.1). Classification (NCBI taxonomy): domain Eukaryota; kingdom Metazoa; phylum Chordata; order Testudines; family Dermatemydidae; genus Dermatemys; species Dermatemys mawii. The sequence goes on from ML677349.1 coordinate 20,739,975, forward strand.
AGTAGAACTGAATCTGTTCATTGGCAATGTTGATACATAGTTGTTCGAAAGAATTTTTTTTGAAATTTTCAAAGCCAAAGATATCAAGAATCCCAATGTTCAACCCATCATCATTTTTGCTGAAAAAAGATTTTAAAAAGCTCTTCAGATTTTTCTCTCTGTTATTTTACATATGCTAACTTCATTATTGTTTCAAGAAAATAAATAATGGGCTAAATTTATCACTGACCCTGGGAGTTACATAAGGATGAATTTTGCCCAATCAGTTGAATCTTAATAGAAAACAGAATTATCAATTCTAATATGAAATACAATAATACATGTAAATCTAAGGATGACTGTATCTGCCAAACACGATTTATTTACTGTAAGTGTGGATGAACTCAGCTGGCAAAGACAAGCAGGATTTCCAATTTTAGGTTTAAACTAATATTTAATACTTTTAAGCCTATGAGGAAAAAAAGACTACGGTTCACAAATGACGCACGCAGTTGCTCTTTGTTTCTATGGTAATAAAATAGGCTTGTAATTAGATACTAGGTATTTCTTCCCTCAGATTATTTGCTCTCAATGCTTAGGGCTGACTTTTCAAAATAGATTATCTGCAGAGAGGCCCCTACATTTATTTTTATATACCTAAATACCTGTTTTAAATATTAAGATTAAGACAGAAGTTTAAATTTGCAATGAGGTACATTCAACAGGTATTTAGAAGTCTAGTGTTAGGCACTGAAGTATGAAAATTTGACCTTACATGTTACTAGCAAAAAATCTGAAGGAGAAGTACCGGACAAGTAATTATAGGAATTTAGCAAGTAATGCCTATTTTATTACCACCCACACAAACATCAGTTCTACGTTATCTGTACACTGCGTGCATTTTAGATACCAGATGGGGATCCTCATCCCCTCCTCTTCCACAGTGGAACCATGCTTACTCCACTGGTTTGGAGCCCTCAAGGCCTGCTCAATGGCAGAGTGATGGGATATGTCCATAAATTAGCAGTATGGCTCACTCTGTCTTGTATTTTGGCTTAATAATCAATCAAAATGGTAATTATTTCTGTTACAGAGTATTTTAAAGTTTTCAGGGCTCTTAGGGCTACAAAACTGTGGCCTGGTATTCCCTCTGATGTTTCCCAAATGAAAATGCAGACTAACCGGATTGAAATATTATGTGTATTCTGAATCAGGTAGTTTTAAATTCATCTCACTCCTCTCCCACCCAAATGACATGGAGGGCCTTGATTTGCATGGTTTACTAACAAAGCTGTAGTTACAAAGAGTCCTGTGGCACCTTAAAGACTAACTAAAGTATTGAAGCATAAGCTTTCGTGAGCTAATACCCACTTCGTCGGATGCATCTGACGAAGTGGGTATTAGCCCACAAAAGTTTATGCTTCAATACTTTAGTTAGTCTTTAAGGTGCCACAGGACTCTGTAACTTCTGCAATTCCAGACTAACACGGCTACCTCTCTGATTCTTAACAAAGCTGTGTCAAGCCTTCACCAGGTTCATTTGCATCCCTATCCCCTAACCTTTGTCTGTTTGGGTCTAGATTGTAAACCTTTTCAGGATAGGAACAGTCCTTTCCTATGTTTGTAAAGCACCTAGCACAATGGGGTACTAAGCCCGATGAGGCTTTGAGCACCACCATAACATACATAAATACTTAATGAGAAGAAGCCCCCCAGAAGGATGGGTGAAAATGAGATCAGAATGTGGCCGAATCAATCTACAGATGAATGGCAGGGTTGGCCCTAACTGTTATGAATAAAACAGCTGAAGGAAAAATATCTGGTACATAACTCCAGTTGGCTTACTCCTAATTTACATGGGAATAACTGGGATCAGAATTTCACCCAGTTAATCTACGGAGAAATACCAAGATGCCAGTATCACAGCTATTTACTGTATGTCTATTTCATAATACTAATGAAAAAAATATATATGATCAGAAATTATTACCATAGGTATAAAGGTTATCAGATGAAGGAAGGATTTATAAGAGCTAAATGTTTCAGATCGGAACAAGCTAATCAAATATTATATCATGATTATTCCATGTCCAGATGTTCTATAAAATATATAGAACATGTAGTTATACATTTCACATTGCAAAGAGAATTTTTCTACTGGAAAAATGTCCCACTACCTTAAAAGTTTGTCTGGCTTGAGTAAAGTATTGATGCGATTGACTATCCAACTAAAGAGACGCCCATATAACGCTTTGGCCATGGCATCTCTGACGTCAATAGCTTTTTCCACAGTGTTGGGACGGATAATGGTTTCCCCTCGAGTCACCACGCAGTAGGAGGTGAGAGCTTCTTGCAGTTCATCTGCCTGAATGCACAGCAAGGAAGCACCTAGGAAGTGAACAGATGTACTGTTATGACATATGCACAATCCACAGGTAAATTTTTGAAGGAAGGAGTATTTCTTAATTTCTAAGGACTAGACTGTAACAGTACAGTGTGTCCTGATTATGGGGCTGTGTGGAATTGTGCTGCTCCAACAGCAGATGAGGTCATAATCTATAGCTAATTCCCCTCTTGCTCCAGGGTGGGGAAGTCATGTGCACCAGCCCTTTCCCAGGTGCAGATTACTTTCCCATGAGTGACAGCTCCACCATACTGGCCAATGTGTTGGGGACAGCATCAAGGCTCTGCCGTCTCTCCACCCATTCATACAGGAGGGGGAGTATCAGCTTCCCTGTGGATGCTTTCCACTGTAAGTCCACTGTGATCCATAAGACAGGTAGCCCAGTTCCTACCTCCTCTAGATAAACACTGTAGGAGACAGAGTTGGTAAAAAAAATAAAATTCAAAATTTTGATGATGTTTTTCACAAAAAGTGTAAATGTTGACAAAAATCAAGAAAATTTTATTTTGCTTTTCATACATCCCCAGTAGACATCATGCTACCTGAATAAACTATGTGAATGGACACAAAAAGTAAATAATTTGTATGCACATAAATATGAAAGAAACCCTTCTTTTAATGTTTTTATTAATGTGGATTTGACTTGAACTGAACTGCTGTATTTTAATTAGTCTTGCAAAATTTCCATCTGAATACAGTTTTTATAGATAAATCTCGTGTGATAAAATCTCCTGCCTGTTAAAATTTTAAAGAAATGTAAACTTAAATCAAAGGAAAGAACTCACAATTCTCAAGTGCGACTGGATTGGAAATATTGCTCTTGTCAATCATGTGCTCAGATACCACTGAAGAAAACTCAGTGTTGCCCACGTTTAAAATTGCAGCAAGAATACTGTACACACTGCCAAGTTCCTGAAAAGGAGATGAAAAATATAGCCATTTATAGTCTTACATTTGGTACCTTAGATCGCAATAATTGGTATTTCCATATCTTGAAGATAAGCTACTGTACTGAGCCCCAACATGTTGCTATTGACTGCCTCCTCATTTATAGTGGAGCCTGGACTGTCCTGGAGCACACACAGCTGAACAGGAGTCACTGGCTGACCAGATCAATGACCAAGGCAGCCGATACACATGAGAGCTTATTCTAGTTATAAATTGATGCAATTGCCTGACAAGGTTGAGAACTCTTACTCGGGACAAGTACAGTTAAATTAGCCATAGCATTTTCATCATACTCTCCTCTATGCACCAGTAAGACCAAAGCACCCCTATTCTTGAACCACTTCAGAGACTTCCTCTCTGATATCTAATTCAAGCTCTTTGTTCTCACTTTCAAGGTCCTTCACAATCTTTACCTCCATCTCCATTTTTGCTCTCATTGCCTCTTTCTCTCCTATGTGTTCAGTCCTCTTGCTTTACTGCTCCCTTTTCTCACTCCTGCCTTCTAGCACTCTGCCTCCCAAGCCTGGAACAGTCTCATTCTCTTGTCCACCACTATACACTCTCTTCCACGAATATAAGTATCCCATTCTCCTCACACCATACTCTAATGTTAGTCCTCAGGGGATGGCTGGCACCAAACAGGGAACAAGCAGAAGGTGGAAAAGTGGCCCAACCCCACTTCTGCAACAGCTTAGAACTAGATTAGCATGCAGATAGAAGAGGCTATGTCCCGTAAAGGGATGCCATACTGGTTGTGCTTCTCCGTCTGTGCATAGTGCATACTGGTTCAGGAGCAACTCCATACCACTCCTTTCTGTGCCTGAAGGCATGATCTGGCCCTAAGGCTGGAAGCTTCTTGGAACAAAGAATGAGTTTTACAATAGGTCTAATCCTTTGCCCAGTGAAGTCAATGGAAGCAGTGCTTCAGCAGGAAAAGAATCAGATCCTATAAAGTCCTGATTCAGGGATGCACTTATTCAGGTTCTTAAGCTCATCCATATTCAGGATAACACTTGTGACAAAGCTCCAAGTTTGTAGTTGTGGGTCCTACGCTTCCTGGCAGATTTAGGGGCCTCAGAAACTCATCTAGACCCCAGAGTGACCTCCCTTTCTCAGTATAATTGGCAAGAGTCACCGCCTAGTGAGTTACCTTCATCACAGGCCAGTATGGAAGATGGAAAAAGGGGGGAGCCTGGGCCCGCCCTCTACTCTGGGCTCCAGCCCAGGGACCCTAATAGTATCAGCTACGATGGCTGACCTTTTATCCACAAAACACAATACAATTCCCTGGGCTACTTCCCCACAGCCGTCCCCGCTTCTTCAAACTCCACTTCACCCTTACTTCAGGGCCTCCTTCCTTCTGTATGATAGGTTGTCCACCACTCAGTCTCACCAACAGCACAACTTCCTCTCACAGCTCCTGACACCCACAGCCCACCTGACTAACTGGGAGGTTTTTATCTGGTTTCAGCCAGTCCCTGATTGGCTTCAGGTGTCTCAATCAGGCTAGCTGTTTCTACTCTTTCCTAGAAGGTTCTTAATAGGCCCCAGGTGTCTTGATTGGCCTGGAGTAGCCTTTGTTTGGCTATCCAGGGAACAGGGATCTGCACATCCTGAGACTAATATACCTGCCTTCCAGCACTCTCCTATATCCTTCTGGTCTGACTCCGTCACACACTTTAAATTTCATTTTAAGCATGTGCCCAAATCTCATTGTTTTCAAGTTAAGCATGTGCTTAAGTGTTGTCCTGAATGGGGATTTTTTCCTGATCTGGGGGACGACGTTTGTAATCACAATGTAAATTTTAGGTGACGTATATAGTAAGTGACCTTAAATTAGGGTGACCAGATGTCCCAATTTTATAGGGACACACCCAAGTTTGGGGTCTTTTTCTTATATAGGTTCTTATTACCTCCCATCCCCATCTGATTTTTCACACTTGCTGTCTGGACACCCTACCTTAAATAATAATGACTGATAAGTAAAACTGTAATAGTAATAGATAAAGTAATGCTTTCATTGTGGTTCTGATCTAAGCTGTAAACTTGAATACCCATCTCCATATTTGATGATTTCTGATCATTTTCTAAGCAGAGTGAAACAGTTTTAGTTTCTGTAATGTAGAATTTTGGGCTATTATTTTTCTTAAGGGTGTAGTAGTATTGGACAAGCATTTTATCAGATGGGCTACTCATCACTCCACAGCATTTTATATCATAATATTTTGTAACATGCTGGCACCAATTATTCATATAAAATCCTTAATTACCTTTAATTGCTCAAAATATTTGATATTATTTTCAACACTTTCAGAATTGAATCCAGCACAAATCTAACACTTAATGACAACGAATTATCCCAATTACTCCAAAGCCAACTAATAAAGCTCACTCTGAAAATTACTTTTAGGATGATTGGCACACAGTATGTATGTTTGTAAAGCGATTATTTTCATTTGAAGCCTAAGAATGTGGATGAAATTCAAAGAAATGGATAACTTGACTTTTGCCATCATGTTGTAAATTGGGTATAACAACAGACATTTTTGTGCCCTTTTCCAGTGGGTGTTAAATCTGGTTGATCTGTCTAGTACAGAATGATTATTGTGCACCCTTGGCAGTTCTTTCCTCTTATTTTTGTCATGCAGTCTTAAGTAAAACAGTGTGGGGTTACGACAGAGAGAAAAGAATAGAGTATGTAGTTACCAGTACAGCATGCTAGCCAGTTTAAGAGAGATTTCATAAAAACATGCATTTTAATCAGAAAGCACAAGACTATGTTCAAGACTCCTGTTAATAAAACAAGAATTGTGGATCTACAGAGAAACTTCTCTGTGCACCACAATGAAATGTCAAAAATTAGGGGTACATTATTGCACTTTTCCATGGAGGAGCCTCTTTCTGATGCAACCTATTTCTCTAGCCAAAAAGTACCAGTCTCTGTGAATATAGAGCTTGATTCCCGGCATATAGCCACAGTTCTGAAACGAGTATGGTGAGGAGACACACAGCCCCACTGGCAGTTCTGGGAGACATTATGCTTGGATTAGGTATGATTCCAGGAGCTCATGAGAGCTCTAGGAACCACCACTGCTATGTCACCTTTCAAGAGAGTGCAGTATCCACACCCCTCTGTACCCAGCCTTCTCTGCTAGCTTGGGCTGAAGGGGGTCAGACAAGAGCCTCCACCCGGTTTGAGCGGCTAGCACTTCCACAAGGAATATCCCCTTCATAGGAGGCTTAACAAGCAAGGAAGACTCTTTATGCCTCTCCTTCCCTATCCACTCAGAAACTAAGCACACCCTGTCCCACAACCTTCTGTAAAGTGACCAGAAGATGCATGCTGGCACTGTGCATAGTGTGGCCAATCACATTTCTCAGTGGACTTCCAAAATATCGGAAGTGACACCTCCTCTTTTGGCCATTTAGAGTCATTGCTATACGAAGGTGATGCTCTTATCAAAATGAATGTTTAAGCATTGGGAACAGGAACAGGCTGGTGTAACTGCATAGTACACTTCATGCCCCACTACGTCCTGTCATGAGGGTGGCTCTGCTGATGACAGTTCTGCCACCTTCACATTCATGTAGGCTAGCTCTGAAGAGATGGAAGTACCGCTGACAGAACTAGGCACCAACAGTGTCATGCACAGTATGCAGAGAAATATTAATAATAATGAATAGCAGCATTATAATGCAGCTCCACTGCTAATGGCACATGAAATTCCTTGTTTCAAAGCAGCTGATGAAGGGAGACTTTAAAAAGAAACAGGCTGATATTTATTGTAATTATACCTGGTACAGGCTTACAAGAGAGGACCAAAGGCCTGTACATCCATGAAAAGAGACAATAAGAAAGAAGAATGGATTAAATTAGTGGTCACTGATAAGACTCACCCTGACATGACAGGTTAGATTCTCTCAAAGCATTTCAACTATCCTTGCCAAAGACTCCTTATTTCAAACTTTAATTAAAAAAGTAAATAAAGCTTGCACTAACTAGGCTAAAATTATAGGCTTATTAATGGTTACAAATATTTTCTATGCACTTATTTTGTAAATAACTTCTTTTTTCAAATATTCAGCTGTGTTGTGGCCATTGATTATATAGTATTGTTAATTAATAATACTTTCTTAATATATAGATGCTTAAACACTTTTAAAAGAATTAAAATATGTAACAATATGACAAATTGACCATGGAATATCCAAAAATGTCTAAGAATCATAGCCAAAGTGAGAGATAATGAAGGAAAATGGTTGTACTTTTAGCCAAAATGAGAAAAATAGCAAACTAAATTAGTTATATTCATTTTTCCTTTATTACCACTTACCACAGAAAGGATAGGAATGTTTAAAAAAATTGAAATGTTATCAGCACTCACCTCCATTGTAAAACCTATGACTTTGAAGCACTGCTCAATTAATTCAAACTGAGACTTATAAAAATTATTGTTCATAAAATCTTGCACTGTTCGGAGATGTTCATTTTGCAGATACCTGAAAGGATTGAGGAATGAAAGGTTATAATCCAGATGAGGTTGAGCCAACTACAATGTATTCCTTAGAAATCAATTAATGTAAAAAGAAACTGCGTTACCTTGGTGGCTTATACTCTGGCAGTTTATAATGTGCCAGTTTTTTCTTTTCTGCTAAACCAGCATAGATATAATAAAAAATATGGAAATTTCTCTCTCCCCTGAAACAAGAAAAGCAATTATTTGTTTGAGTGCAGTCATTTAACAAAATTTTTTTTAAAAAAATCTACATTTGTAAGTTGCACTTTCATGACAAAGAGATTACATAAGGTGAATTGAAAATTACTATTTCTTTTATCACTTTAACAGTGCAAATATTTGTAATAAAAAATATACTCAGATTTCAATTACAGTACAGAATACAGTATATATGAAAATGTAGAAAAGCATCCAAAATATTTAATGAATTTCAATTGGTATTCTATTAACAGTGGCATTAAAACTTCAATTAACTGTGATTCATTTTTGAATCATCATTAATTTTTTTGAGTTAATCACGTGAGTTAACTGCGATTAATCAACAGTCTTAATTTAAACCCAGACAAATAAGGATATTTAGAATTAAAATTATTAGGATATCCTTAGCATTGCCCACATATGCTTATCCTTTTTGCTGTACAATATATACAAGATTTTTTTAAAAACAGACCTTCTTAAATAAACCAGAATGTAATAAAATATACTGAAGCTATTTTAAGTTATACTTTTAGAACCTATCAACCTCATATATATCTGAAAGAAAATACCTTGCTAATCTTATTCTTGAATATGATAAAAGATTTCCCACATTGCACACCTGCTTTGTTTACTTTAAAATGGGTTGATTGTTCCTTTTTACTTACACAGCCTGATGGACAACTCTGGATTTTTCGAGGAGGTATTCTGAAATTTGAGCTCCGACTACAGTTCCTCCACAAGTAAATTTCATTTCTAAGTACTTTCCAAATCTGCTGGAGTTATCATTGATAATAGTGCCTGCATTTCCAAATGCCTCTACAAGGTTATTCACTTGGAGTATCTTCTCCTGGAGAGTCCTATTATTAGCCTAGATATAAATGCCAACATACAGAAAAGTTATTGCTTAAGGCAGTCTCAAGAATAATCCCAAAATAACTGTTTTCAAATGGGTCTTTTTATTTACATTTGGTATTGAGAGTTACAGTTTGTTCATTCTGTGTACTTCTGGCCTCTCTGTTTAGGCTTCACAATAAACATCAGATCTCCGTAATGAGAAAGAATTCCCTTCCTTCTTTTTTTCTCCTGCACCTATGGGCAAGGCCCTTTTCCTTGCCCACACAGGCCCCAATTCAGCAAGGTTCTTAAACACATACCTAGTTTTAAACATGTCAATACAGTACTTAGGTAACGGGACTGCAATGTGCTTAAAGCTAGGGACATGCCTAAGTACGTTACTGAACTGGGGCTTCAACTTTTATCCATCCAACTATCCAGCCCAGGTTTTTATACCTTGCCCATCACCATGGTAAAGGAGCACCTCAGAATGATTTACTGTACACTTCAAACAAGGGCTTCAGACATAGAGTGAAATCGTGGATTCACTAATCTCAATGGGAGTCAATGACATAATTCCCAATTACTTAGTGAGGCCAAGAATTCACCCATGCACTCATTCTCAGCACAGTCATTGTGTTTTCACTCTTCTCTTAATATTGGGCCAATTATTTTCCTTTCCCCATTAGATACCCATCTTCCTACTGTTATTCTAAGGAGGACACTCCCGCAGCCTTAAAAAGACATCCTAGTTCAGTGACATTTACTTGCTCAATGTGCTCATTGCACCCAGCCTTTAATATGCAAAACACTCAAGATATGACCCAAACTTGAGCATACCTGTGATTTGCTTAAAGGAGCCAAACCACCAAGTCAGCCTTTCTGGTCTGAATCATATGGAAAGACAGTGACACTGACAACAATCCATTGCTTAAGCGAGGTGAGCATGAAGGTAAGACAGAATCCTAAATGGAACATTTTGGGAAAATTTAGGACAATCCCTAAGGAAGAGGATTGCTCAAGAAGGGTAAAACTTTCACTGTGCTGTGTAACATTTTACAGCATTCCAATACTGTCAAGTGGGCTCAGGCAGGGTTGTCCCTCTCTGACACTGGAAAGGTTGTCTGGAGAAGGTAGTATAGTTTTGGGTAATATAGTCCACCTCTTCCATGTCTTATCCTCAACCCTCTGCTAGATTCCAGTGCAGAATTCGGGTATTTGGGATCTGTAAACAACACTGCAGGTTTGAGATTATGTTCCAATCTGTTCAGGTTCCAGGCTTTAGAGAGACTTGCGGGAGCACCCACTTTAAAAACATACCTTTCCCAAGATTGTGAGCTGCTGAACCAGGAGGTGGGCACTCTGTGTCTTGCCAGCTCCACTTTCTCCAGAAATGACAATACACTGAAGAAGACGACAAGAGCAGAAGTCCATTTGCCCTCATTGCATCCCTCTCAGCAGTGCAAAGAGTATGAGACATAAATCTGATTGTGTAAATAAATATCTTTACCTGATCCGAGTTGTATGTTACCATGGACTGGTATCCAATGTCAGCCACCGCAAAGATGTGGGGAGGATTGGCAGTCCGTTTTGCTCCAATATACAGTTTGGAATGCTGAGGGTCAGAACACTGCAAATATTTTCTGAGTTCCTTTAATATCTATTTTTGTATTCTTTTTTCATGTTTGCATTATATTTACTAACTGCTGTGCAGCATCCCTAGCATATTTGCGGGGGGGGGGCTTCATAAAGAATTACTAATTATCATTATTATACTAACTATACTGTGGACCAATGGATCCTTTGTAATATATTTTAAATACTATTAAAAAGGAACTGGTATACCTTGAAATCTCATCATACCTTGATTATGTAAAATAGGAAATCAAAATAATTAGATCAAGATTTCATGTTTTTAGGCACAAAGCACTGAATTACCATTTCATACCATTTTCTTTTCATATATCCATTTTAGTATTTTGGTATGTTTTAAGGTGGCAAACCTTAGCAGATGTTCTTTTCTTTACTTGCCATAACCGATAAACAATGACAAACTTTTATTTGATCAAGACTGTCACTTCAGTCACCCATTGCACAAGTAACACCAATTACTCTGGTGTAAAACTGAAGTAAATTAGAGGACCAGGCACTTACTGTGAAGCACAATGAGGAGTAACACTGGGCAATATACGCCTCTGTCAGAAAACAAGATGAGTGGAATTTGGGGAACTTATTGTACGCAGAGCTTCACCGTGTGCGCGCGCATGTGTGTGTGTGTGTGTGTGAGAGAGAGAGAGAAAAAGAGAGGGTGCATGAGAGAAATGGTCACATTTATGTGCAGGAATTCAGCGTATAGTAAGTAAACCATTTATATCAGAATAGATGCCCATGTGCATGCTAGGTGATGATTCATTGATAATTCTATTACTTAGATGTACTAAATCATCATGAGTGTTATTACTCAATATTTAATATGAATTTTCAAATTTCACTGGAAATCACTACAAGCAAAACCCAACTGAAACTCATTCTTCACACCTGTGCAGAATAAAGGTCTAAGTTCCTAAATGGATTGACAGCGATGAGAATGTCTCCTACATATGTGTAGATCTGATCCCTGGCATAGCTCTTCTGCAGCTGCTCTGTTACTGTATTCTGTTGTAAAAAAAGAATAGGAAAGCCAAGGCATATTCAAGTTCATGCTTAGTGGCATTCAGAGGCCACAATATTTTTGTTTCTCCATCCCCCATGAATCACAAACACATATCTTCAGATCTTTGTACAAATATTAGTTAATTAATAATGCCATAACTCAGTGTTATTAATTATTATTTATTATTTATGATTCCCTAATCTCTCCTTTTAAAATCCCTGCCCCCAGGATTCACATCATTGTTCCAGGCAAAGATCAGTGGACTGAATTCAGACCTGCCATTCCAAGTTCTCAGATTATTTCCTCAGTTCTGATCATATACACATAGAAGTCCATCTGTTTGGAACTCTGAAACCTTTTACGCTGCATGTTTAAATGTGCTCTCTTTGGAGAGGCTAAGCATCTACAAATGTAAATAAATAGATACTAGTTTGAACATATTCATAGATTAACGTGCACTGGGATCAGCTCTTGATCTGGTGTGATGTCATTTTTTTTCAGCCTCAGCAATGAAAAGCAAATGAAAAGTTGCCCTAAATTGGAAGATGATTTCTCCTGGCACTGGAAAATTCTAGGATAGCACCATGCTGGTAAAACAACTCTTTGCCACATGTCTCACCCCTCTTTTCTGCAGAGGAAGCTGAAAAGAGACAGAAAAGGGTGCTCTGTCAAATCCCCATCTTAGATGCCAGTTAGCCTGGGGTAACTTAGAGCAGTCCTTGAAGCTGCTCTAAGTTACACAGGGTGATGTTTCAATACCCTGCTGGACCAGCATCAGGAGTGAAAAGGTTTGTTTGAGTCACCATCCCCTCAAACTGTGCTGAGTGTAAATTTGATACAGTTGAGAACTAAACTGTCTGTATTTGAAAGAAGGAAAATGCGGGGAAGCTCAAGAAGCTGCAACAGGGATGGGAACATTTACTCCCACAGGAAAAACACAATGAAAGCATTTCACAGGCTTGGAAATCTATTCTTTTACTTGTTTTGAACCACACCTTTCAATATACTGAATATCTTCTTCCTTTATGAGCATGACATGGCTTTCACTGAATGGACTCCTTGGCAAAGAGTAGAAATCTTACTGTTAGCATATAAGACGATGAAGACTTGTGGCACCTTAGAGACTAACCAGTTTATTTCAGCATAAGCTTTCATGCGCCACAAGTCTTCATCGTCTTATTCACGGATACACACTAACATGCCTGCTAATCTTAATACTGTCAGCATATGGCTATTCTGAAGGTGTGACGGAATGAGTATTTTTTTCCCCTGGGGTTTCCTATGGGTTGCATGCAGAGGAAGTGGGACTCAGTTTCCCTGAGTATTACTGATTTAGCAAAGAGATGGGAGAGGGAGTTTATTGTTCCAGAAGACTGTTGAGGGAGCTTGGGACCTCAGTCATGGAGGCTGGAGAAGGGAGACCCCAGCGATCGGTGACCTGGTGACCTGGAGGCCCAGCTCAGGAGTCGCAGGCAGTGCTGGCCAGTGGGAGAATAATGGGCTGCAAAGAGAGGATCCTGGGGAACCGATGAACCAGTTCCAGCTAGACGCCCAGATGACCCTGTTTACCTGAAGACAGGTCAATGGACAGAGGCAGAACTTGGAGGAGTGGGATCAGCTGCCCAGCTGGGAAGCAGAGGGCTCTGTGCTGGAGAGGGGGAGCAGGCAGAATTCACCTGGATGCAGGGAGACTTGGATATGCTGGGCTGAGGGAGGCCAACCCTGAGGGTCCTGAGAGTTCCTGTATTGTGTTCGATGCTCAATGTACCCTCTTGTTTTACGCTGGCTGAGAGTCACTCCGGTCTAGAGAACAGGGTTACATAGTCCCCTTCGGGGATGGAAGCCCCAGGGGTCCCGGGCGAGGGGACTCCCTGAGGGGGCCCACAGCAGAGGCAGATGTGTTAAGGCTCAGAGGGGTGCGGCTCCAGGAGGTGGGAGGGGCGTACCCTGAGAGGGAGTGGACCCCCGAGAAGGGCTGTCTCACTGAAAGGAGCACACACCTCCACGGACCGCACGGGGCCAAGAGTGGGCACGACCCGTGAGTCCGTGACAGAAGATAAATAAATGCTTGGATGTGAGCTCTCAGATGAATAGCCTTGATTAGCTGAGCTCCTGTCCTATTAATCAGCTGATGTTTGTACAGTGCTTTGAAGACACACAGCACTGTATAAGTGCTGTTATCACTATGCAGTGTTCGCAGTATGTCTACAGAGGAGCCAAATTCAGGGCTCACTAATGGTTGATGTGTCAGTGAAGTTTAATTTTCAGATGAAGATTATGAATTTTATTCTCTTGTGTAGCAGTCCCTGAACCATTCAGCAGAGCAACATTGACATTTCACCCACAACTGCCGGTAAAGCATCGTGGCCTGATTATCCTCTTTCCCATACACTCTAGTATAAATCTGAGGTAACTCTGCTGATGAAAACGGAGTTGCACTATTGTCAAGTTAGAGAAAGAGGAGATTTAAGCCCTATATTGCTTTCCCTAGCAAAAAGGTGGTAAATGAAATGCGGGGAAATAACTATTTGCACTAGGAATATTGCTAAGTAGCACCCCGGGGGTCGGGATGGGAGGAGGAAGCTTTAAAAGCAGAATTTTTGGTCACAGCATTCTTCTCCCTTCATGTTACTTGTCACAAAAGAGATCTACTTTTCAAAGCTGGGCAAACAGCACTATTTCAAGTATCTAAAATGCTGCCAAAGTTGGTCTTATGTGGCCAGTTCCTAAGCTGATGTAAACTGGCATAGCACCACTGACTTCAATGACGCTACAGCAATTTATGCCAGCTAAGAATCTGGCCCATGATGAAGTGTTAATATTAAGCTGGGACGACTTCAGATGAAGGTGGAAATAGATATGCTGTATTAAGAGTTATCCCATCTTAAATTTAAAACATCTTCATGGAGCAGATTCTTGGCCAGAGTAAACTGTAATGGCTCCATTGAAGTCAATGGTGCTTTGCCAATTTACACCAGCTCACAATCTCACCCAGGAGGATGTTTTGGCATTAAGATGACACAATTCCAGACATAACACATATCTCACATTCAACAGTCTAGCAGAAGTCTGTAAAGTACCATGGACTACTATGTAATTAAAGTCTGTGAATGTAGGCTCATCTAAAAAACAAGGTAGGTTAATCTACAAATACAGCAGCACTTTTTGGCTCTTATCTGAACACCAGTTTCCAAGAAAACTTAAATAAATGAAATATCTTACCTCATCCAGTACCTCCAAGGTTGCTAAATCATCTACGTCCTCCTGGTCTGAGGCTAGAGACTTGCTGCAGTCCCCTTTCTTAGAATGAATTCGCTCAAATCTACAAAAAAAGAGAGACATATGCTTTTCTGATGTAAGAAAACATTCTTCACATCTTCAAGCTGTAGACACGTCAAGAGCAAAGATGTGCAAAGATGTTCAAACATTCTGATGGATTGAATTCAAACCAATGAATAACCAAAATAGCAGGACAGAAAGATAAATTTTGACCTCAGCACTCCCGAGGTTCACTACTTAAAAATAAAGGGTTTGATTTTGCAATTGATAGCATGTGGAAAGACTGCTGGACCTGTGTGGAGCTTCATAGAGCTCAACATAAGTGTAACAGTCCATTTGTGAGCCATCAGTGGTAGGACTGGAGACATGCTGTATAGAAAATGTAATGGGAAAACTTATAATACCTATAGTAGCTGTGTCTGGGCACCAGCCTGGAAAAAAGAAAAATTACTCAAATCAGTATGATGGATGGTACAAATCTGGAATCATATGATTGAATTGTATGAGAAGAATGACCACAGACAGCCTCCAGAAGGATTTTTTTTTAAATTGGTGAGTTATTATTTAATGTTCATTTTATGGTAGTGCCCAAAGGAAGTGATTGGAAAGAGTCCACATTGAGTGAGATGCTGTATAAACAGTCCTTTTCCCAAAACATGTACAGTCTAAATAGATTTTTTTGGACTATATGGGAAAAGATTGTACAAAGGACAGAATATTTCAAAACTGCCCTTTCTTATGAGCATGACTAAGCTGTTAATTTTGCAATTTTAAGAGGTTGTTTTTTTTAAAAAATTGAACAAACAGAAATTGCCGAAATAATGAAGAAAAACCACAAATGACTAGATCTCATACGTGGCAGAAACGGCACATTGAGGAAACTGGAATGGGACCCATCAATAAATGGATGAGGGAGTCAAGGATCATGGTTCAGATTAGGTATATGTGCCACAGGAGAGCAGGGAAGATCAATGAATGGGAGTTCAGGAGCGTAACAGCAGAGGATTACAGACAGAACTGAGTTTTAATCTCTGTGAGGGCAGCCGCAGCAAAGATCCATGAGTTGGATCAGATCTCCTCATCTGACTTTTTCATAGACTAATGAGAAAGGTAGAACAAAAATTGATTTGGGGGTGCGTCAGCTGCGAAGCAGAGATCAAATGGAGACTGTCCTGTGTGTGCTCAAGTCGGTAATCATCATGATTCCAGAGAAGCCAGAGGAGCCCCTTTCATTCACTCTGATACTGAGGTGCACACCAGGAGACAGGAGCCTACTGGGCAGCTCACCCAAAGATGGAAGAGTGGGGTGTGGCCAGCCAGTGCAGTGAAATATAGGGGGCTGCCTGGCCCCATGACAGAGGTGTGGGAAGGCACCCACTTAGCAATGATAATGTTAAAGGGGAGTCCCAATACCTGGCGGAAGCTTGGAGGGGATCCTGGGCGGCGAGTGGGGTGGGGGGTGTAAGTAAATTGTACGCTGGGTATGTGCAACTTCATAGATCTGGGCTCAGGTTCTGATAAATCTTTTCCCACAGCTGAATTAGAAGCATTTGGGCAACCTGAACTCCTAATATAATTAGCTTCAACATGAAATCTTAACATGCCTAAGGCAGAAGGAACATCTATATCCAGGAACCAGTCGAGCGTTGTGTCTAGCAGAGGGCATTGGTGCTTGTACACAGCAGCTTGTAAAGCCCTAGAGATGGCGCTTTATACAGTCTCTCCAGGCTTTTCAGCATTCAAGTCACAATCTCACTCTGCATGCGTGTATACATTTCATTTAGCATTACAGCGAAGTTCAATTGAGCATAATGACTATTTTCGGAGGGCGAGCATATGAACAGCCCTGGTGCTGGCGCAAGGGCTAGTGGGGACACAAGGAGCTTATCCACCTTGTGCAGGAGCTAGCCACAACTACAGTATTTACACGCTCCCCAGCTCAAGGGCGAGAGGTGCCTACCCTCCACAGCTGAGAAATTCTGCCTGGCTCTTCACCAGCTAGTTTAGTGGCGTGTGAAATTAAGTCTATTAATTCCGAGATAACGGACACAAACTGAGCCATCAGTGAAAATCACCATATACTTAACTGAAACGTACAGAGTACTCCATGCTTTGAGCCAGACTGCACCAGTAAAAGCACAGGCCTGTGCTGAAGTCAGTCCTCTAGCGGGTAGCTCCAGGAAACACAATAAGCATCCTGGGGAGCACAAGATTTATGCTACTTCTTTGGAGGCTGGGGTATAATAAAAGTCCAATCTGTTTTTCCTACTGACATTCAGAACCCTGTGGGCTGCCATCAAACCGTCAACCAGCTGCAGCAGAATGGGAAAGCCATGAGCTTCCCGAGTCCTTTGCTACTGTCCTGAAGGTTTCACCCCAGCAGGGTACAAAATGACCTATTATTTTTTAGCTGAACTGAAAACACTCAGAAGCTGAAAACATGTAGGAATAACAGCATGGAGCACGCAGATGATCGACCCGAAGATATAACTACACTTCTCATAGAACAGATATTTTCTGCTATATATTCCCCTTCTTCCTGGAGACTCCTGTATAGTAATAATTGCCCTAGTCATACATGCTCTCCTATTACATTTTGAAAGCAATTTTGGTTTTATGTGTCACGTTATATTGGATATGATGTGAAAATATTAAACTTAATTATAATGCTTATCATTCCAATGTCTGCTGAAGCTTGACTATCTACACAATGTTATTGCACCCTGGGGCAAAATCTGTAATTAATAACAGTAATAACCACAATAATAATAATAAAATAAAAAAGGTTTCATGTATATACCCTGTTATACACTATTCATGTGTTTATATACCTCCCACATTCTTTGTAGATTCAAATACAGAAAGTGCTTTAATAGGGAAAATTATGTTTTGCTGAAAATAATTGGTACATTTGAAGTAGCGTACTTTGTGCTGCTCATGAAGGTCATTTTGTTCTTTAGAATACATATCTGATATCACTGTGGCTTTGACGAAGACTGAAAATACGCACATGAAGAAAATATGTGGCAACTGACAGTGTTTTATTAAACTACATAAAGTTCTATTTTTTTTCATTGCCCAAGGAGCACCCTAAGCAAAACTTTATGTCAATTCACGTTTCCCATTTCTGGTGTAACCTTTATTCACTGCATAGTGCTGGGTTTTAACTTTTTTTTTTTACTGAATGTGATGGAGAGCATGATGTGCCCCTGGATTTGTTTCCAGCACCGTATTTCATTCACCGTAGGAGGTTACCAGATGAATTGCTGTAGAAGAGAGAAAAATCCCGCCCCCCCAACGAGAATTTTATGTTCTTCCCCCTCAACATTTTTGTGATTTTCCTTTTGGAAAATTGGTCTTTATCCTTGCCACTGTGATGGTGGTTAATTTATATAAAAAAGGAAGAGGGAAATCCACAGATTCTGATGTGATCTTGTTTGGCTGACATCCTGAGAAATGTATAGCTTGTTAAGTCACATTATACTGTTCATTTCCTATGTATACCAGAGAGACAGATCTACAGAACACAAAATATTTTCCTGCTTTGCTGTCAAAGGGCACAGACATCCCTCAAGGGCAGTTATACAGTTTCACTTCCTCAAACTCCAATCGCCTCCCACGCACATCAGCGCTGAATTTTTGTTATCATGCACATGGACACAGGAGCCTAGTTATTTTGGTTCACAATGTTCAGTTCAGAATTCTCTGCTGTAGGCATTAAATCCCACAGGCATGTTCAACCAGCAATTGAAGAAACTAAAGGCCAGAAACATCAACCTCGTATGAAGAAGAAAAGGAGTCAAGGCATCATTGTTTCTCTTTATTTCCCACCCTGTCCACAAGATTGAATGGAAATAAAATGAGGCCACTGGAGGCTTTTTTTAAAAAAAACTGTTGGAATGTATTTAAATGATTTCTCATGGTTACAAAAATAGTGTTAAGAATAGTGTGATTCATTATGCCCTACCAAACCTCTCCATCATTTGTGAGGTAGTGAAACAAACAAAATAAAATACCTTAGTTAGTGTGGAAAACTCAAAAGCCAAAGCAAAGAATTTTAAAAGACTAAAACAGGCCTGGCATTAAGCTAAGGTACAAAGAAGACATTAAAATAGTAAAAATACATTTTCCCAAAGGTGTTAACACTTGTAGGCCTCTGAGCAACTAACAAAAATATAACTAAAAGCAAAATGTATCAACAGTCAGCATAAACACTGAACCCACTGGGGCTTCTCTTTTTCTGACTGTTAACACAGGGGGCCACATAATGCAAACAGAAAAAGATAAACATAGAGGCAATATTAATGCACGTTCCTCATAATCTTCAGTCCTGCTCTGCAACACAGCACTGCAAATGGCACAGTGGGCTCTTCTCTTCATTGTTTTCAGGATTTAGTCATGCTTTGTATGCATTAAGAGTGATGCTAGAAAGTGCCAGGAGCTTATGGTGCAAGGAGTAAGTGGGACTGTAGGGAGCCTGGGCAGCCTCCCTCCAAGCCAGAGGGGAAAGAAACACTCCTGCAGCAGGAGTGGGTAGGCTCAGACCAAACTGGCCCCGCCCCCAGGAAAGGGAAGGCCGGGACAGGAAGTATAAAGGGCAGGGCCCCTAGCTCAGTCAGGGCAGCACCAGGGAGGGAGACAGATGCAGACTGCTCCCTTCCCACCCTGCTGCCGAGTCAGGGGAGGCCCTGGGCCCAGGCAACCCTGATCCAGGGGAAGGACTGGGGTTCCCAGACCTGCCTGCTGCTGAATACCCTGAGGGACTCCCGGAGCCCTGTAGTGACCCGTGGCCGACGGAGGCGGACGCTGCAGGGGAACCAGAGCAGCTAGTGGTTGAATACCCCGAGGAACCGCCGAAGCCCAGCTGTGACCCTTGGATGACGGAGGCGGACATTGAGGGGGAACCGGAGCTGCCCGCAGCAGACAACCCTGACTCCTGCTGGTGCCCTCTCGCCTGTGAGGTGCACCCCAAACCCTAGCTGGTGCTCCTCTGCCTTAGGGGCGCACTATGGACTCTTTGCTGGCGCTCCCCTGCCTGAGGGGCACACTATGGATTCTTTGTCGGCGCTCCCCTGCCCGAGGGGCGCGCTACTGACTCTTTACTGGCACTCCTCTGCCTAAGGGGTGTGCTACTATCCCTTTATTGGTGCTGCCCTGCCCGAGGGGCCCGCTACTGACTCTTTACTGGCGCTCCACTGCCTGAGGGGCGTGCTACTGACTCTTTACTGGTGGCTCCTCTGCCTGAGGGGCGCGCTAGTGACCCTTTATTGGCACTCCCCTGCCTCAGGGGCACACTACGGATTCTTTGTCGGCGCTCCCCTGCCTGAGGGGCGCGCTACTGACTCTTTG
>ML677349.1:20760145-20885115 GCA_007922305.1 Dermatemys mawii
GGCGCTCCCCTGCCTGAGGGGCGCGCTACTGACTCTTTACTGGCGTTCCACTGCCTGAGGGGCGTGCTACTGATCCTTTTTTGGCGCTCCCCTGTCTGAGGGGCGTGCTACGGACTCTTTGTTGGCACTCCATTGCCTGAGGGGCGCGCTACGGACTCTTCGTCGGTGCTCCCCTGCCTGAGGGGCGCGCTACGGACTCTTTACTGGCGCTCCACTGCCTGAGGGGCACGCTACTGACCCTTTACTGGCACTCCTCTGTCTGAGGGGCGCGGTAGTGACTCGTGACGGCCTACCTCCCAACCCTAATTCCCCGTGACTGGGAGGTGTGGCCAAGGCCTTGCAGCGAGGCAGTAGCTCCTCACCACCCCCCAGTGGCTCGGAGGACCTACGATCCCTCGTACAGGGACCCAAGTGGAAGGAGTGGTGGGCATGGGGGTGATGCTACTGGTGAGGAGTGGTTGGAGAAGATTCCTCCCAGAGCAACTTGACAAGCAAGAGAAACATCTTGCTTCTCCTCTCCTTCAAGGAATGCACTATTCTCTCTCACAGTACCTTGCGCCTGTTCCACGGGCAGGAGTGGAAGGAAACAGGGACTACAGTCCTGCCTCCTACAGAGAAATGTGTGTCCCAAGAGCGCGTGGAGGGAACCTAAAGAAGGTCAGGCAGTGGGGGTGGAGAGGTTGAGAGGCTCCTTTAGCTTTCCTGAAACCCACACAAAGGCCAGTCACAACCTGCAAGAATCCAGAGGTAGCCAGTTTGGTAACACAGTGAGACTGTAAAGCCATCCTGAGTAGCACAAAGAGTTGAGAGTCTGGCCATGTGAGGTTTGGCCATACAGACTCCTGCAACAGCAGCATAACTGTGTTCATATTGAAAGGCAATATTATACAAGAAGAGTGCTGAAAACTCACCTATCCATTACAAAACTCCATACCTACTATCCAAGTGACCTGTAATAAACTTTGGTATTTTCCTACACTTCAAAGAGGACAGAGAAGATACTATATTGCAGCAGTTACCGTGAGCCATAATACTGTGTTGTTAATAACGCTTGCCAGAGCAGTCCCTTTTATTTATTTCATAAAACACGCCCAGAAGAAAGTTTCTTGGGACAAGAACAAGCAAGGAAAATAAACAAACTATCCAATGTCAATTAAATCCAACCTCTTTAGCACCTGTTCACTCCACCTTTGGGAAAGGATTGAGTGTACAGGTATACTTTCTATCAAAGGCTCCCATTACCACAGTATCTCAGCGCAATCTTTAATGTATTTATCCCCACAAAACTCCACTGAGGTAGAGACAGGGCCTCTTCCAACCTCCACCCCACTTGGCTTCTCCCCACCTCTTTCCCCAACCCCAAGCACACTGCACCCTCACTCCTCTTCCTTCCTCCCAGCACCTCCAGATGCTACAAAACTGACCTGATTTGCAGCAGGCAGAAGATGCCAGAGGGGAAGGTGCTGGGGGAGGCTCCTCCTCCGCCCGCCTGCTGCTCACTTCCCCATTTGCTGCCTCACCTCGCTTGCCCACCTCACTTCCATGCCCACAGGGTCCCCAAAGCACAGACCCCAGAGTGGTCACCCCGATTTGCTGTACTCTAGGGATGGCCTTGGGTAGAGAAGTACCATTTTCCCCATGTAGAATTGAGGCTCAGAGAGGCTAAATGACTTCTGAAGGACACACAGATAGTCTATAGCCTAAAAGGAATTGAACCTGGGTCTCTCAAATGCCAGGCTAGCTCCTGACTCACATGGTCATCCTCCCTCCCATATCCAGAAGCTCAGCAAACATGAGATTTGTTCAGCCAAAAAGAGGAGTGAATGCCAGAGTCGAGGACTCTCCATTGAAGGCAACCAGACACTAGGTTGCCAAAGGTCAAATCTAGGGGTTTGTTAGCAGTTGTATCACAGCTGATCTCAACTGCCATAACAGCTATAATGTACTCTCTGTAGCTACCATTGGTGAGTAAATGGGCAGCCACATTCTGTAGTAGCTGAAGCTTCTAAATGGTCTTGAAGGGCAGCCCTTTGACAGCTTATCATTAGATTTCAGTGCAATCCTTTTGTGTTCAGTGTGAATTTTGATTTTGCCATAAAAAATATGAGCAACAATGATGGGCCAAGCCTGCTTTCCTTGCACATCCAAAATGCTCAGAGAAGTCATTATGAAGATCAATAAAGGATCTAATCAAAGAATAAATGATGGCATTGGCTTCACTGCAAATTCTGGTGTGAAGGGAACCACTGATTGGACTCCATGTACATAACTAACTCTGAAGTGAGTCACTATTTCCAAGAATTGCTTGTTGTACTAATTGTTGCACATTTCTGCAGAGATGATAACAGTAAATGTGGAAGCAGTCAAGATTAAGACAGCTGAACAACCAAAGATAAAAGCATTACAAGTATGACTGTCAGACATAAAAGCTGCAGTTTGAAGGCCATCTCAAAGGCAGAACCTTCTGCTTCAAAGTATAGCTACAGAACCTTGAAACACACATTTTCTGTGAAAAACACATTTTTCTCATTTAGCCTTTCAGAAGTATTCTTTCAGAATAGCCATTGTGTGCACCTTACTGTGATGATTTCCAGTATATTAAGTTGGGTAGTGATTTCATTTTTTACTCCTATAATGTGGCTGCAGGAATGTGGCTAAGTAATTTAAAATGTGAGTTAATTTGTTAAAATCATTGTAAAATTCCTTATGATTATATCTTGATCTGCAGCAAATCAAAATAATCCACATCCCAACACACAGTCTTGCTTCCTTGTATTGTACTGGAGCATGCAACACCAGCAAAAAATTGTAATAATGTTTACTGTACCTGACAGGTCATGCTCATGACAAAGACAATGCCTTTGAACCAAGGACTAAGGCCTTGATCCTGCAAGCTAGTCCACCCATATGGAACCCCAGTGACTTTCGACTGGACTCTGTAGCTGCAGGGTACACCTGCATGGAGCTCCTTTGGAGGATTAGGACCCAAATGTGTATTATTGTCCATTTAAAATAAGGGAGAAAAGTCTAAAATAAGAAAACCTCTCTTTTCTTTTAGTACTGTCACTTCTTTTAGTTCATTTACTAATTTGACATTTACAGATAATTTTTAGCCAGCATTAGGCTAAGAACACTTAAAGGATTGCAAATGCTTTCGAAATATATTTATCATCATCATCTTTAAAAGGTAAATGGCAAAGCAAAACATTTCCCAAGATCTGAACTGAAGACTGCAATATATATTAAGTTTGTATAAATATAAATAGGAGGAAATGTGGCAGATTTTAATAAGATTTCTCTGTGCAGCTCAAGTGGGGAAAATGTGACACTATGAATTGATAATGTCAAAAAAGTCTTTTAGATTTCATGTTCCATTAAAAAAAAATCTATTATCCCTTACCGTGAAGCACAAGAGAAAAGCAAGAGAAATACATCAATACTAATCATATAGTGCATTCACATCCAGTACATTACTTTGCTGAAGTTGTTGTTTAAAAAAAATTGTAACCCTGAGCCAAACCATCTTAAGGATTTTCTATAAAAGCAGTAAGATCTTGGCATTCGATGGTGCAGAACTTATATTACTAAATACCATTTGAAAAAAAAATACCCTGCTCAGTAAGACAGAAAAGAGTCTTTTTAGCAATAAAATATTTTCTTTATTTGCAAGTTAAAAGCCTGATTCTGCCATCTTTACTAATGTTAAGTAGAACCTGACTCCACAAGTAGCCCTATTAATTACAGTCTAAGTGCTCAGTGTGAAAGAGGGTATGTCTACACTGTAATAGGGGAGGGGATGTTTGCAGCACATGTAGACATATCCATGCTAGCTTTACTCTAACTAACTTGGATACCAATAGCAGAGAAACTATGGTAGTATGGGCTTTAGTGCAGACTACACAAGCCTGCCTGGGACCCTGCATAATTACTCAGGCAGCTAGTCCATGCTAACGCTTCACAGCTGGCAGTGATCCAGCTAGATAAAGCTACCTCAAATATGACTTTCTTTGCTGTATTTGACCTGCTCTCCCCAACTGCAGTACAGACATTTCCTGAATGTTGCAAAATTGGACCCATAGTGTTAACTGATTTTAAGTGGTAAAAGTTTCAACCACCTCCAAATTACTCTTTTACTTCATGCAGAAAAGGAAGTACTTCAGGTACCTTGCCTTTTCAGTGACTCCCATTTGTTGATGAACATCAATAAATTCCATAAGCTGCTTCTGTAATGCTTTCTCCTTGCCCTCAGTTTGCTTAATGAAGTTGTGCTGCAAAAGATCGGATATTGTCGGGCGCTTCTCGTAATCTTTAGTCAAGCACCTGCATTGGCAGAAAAAGCAGGTGATCGTTCACAGAGCTGTACATGTTAAGCAGTAAAGTGTAATTTTAAATTCATTCATGCCTAAGTCACATAGCTACAGGACTGTCTCACACCTTAATCACACCAGCCATAAACAGACAGAAGTTTTGACAGAATTTGGGATTAAAAGATGTTAAATCGCTGTATTCTAAATCAAAAATATCAGGCTGCTTAAAGAAACTGCTGAAAAAACAGAAAACCATTAGTTCTAATTTCATTATGGCTTCTCAGTAGGACACTCAGATGGACACCAGGTATTTAAACTGAGAATGTAGATGCTGGTTACCTCTGGGTTAAAAAAAAAAGCATGTGATCTTTAGGAACGTTTGGATCCCGACTGAGAGCTTGGGCCGATTCCTAGTGCTGATTCGAATGTCAAATGCAGGTTAAAGACGTAATGTTTAGGTGCCTATGCTTGAAAATTAGATTCCCTATGTATTATAAGTAGAATTTATGTTCTAAATAGCAGATACTAAGGAAAAGAATATGCCATACTGTTCACTACTCTCTTTACAAAGCTTTCAAAAGTGACTTCAGATGCAACAGAACCAGTGTGGTTCTCCCAGGGAGAGGTGGGAATGATCTGTGAAGCCTCACAGTCATCTTCTAGATATGCTCCCTGCATATGCTTATGTAGCAACGTTAGGAGGTAGGGCCAGCTGGAAGAGAATGGGGTCAATGGATCTGCTGCTATGCAGAGCCATCAGCCACTGTCCCCTGCAAAGGGCCACAGAGCTAGAGGGGATACTCCCTGCTCAGCAGAGCTACACGGTCACATTCCAATGGGAGACTCTCGTAGCTCAAAGGAGTTAGCCCTTAATTGATTCCTTTTCAGGGTCACTAGAACTTTGAGAAATATTTTACTTTAAAATTGTAGGCAACTGGTCCATTTATGGGACAAACCAAGAAATCTTGAAACCATATTTAAAATAATTATAGATAAGGGTCACAGGACCTTTCACACCTACATCACTGGTTCAAAATCCTGGCCCCATTGCCTTCAAGTCTCCCATCTATTTGAGTAGGACCAGGATTTCACTCCTGGCCTTTTGTAGATGACAATTTAATACTGCACCATTCTATGGTGGCCTATGTGAAATAAGTTTGTGGTCTGAGTCCCATTACTTCAGAATATACCCCAAAAGCACCACGTAAGTTTGCACCCATACTGGGGAGAAGAAGCTTAAAAGAAATTTACAAATCATTATTTCATAACTTCAACTACAAAGTCATAAGAAAGGTTTACATTGATGGGGCAGACCCTCAGCTGGTGAAAACTGGTGAATCTCTGTTGACATCATCTGAACTGTGCCAGTCTGCTCTTCATCATCTTATTTTTTAAATGGTTGTTGGTTTTGGGTTTGCTTTTATTTTTTTTTTTAAACAGAAATTTGCTTAATAAAAAGTGTGTTAATATGGCATAGCGATCTGATTAATTAAGAGGCTATAAGCACCCAGGAGAGGTGTTCCCTGCTATATAGTTACTTAAGTTCAGATCTTGCTCCATCAGAGCTGGGCAGGAAATGGTTCTCTCATCCCACAAAAATTTTTGAGATTTAAAATTTTTTCCACTCTGCATTGTGACAAATCTAAGACTTTAAAAAATGTTCCATGAAAAACCTAAGGGGGGTGGGAGGGGAAGGGAAGGAAGAGAGCAAGAGGGCATACACAACACCAGAATAGTCAATAACTGGGTTATTAGGGCACTCACCTGAGGTCTGAGAGACCCCAGTTAGAAGTTTTTTCTCCGAAAAGTTTGTGGAATCAACATTTTCCAACCAAAAACTGTAAAAAATTTCCCAACTAGCTCTACTCTCCATCCATCAGATTAAACCATCCAATCAAGTCATTTTATAATACCAGGGCCAAATTTCATCTCTTCTCAGTTACCCTTGTACAGTTAAACTGGTACAGTTTCACTGAATATGATTTCAGGGTTGTAACTGAGGAACCAACAATAGCCAGTAAGCATTCCACAGGTGATGGGAACAGCATATGGTCTGAAACAATGAACAATATACACACTGGAAATCCTACAGAACCGATATAAGTCACACTGATACCAAATTCACCCTAATTCATGTTCATAATGCATTTTAGAAACAGTAGTCAGACTGATATTGGAATTGTCATCTGAAACCTGTGTTTGCAGGAAGCTTAATATAAAACCATGTTGCTTATATATTTACAAATAAAAAGAGGAATTTATACAAAGCATGTTTACTATAATAAATAATGTGGGGGAATAAAGGAGAAATATATTTGTAGTGAGAGATTTCCAAACAGAATACAAACGTAATATTTCAACTACATTTATGCACACATCTTATGTACACATCTTATTTGGTTGAAAGGGTCTCAATTCATGGTTTCAGTTATTACTCACTTGTTAATAAAGTCATTGAATTCAGATGACCACAGCTCCGGTTGGCGTAACATTGGAGGTGGATTTCTGTGAAGGTCAGTATTACAATAAGTTAATATGCACACACTTGACAAAAACAACATAAGAAGGTAGGCTGAGTAATGAGTTTTAGGAGGGCTATTGAAAAAATATTGATTTCCACTGGTTGAAGGAGTATTAGGTAGACAATGTAATACTTCATTAACCTCCTACTTAACATAACTAACAAAGCATCAAGAAAATCTACGAAATATAACCAAGAATTGCTGTCATTTTTTAAGCATATCAATAAAAGTAAATGAAGCTGATGACCTATTATTCAGTATTTGTATATCATGACAGGACTGTTCTTTCTTTAAAAGCATGAGGCAATTGATTTTTTCTTTTAAAATCAGGAGTTCTCTAAGGAATTCCACATTAAATTTCACAGAAAAGACCTTGGTTTCATTGCATTAACCAGCCCATTAACAAAGTATCAAAATTAATGAACATTCTTATTTATCTATTTGTGATTCACTAAGGCACCAAATGACAGCAAAATAATTACATTCAGACCTGGTAAAAATGGGTACCGTTGCTTTGCCTTCCATGAATTGCATCTGTTTACTGTAGGTTTGAATTTAGCTCAAAATGTTTTGAATTTGTCTTTTTCCTTTGAAATAAAGTGGACATTTTCTACTTGACATACCCAGTAATGCAAAAAGAAATCACATAAAAATGAGGCTGTTTTTCAAAACGGTGTTATAGCCACTAGGCAATGCTGCCTCTCCTTTGGTAGGAGGAACTTGTAGGCTTCACAAATCAAAGGGCAAATCTGGTAAACTTTGCTAACCCGAACAATGGCTCTCTTCTCAGATGCAAAATTCTAAATCTGTGCATGTTTACTGGCTTTGTCAAAGAAACAAGGGCCAACTATCATGTGATTAAGAGGACATATCACCCTCCTTTCCTCAGATTCCCCTCTCAATGTGTTTCTCCACATCAGTATAACAAAAATAGAGTTTGAAGTGGGCTTGGATTTTACAATCACTCAAGAGGAAGTGAGGAGGTTGCTCAGTATCTTTGGTTCTTTGAGATGGAAGTTCCTCAGAATACTGTGTGAGGACAAAGCGTTGTGGGTTCTTTAGTCTTACACCTCGAAGAAAGCACTTTCAGAACGAGAGCTAGTAGCGTGTATGGACAGCACTGTTGAACCAGGCAGTAGTCAGGCTCAGGGGAAGGTGGGAAAATGTACATTTGTGACCAGGGGAACATTATTCCACTGCGGGAGGTACGATGGAACCTCGCAAGACATCTGAGAAGAGAAGTTAACTACATTACTGTCCTGGCCTATTTGCGGGAATCAGACAGGACATTCCAAGCTCAGATCACTATTTGTAGCAGCACACAAAGGACTTGACTGAATCCTGCGCCCCTTCAGCACAGAGTAGCAGAACTATCCCTGCTGATGACATGCATGCTGCAGTCTGTCAAAGGTGGGTGCAGTACCCACTATCAACCCTACACTCCTGGAGACTTGTATATGCTTGAGGCAGAGGGCAGAGCTGATTGTGGGCCAGCATGCTTCTGCACTGCTCCCTGGCAGAATTAGTGCTTAATATTCAATTGTTAGATATAAAAGTGCCCAAGTTTGGTAGGAAGGAGTATGAGAAAGTGATGGGGATTAGACTAATACTGTGAGAAATAAAGGTATGAAGACATTACCTTGGTATTTTGAAAAGCGCTCTCATAGGATGCAAGTCAGCAAGGGGTGGATCACCATCTCCTAGCTCTATGGCAGTGATACCCAGTGACCATGCATCACATCTGGCATCATAGGAGCTGTCCAGCTGCTGCTCACATGCAATTACCTGTGAGAGGAATACAGTTTTTAGGTTCATGTTGTTCATTTATGAAAATTTTCATAAGTATCTACCTGAAAAGCACAACAATTTGAACAGCCAGATGGTGAGAAACTCACTGCGATAAACTAGAAATCTATTGAAAAGTAAGCACTTAAATTACATTTAGCATATTCAAGTCTCCTGCTGGTGCCTGTCATATTGCAGAAAAGCAGTGCTGAAATCAGAGAGAAAACTGGTGATTATGTGCTACCATTGCTTCTCAATTCTGCTATAGGAGTTGGGGGGAGAGCTCCTACCTACCTACCTACCTACACAACACACCACATTAGTGGATCAGTATTAAAAGAGTGTACCAGCATACCATAACATGGAGTCCAATGTGTCTCTGCCTTCTGGCCCCACCATCCCCACATGGAATGGCAGTGACAGGGGCCTCCTCTCCACTAGAGACATAAGTGCAATAGTATGCGGCCCTTTCTGCTGCCCTCTTTGCAGGTCTGACTGCAGGATTTCCCTTTGGAGCAGCAATGATGACAGCCAGTTCCCCTCTTCCCCTCACAGAGCCAAGGGCAGCGAGATTCCCTCCGAACCTATACTCTGGTTGCTGTGATACCGGCTTAGGTGGGTTGGTGGGTGGACTGGGTCCACTGTACTTTTCTCCTTGTTGTGCAGAGTCCCCTGCTCAGGTGACATTGGCAGAGCCACCCAAAGCAATGGGTCTTGGAGTTAACATCCCACTGAGAAGACAGTGGCAGGTCAGACCTCTCAGAACTCCTGTTTCAGATTGTCTGCAGACTCAGGCAGATAGTGCATTGGTTTTCTTCATATCTGCGAGGGCCAGAAATTTCCTTTAAAAAATATGAGCTGAACCAGGAGCTGAGCTCCTAAGAATGGGCATATCTCACCTATGTCTTAGTCCAGGCTTCACTTCCCTCAATTTCAGTACTGCAGAAAAAAGACCTACTTTCTCTTCTCTGGTGAAATGGCAGTCTAGTGAGAGAGGGTCTAAAGTAGCTTCCCTTTTTCTTGCATTTATTTATTTGATTTTTTTTTAAAAGGGACTTTCATAACACCTCTGGCTACATATACAGTACATTTATCAAAACAATATAAAATACATTGCCCACATTCAACAGAACTTAAAGACTACCCCAGAATTTTGTAACAATATAGCCCCACTACTCCTGTCTTGGGCATACTGGTTTATCAGCAGAAGAACTCCACTGCATAAACACCATAATAAACATGTAGTACCCCGTGCTTTCCTCTGCATTTGCACACAGCCTTTTGCAGCATTCATTTCCTTCCTCTGCGCCATGGAAACCTCTCCACAGAATCCTGCTCTGTAATGTTGGAGGAAACAGAGCAGAAGCCAATTGGGCTCCTTCAGATTCTCCTGCCTGAAGCTCATGAGGCGAAGCAATGGGAACCAAAGGTTTATTAAAGTACACTGTTTTCCCTCTGCACTCTGGAACCACTTTTTAAGGAGGATCCTGTGCAGCTGCACAAAGGAGAATCCCTGGAAGCCATGTTTGCTGCAGGAAGCATGCTTAGAATGGCAGAGCTGTGGCAAGGGGTGTCTGTGTGGATGACTTTTGCCTCCTGAAAATGGCAAAATCCACGCAGATGTCAGGTGATCTGAGGGGTCAGAGGCTGGAAACACAGCCTTCCTCTATAGAGGGGAAGCAAACCAAGTCTTACACCAGAGGGAAGAACTTGGAGAAAACTCAGTAAGATCAAACTTGTAAAGTGTCCGCTCCCTTGTGTGGGATATTCCTGTGTGTGGGATAATGGCACTGTACAGTTCTTCCTCTGCTATGAAAGAACATAAGAGTGGACGTACTGGGTCAGACCAAAAGTCCATCCAGCCCAGGATCCTGTCTACCGACAGTGGCCAATGCCAGGTGCCCTGGAGTGAGTGAACCAAACAGATAACCATCAAGTGATCTCTCTCCTGTCATTTAAAATTAGAGGATTGAAATCACAGTATAACCGTGGGCTCTTTCTACTCGTAGAAAGAAACTATTTTCAAAACATTCTTCCTCCTCCAAAGCATTTCAACAAGTGATCTATGCAGCTCCTCTTGCTCTAAACACATGGTATTCACTTAAATACATTTGAATTAACATTGCATAAAAGCCAAACAGTTAAAAGAAAATGCAAGCATTTTATGACTACATGATAAAAAGTTTTTACAACTGACATTTCCATTCAGTTTGCTAAAACCACTAAAATAAAAGGGAAGAGAAAGAGAAGCAGAGAGACAGACAAAAGCAATCTGGAAAAAAATGTATGTTTTCAAATGCAATCTAACCTCTGGAGCCATCCAAAAAGGGGTGCCCACAGAAGTGTTCCGACGGAGGCGAGTGCTGGTCAGCTGAGCAGACACACCTAAAGGAACACAGGGAAGCTATATTCAGAGTGTTAGGCTCAAAGAAAGACTGGGAATGGCTGGGTCATTACAAAAACTGCAATTTATTTCCCCATGTTAACTATCCCCCTACTGTTACTCACACCTTCTTGTCAACTGTTTGAAATGGACCATCCTGATTATCACTAAAAAAGTTTTTTCTCCTGCTGATAATAGCTCACCCTTAATTGATTAGTTGGTATGGCAACCTCTGCCTTTTCATGGTCTCAGTGTGTGTATATATCTATATAGATATATCTTCCTACTGTATGTTCCACTCTATGCATCCAATGAAGTGAGTTCTAGCCCACGAAAGCTTATGCCCATATAAATTTGTTAGTCTCTAAGGTGCCTCAAGTACCCTCGTACCAAATGAGGTGAGCCATCTGCTTCCCCTTCCACTGCCCAGGGCTGTGCTCAGAGGCACTGCCCAGCAGCTCTTCCTCCCTATCTGCCCTTTCTCCACAGCTGTAGAGACCCAACAAGCAGCAGAGCCATTATGGTTCTTTTGCCTAGTGGTGAGCAGGATGTGGGGAGCCATAACATGGCCTCCACATCCTTTGCACACCGTGGAGATTTGCTGCTGCTGCTACAGAAGGGAGTCCTGGGGCCAGGCTCTGGCCCATAGATCTATGACTACATGAAGCCTCCAGCAAAATACACTGCAGAGAGGGTGTGCAGCAACCACAGATGCTACTACAGCCCTAAAGCTGTTGTAGTGTCCATAAAGTGACTGTGCTGCCATAGGATTAGGGAGGAGGAGGAGATTTCTGTCCCTTTGCTAACCACCATGGAACCCCCCTGTGCAAAGTTCTTTTGCTAAGGCTTGGCACAGGGACCAGGATTTGGACCTAAAGGCAAAAGAAAGGCAGTAATTGAGATCTGATATTATTCCAGTGTCAGATTTTATAATTAATCTTAACTTTCTGCATAGATAAGGAGCTAAGATAAAGGAAATGTTAAATATGCAAAATCTGCTCAGTCTAAGTCTAGTTTCTTCTCACTGAACTGTAATAATTAAGCGAATCCTAGTTATTTATTTTTAACTTCCATAAAAAGCTGAGTTAATTTGAATTGTTCATCACTGTTTTCTCTAGGCTGATTTTTTTTATACTCTTTTGCTCTTGGCACTAAACTGGCATTTCAGATTACAGAGTGTAAGTCTTATGACAGATGATATTTCTTTGGGCTCTTTCTGTGTGTAGGGGAAAGATGATGTCATGTCACAGTTGGCAACATTCCTTCCAGCACTTCAGCAATTAATCATGCATAAAGCCAGCCAGCTCTTTTTAACTTGTACATTTTCCGGGCGTTTTCTTTACTATTCCTGTAATGAAAAAACTGGACCAAATCTCTTCCAAAGGAAATCTAAAACTCCACTGCCACTACATTTGTCATACAATCCAAAAGTGCAAAATCTTATGAAGATGAACAATTTGATAAAGAAATGCAGGAGTGATGCAAATACACAGACTTTCTCTCTCACACAAACATATATAGGAAGGAAGACACTACACTTAGTGATAAGAAAAATAGATATTATGGACATGTTCAGAAAAGATCAGGCATGTTTCTTGCCTATTACGTTTGGTAACTCTAGGCATTGGCTTACTCATGAAAAGTGGATATTTTTGCTTAGTACCCTCAGACGGCAGGTATCATACAAGCTGCACATTGCAAGCGTTAGCAGAGCAGAAGTATTAAGAACTAGAGATACTCAGTTATGATTTTGGACTTAAATAAGCAAATAGTAGTGCAACAATGAGTCCTTTATTATTATGATCAAATATGTATATACTGCGATAGCTCCCTCAGCCCCGAGTCAGAGATTGGAGGCACATTACAATAGGCATTGTACACATAACAAAAATGTGGTCCTTGCACCCAAGAGCTTACAATCTAAATATATGACAGTAGGCAAGGAAATACAACAGATGGAGGGAGCACAAGGTGAGAGTAAGACAATTACTATTAGCATAATAAGCACCAGTCAGAGCACAGCAGCTGCATAACCATTGTCAAGTGTTTTGTAAGCATCACAGCATAGGTGGATATTAAGGCGACATTTAAAGGAGAATAATGACATAGTTGCTTTGCAGATCTTTGCATGGAGCTCCTCCCATGCATAAGGGATGGGATGGGTGAAAGAGTGAACGTGCTTCTTGGGAAGTTTAACTAATTGACTATAAAGCGGGGAGAGGGGGAGGGCAAACTAAGGTCCGTGGACCACATTTGGCCCACAGGCCCACCCTGACCAGCCCGCCTGAGCTCCCAGCTGAGGAGGTGCCCCCCCAGCCCCTGCCTTCCCCCCTCACTTGGAGCCTTAGCACGCCGCGCAGGCAGCGCTCAGGGGAGATGAGGCCGTGTGAGCTCCTGTGGGGTAGTGTGTTTGGCGGAGCCAGACACACTGGCCTGAGCAGCATGGTAAGGGGGCTGGGGCAGGGTGGGCTGGGTTGGATAAGGAGCCAGGGATGTGGAGGTGTTGAATAAGGGGCAGGGAGTCCCAATGGGCAGTCAGGGATCAGGGAGCGGTTGGAAGGGGTGGAGTTTTCTGGGTGTGTGTGTGGTCAGGGGATGTCGGAGGAGGGGGTTGGATAGGGCGTGGGAGTCCCAGGGTGTGGATAGGGACTGAGGCAGTCAGGGGACAGGGAGCAAGGGAGGGTAGGTAGGGGGTGGTGTCTTGGGAGGTGGTTGGGGTGGGGGGATTTCTGAAGTGGGGCGGCTGGATGTTTCGGGGATTCTGAGGGGGGCAGTCAAGGAATGGGAAGTGGGAGGGGGCCGGATGGGGCCTGGGTCAGGCTGTTTGGGGAGGCACTGCCTTCCCTACCTGGCCCTCCATACAATTTTGCAACCCCGACATGGCTCTTGGGTCAAAAAGTTTGCCTACCCCTGCTATAAAGGCTGGCATCACTAAGACAGGATTGACAGCTCTACACCACGTAAAAGATGACAAGAAGCTGGGGTTAAGTCATAAGAGTCTTAAAAATAGTTCCCCCATGTTGGAGAATTCTTTTGCTGGCCAGATCCAGCTACTTTCCAGCCTATTTTGTCTACCATAATTTACAGTATATGACAGATTACTGCACTGTGCATTGTATAACATTTATGGTATCCCATGGCATCTAAATGTGAATTAATAGGAAAAGGTTGTTCAATGATTGTGACTGGACTAGGGACAGTAACTCTGATCCTGGTCTATAAAAAGGGTTCTCCCCTTCGGAAAATTCAGATGTTTTTATGGGGCTCATATTCAAAGCAGCCTGACAAGCTCCTTACTGAGGAAGCTTTAACTTTGAAGTTCTTTGCTTTTATTGGCTTCTATTAGAACCTCTATATTAAATGTCATTTAAAAGTAACACATGAATGTCATGTTATCTGGCATGGAGAAATGACAACACAATTATACCCTGTTCTTGATCTGAATCAATGAAGCAGACAATTTTATTATGGATGCATGCTAGAATGACTAACGCAAATATTAAGCCTTACTATGACTCACTGCTGCAGATAAGCTGAGGGCAGAGGGATAATTCTTAATATTTTTGAATACTTTAAAATGAAATCATTTTAATTAATGACTGCATTTTGTAGAATGATTCAGACAGAGTTTACAACTAATGTAGGACAATAAAATTTGAGAAGGCAATAAGGTAAGATGGCATCAGAATAATATGTTTTCTATTACCGTTTGGAAAACTTCTGAGGTAATTTTTGGCTAGATTTTCAGTGTCAATCAGACATGTAAATTGGAAACAATATATCAATGATCAGATTGTCTTTTCCCAAAGTGACTTCGGTCCTGAACCTGAAATCCTTACTAAGGCAAATGGAGATTTATCCAAGGACTGAAAAAAGACTTCAGGGTTGGCCTTATTGAGCTATACTGGCTCAGACCATTGGTCCATCTAGCCCAGTATCCTGTCTTCCGCCAGTGGCCAATGCTAGATGATTCAGACAGAATGAACAGATTAGGACAATTATCAAGTAATCTCTCCTGTCTTGCAGTTCCAGCTTCTGGCAGTCAAAGGTTTAAGGCCACCCAGAGCATGAGGTTGTGTTCCCGACCGTCTTGGCTAATAGTCACTGATGGATCTATCTTCCATGAATTATCTAATTCTTTTTTAAACCAGGTTATACTTTTGGCCTTCACAACATCCCCTGGCAGTAAGTCTCACAGGTTGACTGTAAGGTGTGTGAAGAAGTATTTCCTTATGCTTGTTTTAAACCTTCTGCCTATTAATTTTAGATGATTCTTAGTTCTTGTGTTAGAAAAAGGTTATTTACTCCTTGACCTAGTCACTTGCTCCAAACTATTAAGGATTTTACAGACCTCTTTCATATTCCCCCTTAGTCATCTCTTTTCTAAAATGAACAGCCCCAATCTCAATCTTCTTAATCTCTCTACAGATGGAAGTTGTTCCATAGCACTAATCACTTTTGTTGCCCTTCTCTGTACTTTTCCCAATGCTACTAAATCTTTTTTTAGATGGGGTGCCAGAACTGCACACAGTACTTAAAGTGTAGTCATGCCATGGATTTATGTAGTGGTATTATGATATTTTCTGCCTTATTGGCTATCTTTTTCCTAATATTGTTAGTTTATTTGACTGCCACTGCACACTGAACAGATGTTTTCGGAGAACTATTCACAATCTGCTCCAAGATCTTTTTCTCGAGTGGTAACAGCTGATTTAGACCCCATCATTTACTCTGTATAGTTGAGATTATGTTTTCCAATGTTTATTACTCTGCATTTATCAACTTCGAAATTCATTTCCCATTTTGTTGCCCAGTCAGCCAGTTTTGTGAGTTCCCTTTTGTAACTCTTCACAGTCAGCTTTTGATGTTACTATCCTGAATAATTTTCTGTTGTCTGCAAACTTTGCCATCTCACTGTTTATCCCCTTTTCCAGATCATTTGTGGATACATTGAACAGCATTGGTCCCAGAATAGATCCTGTGGGAACCCTATTTTTTACCTCTCTGCACTGTGAAAACTAACCCTTTATTCTACCCTTTGTTTCCTATATTTTAACCAGTTAACAAACTGGTTCCCTCTTATCCCATGACTCTTGACTTTGCTTAAAAGCCTTTGGTAAGGAGCCTTGTCAAAGGCTTTCTGAACATCTAAGTATACTATATCCCTGGATCACTTTTGTCCACCTGCTTGTTGTCACCCTCCAAGAATTCAAACAGATTGATGAAGCATGATTTCCTTTAACAAAAGTCATGTTGACTCTTCCCCATGATATTCTATTAGATAATTCTGTTCTTTACTATAGTTTCAACCACTTTCTTTACTATAGTTTCAATCAGCCTGAAGTTAGGCTTATGGGCCTGTACTTGCCAGAATTGCCTCTGGAGCGTTTTTTAAAATTTGGCTTTACTTTAGCCACCTTCTGGTCACCTGGTACCCAAGCTGATTTAAATGATAGGTTACATGCCACAGTTAGTAGTTCTGCAATTTCATATTTGAGTTCCTTCAGAAATCTTGGGGGAATACTATCTGGTCCTGGTGACTTATTACTATTTAGTTTATCAATTTGTTCCAAAACTTCCTTTAATGTCACCTCAATCTGGGACAGTTCCTCAGATAGGTCACCTATTAAGAATGGCTCAGGTGTGAAAGTCCCCTTCAATCCTCTGTAATGAAAACCAATGCAAACAATACACGTAGCTAAGGGGTTCTCAAACTGGCAGTAGGGACCCCTCAGGGGTCATGAGGTTATTATGTGAGCAGTCACAAGCTGTCAGCCTCCACCCCAAACCCTTCTTTGCCTCCAGCATTTATAATGGTATTGAATATATTAGAAAGTGTTTTTAATTTATAAGGGAGTTTGCACTCAGAGGCTTGCTATGTGAAAGGGGTCACCAGTACAAAAGTTTGAGAACCACTGATTTAGCTTCTCTGCTATGGGTGCTCCTTTATCACTTCCCTCATCCCGGGGCCCCATTGACTGGTTGGTTGGCTTCTTGCTCCTGTACTTAAAATCTAACAGCAAAAATATTTTTGTATCTTTTAATAGTTGCTCTTCAAATTCTTTTTGGTAATTATACTTTAACAGTTGAGTTGTCAGAGTTTATGCTGCTTCTACTTTTCTCAGTAGGATTTGACATTCAATTTTTAAAAGGATGCATTTTTGTCACTAACAGCCTCTTTTACTCTGTTTAGAAATGGAGGCATTGTTTTTGGTCCTCATAGTGGGTGTGTTTTATTTGAGATATACATTTACTTTGCACCTCTGTTGTGGTGTTTTTAAAAGTTTCCATGCAGCTTACAGACATTTCACTCTTGTAACTATTCCTTTTCATTTCCATTTAACTAGCCTCCTCATTTTTATGTAGGTCCCTTTATTCACATTAAATAGTACTGGGAGAGGAACAAGCTGAAGTGCGTAGTCCAATCTTATCATTCTGGTCTTATAAGGGGACTGGTGGGCGATCAGTATATGGAAAGTCAGTCTACTTTTAGGTGCCTAAACATGGATTAATTTTAAGCACTCAGTTTTTAAAATTTGGCCCGTATTTCTGGATACAAAAGAAATGTGAATATCACCCAACAAACCATGACAACTAGAAACTCCCTATTTCCCTAGATTTTGTAAAACTATGATAATAGATGGCTATTTCTGGTAAAAATGTTAATAAAGTTCAAGCCTCTAATACAAGAAGCAGCACAGTGTCAATGAGTTACAAGTGTCAAAGGAATGACTATGTACCCCTCCTACCAAAAAAAAAAAAAAAAAAAAAGCCAGTCCAGTCAATGTATACATTAATTTAGTACTGCCTAAAATGTCTTCAATCTCACCTATGGTAAAAAGAGATTAAATCTAACAATGCATTACGAAAGAAAGATAGTGTCTCACACATCATTCTATAAAAAGAAACATATTTTTTTACCAGGTTAGAGGTAGATTGCAAATTAATTAATTTGCAAATTAATTTACAATTCAAAGTAATAAAAGACTATTTTGAAGTGTCAAAATTTAGATTGGCATGGCTCTTTACTTTGATTGTTTCAATCATTTGAACAACAGAATGATTACGTTCTCATTTTGAAAAATAAATCATTATCTCATGATATTTTTTAAATAATAATTGAGCTAGCTAAGGATATCTGCAACTTTTAATTCTACTAGGAAGAAAGATTCAAGTATTAATCAAAGTAATGCCAACTTCAGATATCTCCCCTCAATTTCTTACTGATGAGTCACAGTAGGGATAAGTCTCTGGTTCAGCCATGCTAATGTGTATCCAACATAAACCTCTCCGTTTCCTATAATCTAAATCAAACAAAGGGTCTTATTGTAGTCATTCTAATGCAAGCCCAGCTGACATTCTCATGAAACTTTTAACTATAAAGTTACTACTTTGGAATTGCTTAAAAAAAAATGTGTCAGGAAAACACTTTTTTTTTTTTTTTTTTTTTTTTTTTTTTAGTACAAGATCACATTTTGCCTCTTATACTGAGGAGCCTGCCAGTTTGGTGCGAGCAAGGCATTGCACGCAGCTGGGCAACAGAATTCAGCTTGAGGCAGGCTAGACAAAGGCGTGGCTGGGATGATTTAGTTGGGGATTGGTGCTGCTTTGAGCAGGGGGTTGGACTAGATGACCTCCTGAGGTCCCTTCCAACCCTGATATTCTATGATTCAATCCTCAGACACGTTAACAGACTTTTCCAGTAGCTATGCTGGAGGCGAATGCATCACAAATCTTCAGGGCAAATGAATCATTAAACACCCTTGCTTCTAAACCCTGTATCATACTTAAAAAGTACACTCACCGGAAGTGCCTTCTCCGGCGTCATGGTCCGGGAGCCTGCCTTTGGCAAAGGGAGGGTATTGTCTCCAGTGTTAAGAGCAATTCCTAGCTGCCGTGGAGAACGGATTCACTGCCTGCCGCCTGTGCGCCATCTTCCTCCTCCTTCTTTTTGTTCTCCAAAAACTCATCCTCCTCACTCCGGGCGATTCCCCCTTGCAGGTGTCCACGGACAGTGGTGGGGTAGTGGTGGTGTCACC
This sequence comes from Dermatemys mawii, assembly GCA_007922305.1. Lineage (NCBI taxonomy): Eukaryota > Metazoa > Chordata > Testudines > Dermatemydidae > Dermatemys > Dermatemys mawii. Next base: position 20,779,182 of record ML677349.1, read on the forward strand.
CTCCCATAATTGCATGCAGCTCATGGTAGAAGTGGCATGTATGGGGCTGTGACCCAGAGCACCCATTCGCCTTCCTGGCTTTTTGGTAGGCTTGTCTGAGCTCCTTGATTTTCACATGACACTGCTCTATGTCCCTGGAATAGCCTCTTTCCTTCTTGGCCCTGGAGACTTTAGGGTACTGTAGTGGGGCGGCTGCCCCACTCCAGGTAAAAAGGTAAGCCCTGCAAAAGGGCTATGGCTGGTGAAAGGCAGCCCAGCAGAAGGCTGCAAAAGTGAAAGCAGCTGGGGTAGAGCAGCCACAGCTGTGGTTGGGTCAATCCAGGCCCAGCTGGCCCTGATATAAGGGCCCAGAGTTTGGTGCAGAGATAGTGTCTCCTCTGTCTGTGGAGGCAGACAGGCCTGGCTGCTGTGGGACCTTGACAGAGTACCTGGAGTGGAGCAGGGCTGGGGCAAGGCAAGAAAAGTTGGGGGAGCTCCGGCCTGGAAACTCCCAGGCTGCAGGGCCTAGGGGACGGCCCAACAAAGGCTACTGGGGTTGCAGGGGGCAGCCCATGGATACAGAGGCAGAGGCAGCAGGCCAACCCTTCTTGCCAGTGATGCGTGGCAATTATACTGCAGTCTGTCCCAGTGAATGGAGGCAAGGGGTGACTGGTAGTTGCCTAGACTGGGGCAAGGTGGGGATTTCCCAGTACCTGTAGGGGTACTGCAAGAGGCAGCACCCTAGGGAAGAGGGCACTGGGGTCCAGGAAGGGACATGGGGCCAGCAGCAAGCAGGACATGGACCTGCAGAGGGTGCTCCGAAAGCAAAAGAGCTGATTCCCCGGATGACCAGCAGGAGGCGCCAGAGGAATGAGTCACTGCGCTGCTAAGGGTACGTATTTGCATTTCTTTTTTTGAACATAGTTCTGCCATAACAGATTCATCTCCCCAATGTGCAATGAGATCCAATACCTCCCGTTCGGACCATGCTGGAGCTTGTCTGTGAATCTGGGACTGCGTGGTCGCCTGTGATGGTGGACACGGTCACCTGTGCTGATTAACTCTCCATGCTGGCGAAACAGGAAATGAAATTCAAAAGTTCTTGGGGCTTTTACTGCCTACATGGCTAGTGCATCAGAGTTGAAAGCGTTGTCCAGAGTGGTCACAATGGAGCATTCTGGGATAGTTCCCAGAGGCCAATAACGTCAAATTGCATCCAGAGTACCTCTAATACAGAACTGCGATGTTGATTTTTAGCGCTACTCCACTTGCCGAGGTGGAGTACAGAAACTCGATTTAAGAGCCCTTTAAATCAACAAAACCGGTTTGGTCGTGTGCACGGAATCAGTTTTATTCCGAACTAACTCGGCTAATTCTGAAATATTTGCATACTGTAGACCACGCCTAAAATATCTAGTCTATAAACCGCAGGTTTTGGCCACCCTTGGGAAGTGTAGGCCTTTATGCCCCTGTTAAATCCAGATTAGCAATCCAGTTGTCCAACCCTTATCTTACTGGTGAAACAACTTTATTTTCACAAAAAAATTAATCCAGTAGGATTCTTCACAAGTGCTTGTCAATGTCAGTAGGTGTGCCACAAACATCAGTCTGTAAGAAAAATTATACTATATGGATGAATGTGTGGATTTTTATTGCAAATGGTGGTATAACAATGTATTGTCAAAAAGAACACAGAGTACTTGGTGAGAGCAATAGCTTAGTGCAGTGCTTCCCAAACTTTTGGCCACAAAACACTTTTTAGCCCCATCTATATTTATAGAACACTTAATATTTTGTAGTCATTTGGTTTTCAAATAAAAAATTGCATTATTTATGCTCAAATACATTTTATAAAAAAAAATACAAATTTTTAAAATAACTTGAACTAACAATTTCTAACTGGAAAGTGTGCATAAAGTAGTACAAAAATCAAGTGCAAGAGTAAAAATTAAACAGTGTTCTACTTAAACACTGTTTTTATATATACACAAATACCCAACAAATTAGATTTTTAGTAGGAAAATCTATTTTTATAAACGGAAATACAAATTTGGATGTAATGGGATTGGTGTTTCTGCGTTTTTAGATCACAAATTCGCTTATTAGGAATAATGCTGGAAAGTTGAATCCTCATGTCAGGCGCCACATCTCCACCTGGTTACCTCCTTTAATGCCAATCCGCTTACAGGTTTTCATGGACATGTCTGGGTTCTTTTTGATTCTATCACCCACTCAACAGGGTGTATCTTCTTTCTTTTTTCCTAGGAAATTATTTGGCAGTGCCTCCACCCCCCTCACTCCTTCCTGGCAGGGTCACCAGGGCAGCTTGGGAGGAAAATTCTAACTACAGGGTAATCTCTACTTACTAACCAGATAGCTGGAGACTTCCAAGAAATAACACAGACACATACAATATATTCAACACAATAATTATATTAAATAGCAGAAGTGACAAAGAGTCCTGTGGCACCTTAAAGACTAACTAAAGTTTTAGAGCATAAGCTTTCGTGGGCTAATACCCACTTCATCGGATGCATCCGATGAAGTGGGTATTTGCATCCGACGAGGTGGGTATTAGCCCACGAAAGCTTATACTCTAAAACTTTAGTTAGTCTTTAAGGTGCCACAGGACTCTGTCACTTCTGCTATTCCAGACTAACATGGCTACCCCTCTGATATATTAAATAGGAGACCAATACAACATAACAGGGTAAAATACTATTTTTAGAGTCACTGGTGCCCTGAAAATACCTGTGACTTGATGTATCAAATGTAAAATTAGTGTCCTGTTGGTACATGTACTGTACTGGGGCCCTTGATGACCTATAACCACAAAATTCTTCTCTGCAGTGGTGCAGCAGTGTGGCTGACTGGGTTCAGTACAGCCCAAAGGACTCACAAGTGGGAGAAGGTGGTAAGTTCCTCCATGGGTGTAGTATGCAGCAGGTTATAAAATCCTCAGACCCTCACTCCCTGGCTTGAGGGCACAGTTCAGGGAGTAAGGGGTCCCCACAAACTACATACCTGACTGACTAACTAAAAGATGGGGCACTCAGTCTCTATGAATGATCGTCAGGTTCAAAGATGACTGGACTCCTCAGTCTCTGCAAAGGGGCTGCTCTCTGATGCCAGGGATCCTCCTCAGGCAGCAATCAGGCTGCATTGGTCCTAGGATTTCCCCTCACCACAAAGTGGTACAGGGCTCAAGGTGTAGGTTACACAACACTAACATCTAAACAGTAGCCTCCCAGCCCTGTGTCCAGGCACACACTCAGCAGGCTGCTTCCCTGGACCGGGGACAGAGCAGAGCTGACCATGTGGGGACTGGTTCCACCTAAGGAGCTGGACGGTGAACTCAGCACAGCTATGGAAGTTTCCCAGCAAACTCTACAAATGGGGAATCACCAGTGGGGAAGGAAAAACCCCGCTGAGGGACCTGCTGTCAGGTCCCTAGAGGCCAGTTCTCAGGGGGAACCCTGAATGCAGGCCTAGGACTCACCAGCTCCCCAAACAGCCAAGTACTGCCCTTTTCCTGCCTGGCTTTCAGCTCACTCAAAATGGCTTCTCCCCTTTCCTCCACTTCCTGGAGGGTCTCTCACTCCCTAGTGGTTGCTGGGCAGACTGAGTCTGCTAGCAGACAGAGATCCCGGAGCTCATGTAATCTCCTTCGGGGTTACACAAATTTAAAATAAAAAAAAAGTCCCTTTTTTAAAATTATGATTCTTTCACAGAAGACCTATTCACGTTATGCGGAACACCAGTGTTCCGTGGAACACAGTTTGGGAAACTCTGGCTTAGTGGTTTGAACACTGGCCTGCTAAATCCAGGGTTGTGAGTTTAATCCTTGAGGGGGCCCATTAGTGATATGGGGTAAAAACCTGTTGGATGATTTTAACTGGCGATTGGTCCTTCTCTGAGGAGAGGGTTGGACTAGATGATCTCCTGAGGTCTCTTCCAACCCTGATATTCTACGATTCTACTTGTAGCACCTTAGAGACTAACATGTTTATTTGGTCATAAGCCTCAACAGATGTATGGAGTGGAAAATATTAAGTATACTAAAATACTAAGTAGGTAGATATCTATATATTCAGAGAACATGAAAAGATGGTGGTTGCCATATCAACTCTAATGAGACAAATCAATTAAGGAGGGCTAGTATCAGCAGGAGAAAAAAACTTTTGTGGTCTATTTCAAACAGTTGTAAAGAAGATTGAGTAACGGGGGGGGGGGGGAATTAGCATGGGGAAATAGTTTAGTTTGTGTAATGACCCAGCCACCTTAATTAATAGTCTTGAAACCAGTTAGGTTTTTTGCCCCCACTGCTCACCTTGGAAGGCTGTTCGAGAACTTCACACCTCTAATAGTCTGTGCTTGAGTCTCCCATTCTGGATTAATAGTACATTCCTACCGGACAGGGTTGTTGCTACGGTAAGTACATTATAGATTGTGAGGTGCTCCGATAGGTACCCAAGATACAATATGCATATACAATTTGTGTACAATATACACCAGAATAAGTGATGCTTCTTGAAAGGCAGCACTAATACTTAAAAGAACAAATTTCAGATGACAGTACAGCATTATGTACTACAAGTTTCAGAAGTACAAAAGGCACAAAGGAAAGAAAAGCCACTTCTGCTATTAAAGGGCAATTAACTTGTTAAATGTTTAGCAGTTATTGTTTGTGACGCCTACTAACACAGAGAGCTATTTAAAAAAAACCTATATTCTAACTTGAAGAAAGTGTAACTTGAGCTATTATATAATCATAAGTAATTCAGAATGATAATGTGCTCTTCTCTGGAATTATGTTCCATAATGTCTTCCAGAGGCTCATCTCTCAGTCACTGGCTTTCTCTGACTATTTACATAATCAGACAGAGACCCATGGGAAGCTCCTGGAGAGATTATTCCCTCATCAACCTGATGCACAGGGCAACTGCGGGGTCTGCATTATCCTTCAGGAAAGTCAATTGCTTCTCTCCTTCACCCTCATTGCCTGCCCATGTGGCCTGCATCAATCTGCAGGCTGATGCAGAGAGACAACTAGGCCCTGGATCCACTTTCTCCCTACCCCTCCATGCCTTGGGCAGAGGGTGCAGTTCCTATGTTCCCTAGAGCACAAGGACTTCAATTGTGACAGACTCTGACACAGGCCTAAGGAGGGATAGGAAGATTACTTGCTCTTTGATTTAATTCTGTGCAACTAGACAGCATAATATCACACAGGTAATCTGTGATCTCATTTTATTTATATACACATATACACACATACAGAACTCTCTCATTGTCCACCTTGATCAATTTCATTCACTAGAAGTCGGATAAATGTTGACTACCATAAATCTAGCTCTGCATTCTTTTCAAATGAAATGAACTGAATTGGAGAATATCATTCAGGACTTGATCCAGCTCCTATTGAAATCAATAGCTAAACTCATGGGGCTGGATTTTCTGGGAGGAACTCCCTTATTCTCCACAATATCCTTTAGTTTTATGACCCTGTAAAGGGATTCTCAACCTGGGGGTCGGGACACCTCAGGTGGTTGTGCAGTTATTACGTGGGGGAGTCGTTAGCTGTCAACCTCCACCCAAATGCCGCTTTGCCTCCAGCATTTGTAATGGTGTTAAATATATTAAGTGCTTTTAATTTATGGGGGGGGGGGTCGCACTCAGAAGCTTGCTACATGAAAGGGGTCACCAGTACAAGAATTTGAGAATCACTGAACATACAGCATTAAAGTGGTGTATCCCTTACTACTTTGAACTAGCATGAGGTCATTCCAGACCTCATGTACTAACTACTATCTAAATCAGACTAACTCGCTTAGTCCCGCCTGCCACGAGGGCATCAGCGGTCCATGAGCAACAGACTAATACCAAATGCTTAGACTATCTAGACACTGTTAGTAAAATAGTTGCCAAGACCATAGTTAGGGATATTCTGTATCCGTGAATAATTTGTTTTCCTTTATATTATCTAATTTCAGATCAGTTGATTTTTTTTTAAAAACAGAAGCAGTCCAAATCTAAATCAGAACATTAAGTCAGCTGTTCTTAACTGTTAACATTTATACCTCTCCCCTTCATGTTTTCAAGTTACAGCTTAGTCTGTAAACACATAACATACCAAAATCCACAAGTTTAACTCCTCCTTCAGTGGTCAATAGGATATTATTTCCTTTTACATCACGGTGGATGGTTTTGTTTTCATGCAAATGCTGAAGCCCCTGAAAAATAAGTTATAAATCCATTAACATTCTTATTTTTTATGAGTATTTCATTTGCAGAGATTGAAATTATTCTATGTATTAATTTTGCTGATATTTTTGTGCTATGCTTTCTCTATCTTTCTAAACTTAGTTTCAAAATGAGAACAGCCACCAAGATCAAGAATGAACTACCATTTCATTTTTTAATAGATGGACACTTACAAAGTCAGTATATTTTGATTTTTGATTTCTACTTCTAGCATTTTTGGTACAAAGCCTCCAGAAATGCTATTCTTACTCAAAGAACACTGAGTCAACTATCAACCTATATGTGGGATAAATGGACTTTTTAGTGACTTTCTTTTCTGATAGACAAGTTCTATGACAACAGAAGTAAAGAAACCTTATTGATCTTCGGTATATATTGGACCATTAAAACAGAAAGACAAAGAAAAGTTCTAAGCTCTAATAATAGTTCCAGTGCAGAAATTGAAACTCTAATTAAATAGCAAGGATAAAGATGTTTTGGCCTGATTAGCTACAGTGATTTTTCTTTTGAGAGAGATTTCAATTTACTATAAATTATTTTATTACAAATTCGATGCTGTCGTACAACATGAGACAGAGAACAGTATTTTTGGTATGTTGCACTGGAATCAGGTCAGAAATGGCTTTCCTATCCCCTGAACATTTGAGATATCAATTCTCTCCCCACAATTTAGAAAATTTTGGCAAACTGAAAACATTTTGTTTTGATTCTGAAATGCTTTGTTTAAATTTCAACAATTTTTTTCTTTTTTAAAATATTAACTAAAATTAAGTTAAATTTCAAAATAAGCCATTTCAAACTGGAAATCTAGATTTTTTTGTTTGAAATTGTCAAAATGTTTTGTTTCAACATTTTCTAAAGTATTTTTCTCCCAAGTTTTTTTTTTAAGTTGAAAAATTTGTGAAAGCCGACCCTTTCCCATAAACAGATTCATTTTCAATAAATCAGCATTTTCCAGTGGGGAAAAAAAAAAGTTTCATTGCAAAATCCCTGACCTGTTGTACATTGCAATTAGGTCTCTAAAAGAAAAAAAAAAATTTAGATTCATAGCAGTATTTATTTAATGCAACTAGGGAGAAGTAATCAATGCCTGAAATAAATGTTCATGCTTTTGATACTGATGAACTGAACTGCTACTTTAGCAGATAGTATTCAAAAAACAAATTTACAACTAAATCTTAACTTTATTTCATTAAACATTAGTGTAATGTAGGAAGAAACATCATGCTTTCAAAATGGAACATATATTCATTTGTTGAAAAAAAGATTAAGGGCTTGTCTGCATTGCCCCAGTTTGGACTCCAGGGATATGAATAGTAGAGCTCATCAAAGTGCAGTGCTCTAACACCCCCTGTGTGGATGCTGAGGGTACAAACTCAAAGGTTCCCAGTTCCTGTTAAATAGCACTCTTCAAATAGGTTTTACAGTAATGTGAACTAGGAACCTTTAAATTTGTGCCCTCAGCTTCCACACAGGGGAATTCCCAGCACAGCTGTAATTTGATGCACACTGATATTTGCACCCCTTCAGAATCCAAACTGTGGGGAATGTAGACATAGTTTATTCAAAGGGTATTTCAGGCTATCGACTGGACTATCCATTCATTGACTGTTTTTATCTTACCATAAGAGCTTCATGTAAAATATAAGCAATTACAAGTTCGTCCATCCTTTCACCTCTCTTCAAAAATCCTTTCACCAGATCAGTCACAGATCCTCCGTTGCATAGCTATAAAAGATCAAATTGCATTAAGATACACAATGGAAATTAAAAGGAGAAATGTGATCATATTGGTTCTAGTTTGCAGTAGATTCCATTTTCATACCTACACCTGATCCTAATAAGCTGATAACCTAGCAATGAAATTGTGATGGAGTAGGAATGTTCTTAATGATTCCTGATTATTGTGTGAGGATGTCCATACTTAAGGCTGTAACCGGAGCCCAGGTGGGGAAGGGAGGAGGTTACACCTTCTGCCCAGGAGACAAAGGAAAAGCAGAGGAGGGGCTAGAGGGTGAGTTTTGTCTGGAGCTGGCTGGGAGAAGGGAGGGAAGAGCCAGACTGGCTGGTTGGTTCTCTGCCCCCCAAAATGGACCCAGCGGAGGGGTCACGTTCACTATACCTGCAAGCTATGTTTTAGATCATGTTCCTGTCATCTAATTTTTTTTAATCTGTTTTGCTGTCTGACTGTGGAGTTGGGGTGCAGGACCCATGGGCTTCCCCAGGACCCGCATGGGTGGGCTTGCTGGGGGAAGTGCATGGAGGGGCAGAAGGTGCTGAATGCTCCATGGTCAGACCCAGCAAGGTGGAAGCTGTAAGCTGTGAAGCTCCTAGCCCTGGAGACAGGCTGTTCTCAGAGAGGAAGCTTCCCCCCCAGAGGCCTGACTGGCTTCGTAGGGAGCGGGTCCAGAGCATTGCCCCGGGGACTCCGTGACAGAAATTTATTTAGTGCTCATAATATCTACTCAAACAATTGTTTTTTATATTTTATACCCAACACTGTTCCTTCTTTCTGCATGTCTCCCCTCTTCCTACAAATACACGTGCAACATCTTCTCTCTAATTTTTTATCTAGATGTCAACTTTCTTCTAAAACTAAAATTACTGTCATGCTTTTAAAGAGAGATTTTGTGGAGACATTTTGATAGCTCCCAATGCTCATCGAAGGCAAGGGTATCAGTGCTACAGGTAATTATGGCTTGGATTCTCACGTCTCCTTCAATACACTTGGCACTACATACACTGTGCAAAATGGACCTAAGATAGCTGGAGACAGCCCGCGGAGAATTTCTCTTGTACAGAGAAATCTGCTGCTGTTGTAGCTGCCATCTACATCAGCTGTCTCCCTAGATGCTGATCTAGGAAGGGGAAGCAGCATGACAGGGGCATACTGGGGGGATTACTTGGGCCCAGTGGAACGCAGCTCCTCAATGCCTGATCTTCCACTGACATAAGATTCCTCCGGGCCCTACCAAGTAACATATGCCTTAGAGATGAGGGGAGCTGCTATCTTGCACCAGGACCAAGTGGTGCTGGTTTAGGGCTTCATAACCAGTCCTAACAGCCCCTCTACTACAGTGTATCTAAAGTGTCACTTGGACATCAGCGATCTGTCTTTACATTTATCGAACCCTGGAACTAGAAGACTTAAGCTACCTTTCAAAATGTAGGTCTTCTAGTGACTAAGTGCAATGCACAATACAAGTTGATTGATTGAGGCTGCAATATTTCACATGTTCACTTTAGTCAATTAACACTCTCCATTAGGATAAATCCATGATGTCACTTTTATAATCCAGTCTGCTTGCAGCTATTGTGTACATGGGAAGATGTGGTCAGTTCTGTAAGCACTTTTAACACATTCACAATGTCAAACTTGCACATACATTATCTATTCCAAAAAAGAAAATACTCTGATAAAACAATGAACTATATTGTAGGCAATATGCAGTATAGGCTCAGTAGTTTCCCATAATGAAGTGTAAAACTATAAGATTACATGAACATAACATACAGTAGTAATTCCATTTGACAATAGATCCTGTAGCCTATTCGAATCAAGTACATTGGTTTTCAATAAACCCTTTCAACTCAAGAATGGCAGATGTCAGATACCTATCTATGTTCATCTATCCTAAGAGCTCTGACACACCTCGGTGTTTTTTCTACGCAAAAAATGCATTAATTTTTAATCTTAGGGAAGAAACTGTTTGGTTTTTGTATAAATGGCTGCATACAAACACCAACCTCTCTACCTATGTAATAATTCCCATGTGTACAGTTAATGCAACCAAACACCTAAATGGGCACTACCCAATATCAAAGTCTCACCGTAAGAGCTTTCTATATTCAGGTAATAAAGGGCTCAACCCTGCAGGGTGCTGACCACTATGGCAACAGTCCTGGCAAACACTAAATCCCATCCTTAACTTTAAGAGTGTGTGTTGTTGCACTGAAGTCAATAGAATGAGACTAGCCAGATGCTGAAAGTTAAGCTTGTGCTTAAGTGCTTTACTGGACTGGGTTCAGAATCCACAGCACCTTGAAGGATTGAGCCCATAATCTTCCCTTTTTCACCAGCTTTTCCTTTTTTGGAAGCACCATTAATTTCTCCTGGGCTCCAGAAACCTCTGCTTTTTTTTCTGTAACACTAATTGTATAGATGGACAGTCAGACTGGATGTAAATGAGAGCAACTGTTTTTAATTCAATGGAGTTGCACTGTTAACACTACGTCTGTATTTGGCTCTGAGTGTTAGGTACCAGAACATTTTTTAAATAAAAAACAAGCTGTTCCTTGATCATATACTCGACATGGAAGCAAAAACCAAAGAGTCTTATTTTCTGCTTCTGATAAACAGGTCTTTTTTTGTGTAGCATGGTCTTGACTGAAAGAGTTGGTTATTTGCCAGTCTTTCTGGTCAAAGAAAATGTTCTCTAATTTGGTCATCTGGTGAGAAATACACTGTTCCACAGGAGGGGGGAAAAGACGGAATACTCAATACATCTGGGTCAGTCTTTATGTAGTAACATAAAACTCACATTCAAATAGCTGGGAGATTAGCAGGGTATTTTAATACTTTCTCAGTTATGCTCCTCCTTTTATCAATTCTGTTTCATTTCACTATCCCCATTATAAGTTAAAAACCTCAGAGGAGGACTAATATGTAATTAGTAATTAGTAATATGAAGTACTGTGCAATTGCAATGATTTTACTATTTGGTGAATTAGGACACAGCCTGGGAGAACGTAAACAAGTTTTGAACTGAAATACAGAGTACATTTGAAGTTCAATGGGAGCACAATAATCAATCTTAAAGCAGAGTAGCTCCTGAGGGAGATTTAATTTTAAGGCTTGAAGATCCAGATGCCTCAATTTCGCAACCATTAAATATATGGACCTGCAAGCCAAAATTCATTTTGTTTTCCTCTATAACATTTAGACCTCTTTTTCTGACAGTTGGGATGACAAGAATGTAAAAAGAAAACAGGAGAAGTGTTACAATGTAGGCTGTTAAAAAAAAGAAAGAAACAGAAAGTGAGATTGGATGAGACATTTTAGCTACATGCTCTTCTCTCGGCTGGGAGGGGAGAGGAGGGGAAGTCAGAACAAGGTTAATAGTAACCTATTTTTACACAGCCCACAGAAGATCTCATGGACAAAATGTCATCTCCCAACCTCATTTTCTATTTCTGTTGCCCATTTTTACTGCCTTGGCAGCTCCTTGCTGCTTTGCCACTATGCTGCTAAGTGCTAGAGATCAACGGGTAGGGGATTATTTCTCCCCTCGATGAAGCTGTCAAGGTAAGCTAGCAATGTGGAATATATATTTATCTTATCTGCAAGACAATACTAAGACTCAGTTGGGAAAATATTGAATTACGGCTGCTATACTACCCAAGTCTGCACCTTAATGCCACTTTTTGAACTATGTTCCTGATAGTCATGACGCCTACAAATGAAATTCACCGATGTCCAAAATTCTGTGCAGACGGCACAAATCTTATCCACCACTTAAGTTTCAATTAAGCCCTTGTGGCCTATGCCACAAAACTGGTCCTTGCAGAGAGATAAATTTCAAATGTTAGTGAAGAAATTTTGTATGGTCTTCGGCAAGACTTGAACTTCAGATATAGATTATATGTACTGCAAAAGGCCTTGGACCCTCTGCCCTGTGATGAGCTTCATCCTATGAGATTCTCTCAGTGAAATGAGAAGGTTACTAGCCCTGTGCAGTAACAGAGATTTTTCGGGATGTCTCTCTCTATGGACTTGCCACTGTAGAAGACCATAGTGCAATGCACCTAATTGGAAGGCTGGAGTTTTGGACTGACATCTACTAAGGATGATAGGACAATGCATCCTAGTAGGGCATCCAGTGCCACACAGCAGATGATCACATAATGTTGATTAAAGGTGTCCATGCATGCCCCGGTGGCATTATTGGTATCAGTGGCTGTCCACAGATTGTGGATACTGCTGGTGCCGAAGGTGGAGTGCGTTCTGTGGAGCAACCAGTAGATGGCACTAAGGCCCATGTCAACGCTGGGGTCTTGGTCAGTGCTGATACACTCAAAGCAGTTTGTTTACTTGAGATAGTCAGTGCCGATTTTGAGATTCTTGAAGTGTCCTTCTAGGTCCCAAGTGATGGTGTTCTCTTATATGGCCTTGCCCACTTAGGGTTCTTGGAACTCACCATAGGACTGGTATCGGAGGTGCCCAGATGGTTATAAGAGCTCGGTCTCACCCCTGAAGATGTTGAAGCTACTGACCTCGCAGGGGATGCCTTTCTTTGAGGCACCTCATTGGTGGGTGAGCTTGGGGCCTGTTTCTTCTAATCTGGGCAGGAGAGTGTAGATTTTCTCTTAGTAGTGCACGCAAGTGGGAGTCAGCCAAAGACCGTGCAGATGTTGACCACCACTAAGGAAAAGTATCAGGGTCAGGCTCTGAGGTTGCTCACAGTGAGCTCTCCATTAGTAAAAGTTTTACTCTCAATTCACAGTCCTTGCTGAACCAAGCCTCCAATTTGAGGCAGTGGGTGCACTTTTGTGAAACGTGCCACTCACCCAGAGTATACACCATGAATGACTATTGCTCACGGGGATGGCAGGAGAGGCCCTTCTTAAACCTGGGGGATCCAGGCATAACTCCAAGTAGGAAGAACTTCCTAGTAGAAAAGAGTGTAGAACAGGAAGCCTCTGCTAATCTAATTATGGACTGCACCCTTTCCATTAGGGCTATTCCACACACAAAAGACTAGCTTTGGCATCTTCTTACCAGAATTATTTGTTTTCAGTTTATCTTCAGCTGAGCTAATTGGAATGTCTGCATGACAAGAAATCATGAAGGCAATAGAGCTAAATGAAAAAAGGGAAGATCTTAGATAACAGTCAAGTATCCATAGAAGTGAGGCAACACGAATTATCATTCTGTTACAAGGTGGCCCATTGTGAAGTCTCATGGCCAGACAGTTAATTAGCTCATGTCACTATTGTACAGTGTTCTTCTGTAAAAGCTTATTGGAATTTTTGTTGAAAGCAATTATGGTTTAAATAGAAAAAAATGTATGAAGATATGAAGAGAAACATACTGTAGAAGCTGATGGCATGATCCTGCATGGTGCTGAGTGCTCTCAACCCCCACTGACCTCATAGGATCTAGCTCCCTATGCTAGAGTCTTGCCTGCTAAAGCTAAGGTTGCCAACTTTCCAATCGCACAAAACCGAACACCCTTGGCCTGCCCCTGTTCCTGAGGATCCACCCCTGCCTCGCCCCTTTGAGGCTCCACCCCCACTCACTCCATCCCCCCTCCCTCTGTCACTGATCTCCCCCACCCTCACTTGTTCATTTTCACCATGCAGGCGCAGGGAGTTGAGGTGGAGTAGGGAACTCAGTGCTGGGGGCAAGGGGTTTGGAGTGTGGGAGGGGGCTCTAGGCTGAGGCAGGGATTGAGGTATGGGAGCGGGTATGGGCTGTGGGCTGGGGTAGAAATGAAGGGTTCAGGGTACAGAAGGGGCTCTGGGCTGGGGCAGAGGGTTGGGGTGCAGGAGGGAGATGAGGGTTCTGGCTGAGGATGCAGGCTCTGGGGTAGGCCTTAAGGAGTTTGGGGTGCAGGAAGGGGCTCTGGATTGGGGGCGAGAGGTTTGGAGTGTAGGAGAGGGCTCTGGGCTGGGGGGTTGGAGTGCGGGAGGGGGTGAGGGCTCTGGTGGGGCTGCAGGCTCTGGGGTGGGGCCAGAGATGTGGTGTTTGGATACAAGAAGAGCTGCAGGCTCTGCGTGGGAGTTTGGGCCCAAGATGGGGCTCGGGCGGGAGGTTGGGGTATGGGCTCCAGGCAGCAATTATCTCAGGCAGCTCCCAAGAGGAAGCTGGCATGTCTCTGCAGCTCCTAGGGGGAGGTGCAACCAGGCCACTATTCATAGTGCTGCTGCCAACAGGTACCACTGTCATCCCCGCTCCCATTGGCCACAGTACCCACTCCATGGGAGCTACGGAGCCAGTTCTTTGGGTGGGGCTCCACGCACTATCCCTAAGCCTAGGAGCCAGAGGGATATGCTGGCTGCTTCCTGGGAGTCCTGCAAGCCACGTAGGGAGCCTGCCAGCTCCACACCAACCAGACCTTTAACAGCCCGGTCATCAGTGCTGGCCTGGGCCTCCAGGTTTCCTTTTCGACTGGGTGTTCCAGTCGAAAACCGGACACCCGGCAACCCTAAGTAAAGGGCGAACTGGTCTCTTCAATAAGGAAACCGCAGTTAATGCTCCTTGTTCCAGGGGAAAGAGAGGGGAAAAAGCATGGATTTTCCTCCACCAGTTTCAACAAGCCAGTAATTGTGAGTGAAGTGAGAAGGAAGAAACAGTAGCTGTTTTTGTCTCAATTTCCCAACTCATGTAAGAGAAAAATATAGACAGATCTGGTTTTCAGCCCATTTCTCAGCAGATAGTGTCCTACCTAGGGCTGATTTGTCTGAGGTTTCTGCCTCTCAGAATAAGGTACAAATGGGACTGAAAGAAAGGGGTTTGGGGGAGTTCTCCATGCTGGCCTCCCATCCCCGGTCACCTACTGGGTGGACAAGGAAGGAATATACAGAAGAAGGAAGCATAACTGAGCTGCTGGTGTGCAGAGCTGTCTTATGAAATAGATTTATAAAATAGCATTTAATTCCAACACGTGAAATGTCAATTTAAATTGCAAGCACATCAAAGTCTTCCAGCTGATCTCGTGTGTTTTGCTCATCATTCATCTGACACAGATGACATTTCTATGCACCTGACTATTAGCAAGACATACATATTGTTCTCAATCCAGATAACCAAGGATTTAACTTTACCTTTGTCTCAGAAAATTTAGAGTCCCTGAAAGTTTAATAGATTAAACAGATAATATTCCTGCATTAATACACCCAACGGCTTGAGATTTGTGCTCCAGAACTGAACTGTCAGGTAATATCCCTGAGCTCATCAAGATGTCATAAGCCTATTTCAATGACTTTGTTGCTGAATACTTAGGCAAACACACACACTGCCAACTATAAAGCTTAAACGAGATTGAAAAATTAGTTTGGTACTTCATTTACAGGGGACGTGTGCGTTATAAGGACATAGGTTGTAGGCAAGTAGCCTACACACTGTCCTGACTTGGCACAATACTATCATGCACCAGAGTGAAGAAACCAGCCCAGCCTCTCATCCCTGGTTTCCTAGCTCTTATAGCTGGTCAAGAATCAAAGCTATGTTTCTCTCTTTCATTATGCTCCATATGCAACGTATCAGTATCTTCACCCCCTTTCATGGGCCCTACCTTCTTTCTAGCACTGAATTTTGTAAAAACAAAGGACTCTGTACTGGTGCAACTTTGTTTTCAGCTGCGTCCCTGGGATACGCTGACTGTGGTTCATGATGAACTCTATTTCCATTGGTAATGTGCCATTTTCTTACTAACAGTCTCATTTATGAATACTATCCCAGTTGTAGTAGCAAATATTGGCCATGAATTCTTTTAGGTTTAACACCTTGCCAAGACTGATAGTAACTTATGCAGACAGAGCTGTGTCAGCCCCTTCAATTTGCCACGGCAGTTCAAAGTGCAGATGTATTCAACAATGCCAATTGTAGCCCCCAAATAACATCTCCCTTCTCCCAGGGAAGGGCTGCAGACTACTTTCCTGCAGCCTCCTTTCTGTTCCCAGCTTGCTGTCTTTATAAACCCAACCCAGCTCCTTCTTCCTCACTTGGGCTCCCTCATTATTTAGTCAGGGGATTGTTTAAGGCCCCTGATTCTCCTCAGCTGTATCTGTTTAATTGGCCCTTTCTTAGGGTATATTTACCCCTTCGGGCAAATGTGGGGTGAACACCACATCACAGCATCTTTCCTCAAATTTGATTTAATTCTAGTGATCTGAGGCAATGTTGTATGTATGTTTTGCTCCCTTATATCAACTAAAGTCTTTAGGGCAGTTTAAACAGAACCTCATGGGTATTTGTTGCAACAGATTTTTATCTTTTTCTATATTGCCTTTTACATTTTATTTGACTTGACAAGATGTCTGGAGAGAGGAAAAGTTTTTCCTTTGTCATCATGGAAGATGTGCAGTGGTCCTGCAGTTCTGGACTCTAACCTATAATGAACATGCTTTTTAGCTGAGTTTAGAGGATTTGTTTATTTTGGGTGACTAAGATCATTAGTAACAATTGTTCTTTCTTCGATCAGGTGTGAGTAGCGGCCACAGAATCAAGGAAGAAAAATATTTCTGAAGATATCTTTTCCTTACACAATACAGTGTCATGTTTAAGATCACCACTTTCTCATACAGTTTTGGCAACAGCTTCTTTCTTTCCTATGAAAGCACTGTAGTAAACCCAATAGTATTGAGCTGCAAAAACAGTTAACTATTTGCTGAGAGTCTCCAGTATCTACTATGTTGACCATGGCTGAGTGAATAATTTGCAACAAGTAATCTGTTCAATAATTTAACCTCTATGTGATCCATACAATTATAATTATAAAATATGAAAGACATCCCATAAAGTAGTAGTTATTAGTTTGGATAAATGTAAACTAACATGGATGCACCTAGAAATTTGAACACCTTTCATTATAACTTGCACAGATAAATTATACAATCCCTCTAATATCTAAAAATGAACCATCACAAATCTAAACCCTCCACAGTGATGTCCTTCAAGGTACACCAAAATACTATTTCAGAGGTCATGAAGTAGTTCAAGATTCTTAAACATTTAGATAGTAACAAAGATAATTCATTTGCTCTAAACAGTGATACAATATAAATTACTTATCTCATTGTTCAGACAGATGATCATAAAATCACAGTCTACAAATGACACCTACTCCACCTACAGCTTCACATTAGCAGATTCTACATCTAGAAATACATTTGGAGACAAATAGCCTTTATAGATGCTTTCTTTCAAAACATCAGGGCCTATGTATAAATTCATTCCAGAAAGAGGGCAGAAATGTTTTAAATTTATTGCACATTTCCAATCCAGCAGACTTGCTAATAAACTATACAACATTTGGCATCAAACCAAAACTAATCTACATATGTACATGTAGAACCTCTCTGGTATTCATACACTGTTCCAACACTGCTTGGATCTTAATTTCCTTTAAAATAAAATCATTCACAAAGTCAAAGTGCTGTACTAATACTGAGTAGGTGAGGGGGCTTTATTTTTTTCTCCTCTGCCAACAGGGCCTTCACCTTTAAAGATATCAAACAATATTTCTCAACAAACAACAATCAGATCTGCAAAGTAGAAGCTTCAATTTACACCACCTGAGGATCTGTTCCCAAGAACCAAAGTTCCTGTTAAAAGTGAAGTTTCTAAAATCTACTGCCAAAGTGCTAGTACTGTTCAAAAATAAGAGTTGCAAAATTGTTTTGTGAAAAGAAATAGCATTTTCCCCACTCATTTCATTCTCAGAAACAGCTGAGCTATATATGCTGAAACATTCTGAGGGAAAAATTGTCTCCCAGACTAAGAATGAAAGAACCAGTAATCACCATGAAAGATTAATGATTGACAAAGTTTTAAGCAACTAAAACTGATTTTAGAATAGAAAATCTAGGGGTATTGCTACATCTATAATCCACCACATACACCAAAGGATATCCATATAATAAATTGCCTTTGACTGCCTTATCTGCTTTCTGCCCAGTAATGCATCTCCTGGAATTTATTCACCCTTTGAAAGCCATTTCAAATATTTGCCATAAAAAACAAAAACAAAAACCCCACAAACACACCACAGCCTACCATAGAGCTATTTTTGCCTTTCTCCACCTCTATTGGAGGCTAGTCCATGGACAGTCAGGCCTAGTGGGTGAGTAAGAGCCAGGAAGCAGTTCCAAATCAATGCCAGGAGTCCCCAAAACCAGGAACTAATAGTGAAGCCGAGCATCAGAGCTGGGATCAGGAATCAGGGTCAGGATGAGGAAGCCAGAATCAAGAGCAAAGTGAGGAAGCAGGAACTAACAAGAGCTGGGAGAACAAGACAGGAACAGAACTAGTAGCAGGACTGGAACAATGTGAGGAATAGTGGATACAAGAAGGATGACAGCTGCAGGCATGAACATACTGAGCAGCCACAGAGCTACTGCTGCTGCTGGACTTAAAAGTCAGCTAGCTTCCCTTCCTGACCAATCAAGTGGTCTAGTCTAGTCAATCAGGTAGCCTCTTGCAGTCCAGCTCTGCTTGTTGGGTTGCTAGGAGACTGATTCTGGCCCTGATTCCTGACACCTGTCCAAAATGTGGATTTTTTTTCCTGAAATTATCCCAGCTCAAAAGGCCAGCAGAGGCAAGGTTCAGCTCTGGATCATTAACTGGTTTTCTAGGCATAAAGATGTCACAGCTTCAAAATCTGAGATCATATGAGCCTGCACTACTAGATAAAAATCCCATATCACCTTGGAAAGGGGAATTTCTCAGCTTTGCCATGCGGCCCAACACTCATTTCCACTTTGGGAAGGGACCAAGACATCCAACTTCACCTCATGACATTATGATGTAGAAATAAGCTATTGAAGGTCATGTTTGAAGTGTGTTATTTTTTTCCTTTTTTACTGAATCTTGCACAGTTGAACTAAAAGAACTAAGGCAGCTGCCTTTACAGGCACAGGGGAAAGATAATCACAATACAATTTTCAAAAAGTCTCTACAACATTTGTAAATTAGTTTTTCCTTTTAACATATGTGGCATAAACAAAATAAACAATGATGTTGTATAACAGCTGCATTGACACTCATTTGGGATATGCCGAGGGAAAACTCATTCTGATAAAATAATTATACATCATCATCACATAATCTGTATTATTTATGTATAAGTAAAGGTAACCCCCTTGGGGTTTACAGCACATGGCTCCTTTAAATCTTTCATAGAGTCATAGAAGATTTGTCCTGAGGGGAGGAAGTGCTGATTTTTCCAGAAAATGGAAATGCTGTGGAGTTTGGAGAGAGGCAGAGAAACAGGGTGTGGGTGTCTGGAGCTCCAGACAGAAAGGCTGCAAGTGAAACAACTGGGAACCTCCCCAAAGCCTGGGAGGCACAAAGCGGCCAACCAGGGACACCCCAGGAACCAGGAGGAGCACTGTGCCAGAGAGGAATCACCCACGAAGGACAAACCAGAGCTGGACCCAGTGTCACTGCTCCCCAGAGCTATATAGGACCATGAGTATTGGGGCTTGCGACTTTGCAGTGGGAATAAGGAGGGAAGCTGTTAGCTAGCTAAGCGGGGACATTGTCGCTGTGTGGCTTTGCAGAGAGCAGCAGAAGAGGGCACCGGAGGGGGTTTGCTGGGGAAAGTTTACTGGTGCTGATGACAACCAGAAGCACCCAAGACTCACCACAGGACTGGAACTTTGCCTGGGACTCCTGAACTCTGTGTGCAGACACATTGCTCAGTGTCTGCCCCTTTCAGACTGTGGTACCACTGGGTCTGCGAGGTCTTTATGTTAAATGGAACTCTGTTTTACTACACCCCCTATCTTTCCCCCTGGTGTTTTTCTCCATTCATCCCTCTGTGAAAACACATTTCCCTTTCCTATAGTCATTGTACTATTCTGGTGTGTATGTGTGTGTTTACTCCAAGGGGTTTGGAACAGGTGCTCCTGAGGTGGAAGGGACTTTCCCGGCTGTTTTCCTGCACGCGCCTTCTCTTGGCCAGAGCTGCCTGCAGAGCAGACTCCATCTTGACCACGAGGGCGTTAAAGTTACATAAAAATGTCTAAAACGATGGAAAGTCAACAACTAAGAAATGACTGCATCTTCCCCCACAAGAAAATAAACGTGCGTCCAGGTTCCCAGATTAACAAACTGTATACTCTGATTTGGACTAGTGCAATGAAAAACCATCAAGATCTACACCCCCCACCCCCGCTCATGGAAAGGTATTAATAGTAAACAGTCTGAAAGAGCTTTAACTATAGCTTTGCAACACAGCTGCAGTATAACAGAAACTTAATTATCCTTAATCAAACCAAATTGCAGGGTCATTTTAGAGAACCAGAACTAGCATAATTAAAAGGTCAGGAACAGCATTTAGGCCAGAGCTTGATGCAGAAAGGCAAAAAGAAACTTACAAAAATACAAGAGTTAGAAAAATTCTGCACTTTCTTACATACAAAAAGCAATATCAAAGGAACGTTAACATTTTGAAGAAGTCAAGCACTCAAAAGTTAGGCAACGTCAGAATTAAGGTTGCCCATACAACATTTAACAAATTTGTCTCTCAGGGCCTGATCCAAAGCTAAATGAAGTCAATGACTTGGCTTTCATGGGCCTAGGATCAGCTGGCTAGAAAACACACAAAATGCAGTAAGTAAACTTGTGTGTAGTTGTAGCCATGTCATTCCAGGATGTTAGAGAGACAAGGTGGATGATGCAATTTGAAGTTGATCCAATAAAAGATATTATTTCACTCACCTTGTCTCTCTAGAAGGCAACTTGGCAGCCAGCAGTAATTGCGCACAACCCTCTAATTTTTATTGCCTATTCATAACAGTATTAGCTCTATCTATTGTCTACCCATTGAGAACTTTTCAATGGCTCTTTCTCTGTTGCGGTGTCATTCCAACATCCTTAGGAAGGGAAAAAGTTAATACCTCAATGTCTTGGATATCTCAGTTGCAATTTGTTTTATGTCCAAACTCCTAGTATGATGACTAATTTACTATAATTTATTGTAAGTTAAAATATTGTGATAGGCATCTCTTTCCCAAAGGCTGGGTTGAAAGTGGGTTTGGCTTGAGAGTGAGGCTGGGGAATGAGAAATGAAGCAAAAAGTTCTTGTGGTGGGTGGTACCATGTGTCACCAGCGCTAGGGGAGTGTAACAGGTTGTGCTCACCACTGTGGTGCTTCCTGCTGATTGCTCCAGGAATTAGCTCTGTCCATTAACAGGGCGCCCTGCTCTTGTGGTGTCTCACTCTCCGTCACTGATTCTCCACCATTTCTGTTGTCTGTGGGGACCCTTGTTGCTCCCGGACCGTAGCATCCTCTTCAGGGCATGGCCCTCTGGCTGTCCCCTAACTCCGTTGTCTCCCCGCTCCTGGGGAACCGGCAGTCCTTTGCCCATCTTCTTGCCACACTGGCGAACTGCAGACTGTAGTCCAACCGCTCGCTCAGGGGAAAACTGCAGTTCTTAGGCTCAAGCCTGCACTCAGGTGGAGCTGCAAATAGTCAGCCAGCGTAGGCTCTGGTTCAGAGTGGGGCAGTAAACAAAGTCTCTCAGCTCCAATCTACACTCAGGTGGAGCTGCACGCAGTTAATGAGCCCAAACTCTGGTTCAGAGCGGTGTGGGAAACAAAGTCACTCAGTCTGGGCCTGTACCCAAAGTCAGTTACCTCAGGCTTTCCTTCAGCTAGCCTCAGGGTGGAGGAGACTGCCACCCACCACTTGGATGGAAGGGGGGATGCAGGCCTCCCACTCCACTGTGTCTCAGCCTAGGCCCAAAGAGTGGCAGAGGGGTCTGCCTCCATGTCAGCGGGGATCCAAGCTGCAACACAAGAACTCAGCCTCTATCAGCGTTACACCCAAACAGGAGTCTACTACGCCTGGGCCACTTCCACACTAACTCTCCAAGGGTACCTGCTAGTCTGGTGAGGGAAGGTGAGCGTCAGGGGCCTCAGTTGTCAGCAGAAGCTCTGCTGGGGTTGGGCCAGCCAGTGGTCCGGGCCAGCTATCTGTCTCCTGTGAGGGTGGGTTGTCCAGGGGTCCGGGTGGCCTAGGTCAGTCATCTGTTTTCCCCAGAATCAGGTCAGTTCAGGGTCCAGGTGGTCCGGGCCAGTCGTCTGCACTCTGCAGGCCTGCTGCCACCTCCCAGTGCGAGAGCTCAGAGGAAGCATCTGTCTCCTTCAGTGACTGGGCCCTCACTGAGCTTTCGGGTCCTGCCTTTATACTTCCAACCCCACTCCTTAGTTTCCGGGGACGGAGCTAGTGGGTAGGGCTCTTCCCATGAGGGGGTGGAGCCATCTTCTTCCTCTGTGTCTGGAGAGGGCCAGTCCACCTCACTACAGGAAGATATGTGCTATCTATCTAAGGTATTTATATGGCTCCCATTGCCATGGTATCTGAGCACCTCACTATCTCCAATATATTTATCCTTAGGGCAGTGCTATTATCCCTATTTTACAGATGGGGAACTGAGGCACAGAGCAGCTTGGTGACATTCCCAAGGTCACAGAGGGAGTCTGCAACAGCGCAGAGAACTAAACCCAGGTCTTCCAAGTCCTAGGTTAGTGCCCTAATATCTGGACCATCCTTCTTCTCTTGCGTGTTAAGGCTCTGATTGCACTCATGTTGGGTGCTTTTTAGACAGTGAGGATCTCACAATATTCAGATATGCCAGTGTTAAAATATATAAAATAGTATCAAGATGCTATAATTCAGGGCTTGTCTAGATGAACAGTTAGTGCATGGCAAGCTGGAGTGTAAAGCTACAGTGCACTAACCATCCACGTGGAACCTGCTATCATGTACTAATAGCTCCCGAGTGCACTTTGCTCTACTCCACTTTGAAACGGGGGTAGGTCAATGAGGAATAGGGAACATAGTAGCACGGTCCACAGACAGTGTGCTGTAGATTTACAACCCAATTTACCATGCACTAACTGTTCATCTAGACAAGCCCTGAGAATGTTGTGGCTACAGTATCCAGATTTTACTTGTACATATTGAACATTAATATTAAATATACTCTTGCAATTTGCTTTACTTCTTGATTAAAAGAACAATGTCAGAGGTCTATTGGATCAAACTTATATGTACAGTAAATACCTAAGTAAAGTAGGCAATAATGTTGTACATCTGCCTAAAAGATGTGGAGTATGCAAGTCACACTTCAATTTCAAATATTACATTGCAGAAAAAATTATGAGTATTTATCCAGAGAACCCAGAAACTTTTTAAAAAAAATTCTGAGAAACCCTGCTATAAGGCGACCCCGCTTTTAACATGATGGGATTTTTTGGATCCCAACTGTTGCATTATAGCAGGGCTCCACTGTATTTGCAGAAGATGATGCTATCTGCTTCTTGTTCACAATGCCACCTGAAAGAGGGAACAGGCATTTGCATGGCACTGTTGTAACTGGTGCTGCAAGATATTTACATGCCAGATGCACTAAATATTCTTATATCCCTGGATGTTTCAGCCACCATTCCAGAGGACATACATCCATGCTGATGACGGGTTCTGCTTGATAATGATCCAAAACAGTGCAGACCGACGCGTGTTCATTAATTATATTAATTAGCCTCTTAGAGTTGGTATGGCAACTTCCACCTTTTCATGTTCTCTGTGTGTGTGTGTATATATATATATATATATCTATCTTCCTATTTTATGTTTCATTATATGCATCCGATGAAGTGGGCTATAGCCCACGAAAGCTTATGCTTAAATAAATTTGTTAGTCAATGTTAATTTGTTAGTCTCTAAGGTGTCACAAATACTCCTGTTTTATATGCATCTGTAGCACATCTGGCATATTAAATATCTTGTGATGCCAGCTATAGCAGTGCCATGCAAACGCCTATTCTCACTTTCAGGTGACATTGTAATTAAGAAGTGGGCAGCATCAATATAAACAAACTTGTTTTTCTTTGATCTTAGAAAAATAAGATATAACTCAGAGGAGAAAATTACTATAATTGAGAAGTAAAAAAGGGCACATTATTAGAAATGGATAAATCAAATGATTCAGAACTGTAATGGATCACAGTATGAAATGTTAGTTTGAAAGGAGCAATTATAGCTAAATAAAGAATACTCTGTGTTGAAAAGTAAGGTAAAGTCAATTATGGACTTGTCCATTTATCTTTCATACATGACATTTTGAAAGACAGAATATTATGTAGCCTAATCAGAACATACACCCAAAGGAAAGTCAGTATTTATTCTCCTCATTGAACTTTTGAAAAATAATTGTTCTATAGCACACTCCAGTCTTCTGACCATTCACATATCTGTTTTAAAAATGCTAAAGTGCTTTATTACATTTTATAGAGTGGTTTCACTTCAAATCTTTTGGTTCATTTTCTTCCTCATATTTGTATCTATTTCCATAAAGATGTGAACATAATAATTTGAACAGTAAATGTTGTATACAGAACATATTGTATGTATGCAAAAAAAATTATAACAAATTGCAGCTCATACAAGTAGAACATCTACTACATAAATTACTTCCCTTTACATAACATGAAATCCTTTAGTTTAAGGCTTAAATAGGCTTGTCTCTTCAAAGCAGTTATAGAAGTTTCCTTTGCAAAGCCTAGAAGAGCCCTTAAACTAATGTTTCTAGCTGTTCTCAGCCGTCTAGGAGAGCCTGTGCAAGAGACACGGGGAGGTGGGGATTTGGAATGGGTATGCTTTTGTTTTGCCAGCTTTACATTCATTGGCCTGATAGGAAGGTAGAGTTCAGAGGGTTCAGCATTTTGCAGACAACTTCCTTCCAGCCTGGGTTGTCATAGCAATAGATACAGCCTCCTGCCCTGCCCCTATCTAGTCTCCTGTGCTTGCTGGCTACCCCTATGGCAGACAAGCCGAAAGGGACACAAGGAAGACGAGATTTTTAAAGCAAAATAACACAGCACATGGGCTGCAGAGAGTTGGGAGATCGGAGAGAGCCTGGCGGCAGGTGAGAAAAGTGCACTTAGGAGGGCTATGGCAGATTGTGTAGTGGGGAAAAGAACCCTGCATCACTCTCTCCTACCTGTAGAAACACAGCAAGGACAGGAGTGGTTCTTAAACAGGTTTACCAAACCAGAAAAGAGACACCTGATTTTTTTTTGCAAACCTCATTGGGATGGCCCTCAAAGCCTGTAGTGTTCCCTCTTCTAAGGTGCACTATTCCAATGCCAGCAGCCGTGTCCTTGTGTCACTCATAAAGGGGTGCTGGAACAATTTTTTTTGGCAGGCAGGCTGGTGATGGAAACCATGCATTTGGTGTTTGTTATTACTACTTTGAGCAGCACGCCTAATTCCAGCACCACTGCACTCATCCTGCTGTCAGTGCTTGTCCTTCCTCCAGTCATGTCTTCCAGCTGGGCATTTTAAATGATGGGGTTTGGGTTACAGGGATCTTGCAGTCATATTCTTATCACCTGCCTTTAAAGGGTGATCCCTTCACACCACCACAATGGAGCAATGTTTCTTCCCGTTTCAAATTTCATATTTTCAATTGATGCCACACAAGCTGATAAGGGTGAAATCTTGGCTCCAGTTGAAGTCAATAACAAAACTCTTTATCTACTTCAATGGGGCCCATGTTTCATCCAAAAATTTTAGTTACGTGGATCCAATTATTCCACCCGTCTCCCACCCTGGGGAAGAGCCACAAGAAGGGGCCAGGAGGCAGGGGAACTCCATAAGGAGCCTCTTACAGCTTTGCTGACACTGATCCCTCTGAGAGGAGTTGGGGCTGTAAATTGCGCTCCCTTCCAAGCCTTGCAAAACCTGTAGCCATCTGCAAGGAAGACTGGTGCTCCTCTCTCCTGCTCTGCAGCACAGTTTCAATGGGAATGGCAGTGCCACTGGCTGCCTGCTCAGTAGCATCCTTGGCAGGGGTGGAGATGAAGCTAACAGAGCTCATTAAGCTTTATTACCACCAGCCTACTTTTCTGCATAGAAACTCAAAATTATAGCAGGGGATAGTACTGCAGGGACTCATACAACCCTCATTCCAACCTCTTCTGCTCTATGCCCAGCTTGCTCTCAAATGCTAGAGAGAGGGAAGCATGCCATCCACCTCCTCAATGCAGAATGGGAGAGGGAGTTGCCAAAGGGTCATTTCATGTGTAACTCATGTGGGGCTGATCCCCGAATCTCATTGCAAGGGCCATATAATGCCTTAGGTCCACACATGCATCGGCATTTTGGGAGTCACTGCCCATGTTGGCTGCAGCAAGGTCCCAAGTACAGTGAATCTTATTGCTGTCGCCAAAAGCTATTATCCAGACAAACGTATTTATTTACCTGGCACTGAGAAACCACCAGACCTCCTTCAGAGGTCTTAAAATCCAAGTTAATGAGCTAGAAGTCAAATCACCACCACATTTCTGGCAGCGTGATGAAAAGTGGAAGTCTCCTTTCCATCAAACAGACACTGTGCCTGCCTTTCTCAGTGTCTGACAGATCAGAGTTTGTCTGACAGAAAAATGGCTGACGCTCAATCCAGACAAGAAAAAAGTTATGCTGTTTAGTTGGAGAAACACCAGGAGGAACGGATGGTGATATGGCTGCACTTTCCCGCGGGGAGGCTGCAGGGCCCCTTTTCGTTGATGTAGCATAGAGTCATACTGCTCCTAGATTTTCATGTCAAACTGGTGTCTTCTACAGTCACTCTTATAAAAGAGACATTATTGCACTGTGTTTAGTGTGGGAAATGGTTGGTCTCTCCCTTCACAGCAAACCACATTCCAGGCTGGAATTGTACTATCAGTGTCTCAACTCTAACTGTGAACTAAACCCCAGTCTAATCCAGCAATTAGACCTGCCTTTCCACCATCCCCAAGAGCAATATCTTTTAAAATGTGTAATTATGCTTAAATAGTGGATTACAAAACAAATGTTCTGTAAAGTTTTATCATTAAATGAAATTATGCACAAAAACTCAAAATGCAATGTGACCCAGAACCCCTCTATGTATGTAAAGTAGTTCAGTGAATGATTCTAAACTATTAGCCACCAAAAAGCCATATTTTAATCAGCCATGTACCTTTCTTTGTCGGATGCACATGCAAATAGCATTGTTGTGTTCATTTAAAGGGTTGTTTGAATACTGGGGGGGGGGGATTTTAAATATTTGATAAATTCTATCCTTCCCCTTTGTTTTGATCATATTCAAGATTATTAGGATTGCCAATGATTTGGAAGTGATCTGGATTATTTGCTGAATATTGATCACTGAATATGTGCATTCTGTCCAACAGTGCTGAGGTCCCTCATCCTATATATACTGTGCCTCTGTCACACAGCAGTGTGGGAGTCAGAGGATAGGCAGGGAGAGAATGATTCTGTGAGACAATTAGAAAGCCCTTAGTGTGACTTTACTACGGATCATTATTCAGCAGTCATTCCCTCTGGCCTTGTCTAGTCTAGAAAATATTGTACTAATTTTCCAGCAGTGTTGCAGCTTTGTGGCTGCTAACAACAGTGAATGTCTTGATGTATATAGAATTTAGGAGATTTTTAACCACTAAGCTCTGAGCTGCTTCTCATGATACGGTGGGCAAAATGCCGGCCATTATGGAGCATTAGTATTTACAGCATTGCTTATATCGATGCAAAAGACCATCTTAAGGGTAGATGTGCCTTTATGTACGTGGCGCCCTCAGCAGGCACAAGGAGGGTATGGATGAGCAGTTTCTAACTCAGAATACAGAATACTGATGCTCTAAATCAGCAGTTTCTCAAACTTTAGCAACCCAAGGACCCCCATTTTGATTTTAATATTTTCACGGACCACTCCCAAATCCTCCACTCAGCCCTAAAACCCACCCCCATTTCACTCCTTCCCCCACAGCCTCACCCCGCCCCACCTCTGCTCCTCCTCTTTCCTGCCTCTTTCTGCCCCCTTCCTCAGGTGTGCCCCATCCCTGCTCCTCCCCCTCCCTCCCAGCGCCCCCTGCACATCGCTGAACAGCTGTTCCCTGGCGTGCAAGAGGCGCTGGGAGGAAGGAGTTGATGAGCGGGACCTGTGGACCCCTGGAGTTCCCTTATGGACCTCAGTTTGAGAAACGCTGCTCTATCTTCATATGGAATACTGGAACATTTTTGAATTCCCAAGATATTAGCAATATATAGATCCTTAGGTGTATAAAAAAGGGAATATCAGGAGTAGGAAGCTTATCTAATCGCTGTACTGGGCACTTGCGTGACCACTACTGAAATACTGTTTCCAATTCTGGTTTCTACAATTTAAGAAGGATGTTGAAATAATGAAGAGGTTTCAGAGGAGAGGCACAAGATTGATAAAAAGAGGGGAAAACATGCTTTATAATGAAAGGCTCGAGGAACTCAACTTACCAAACTTATCAAAGAGAAGGTTAAGGAGTAACTTGATCACCGTCTATGGGTGTGTCTACACAGGAATTAAAAAAAACATGGCTGGCCTGGGTCAGCTGACTTGGTCTCAGGGTCTGGGGCTGAAAAATTGCTGTGTAAACATTCAGGCTCAGGCTGAAGCCCAAGCCCTAATACCATGCAAGAGTGGAGGGTCCCAGAGCTCAGGCTTCAGCCGGAGCCCCAAAGCCTACGTAGCAATTTTTAGCCCCACAGCCTGAGTCAGCTGACCTGGGTCAGCCATAGCCATGCCATGGGACGTTTATCTCTTTGCAAACAGACGCTATAAGAACCTACATGGGGAACAGAAATTTGGTAAAAGAGGGCCCTTCAATCTAGCAGACAAAGGTATAAAAGAACCAATGGCTGGAAGTTGAAGCTAATCAAATTCAGATTAGTAATAAGGTGGAAAATACCAAAAGTTGTGGGCAATTCTCCATCACTGGAATTTTTTAAATCAAGATTGGATTTTTTTTTTAAATATGTGCTCTAATTCAGACAGTGGACTTTAAATAGGAAGCGGACTCAGATCTGACCTGTATTATGCAGGAGGCCAGACTGGATGATCATCATGGTCACTTTGACAAAACAGCGTTTTCTGATGGAAAGCTGTTCGGCTGTGAATTTTTCAACCAACTCTATTTATCTGTGTAGTCAGAAACATCTAACATTAAAAATTTTGGAATCTATAAATGCATATGAAGCCAAAAAATCTTTTGCAATTTGCTACATCAGGGGTCAGCAACCTTTCGGAAGCGTTGTGCCGAGTCTTCATTTATTCGCTCTAATTTAAGGTTTCAT
Organism: Dermatemys mawii; assembly: GCA_007922305.1. Classification (NCBI taxonomy): domain Eukaryota; kingdom Metazoa; phylum Chordata; order Testudines; family Dermatemydidae; genus Dermatemys; species Dermatemys mawii. Next base: position 20,808,311 of record ML677349.1, read on the forward strand.
GTGCCAGTAATATATTTTAACGTTTTTAGAAGGTTTCTTTCTTTAAGTCTATAATAAATAACTAAACTATTGTTGTATGCAAAGTAAAAAAGGTTTTTAAATGTTTAAGCAGCTTCATTTAAAATTAAATTAGAATGCAGAGCCCCCCAGACCGGTGGCCAGGACCTGGGCAGTGCGAGTGCCACTGAAAATCAGTTCATGTGCCGCCTTTGGCGCACGTGCCATAAGTTGCCTACCCCTGTGCTACACTTTGCATTAGTCAACCACTACTCAATAGTGTCTGTTAGACTTGCTCTGCACAGTTTTTGCACTGTTGTAAGTATTTCAGTTAGGGGTCTGATTATTTTTTTCAACCGTTCTGGTGACACCTAGTGTGGATTCAATTATACTGATACAAAGGTGCCTTATATTGGTATGGCTTACTCCTCTTCCTGTACAAAAATAGCTATATCAGTACAAAGCATTTTCACTCTGATATAACTGTATCCAGACTAGGGGGCTTGTACTATACCAGTAAATACTATACCAGTATAGTCAAAGCAGTAAAAGTTTAGTGTTTAGATAAACCCTTAGTCTATATTTAATTCCTATGAACTTCTATTTCCCACTTTTTAAAAAAGCTTGCATTATAAAGACAGGCCCACCAAGGATGTAAAATGAATTTAAATATTTGTACATTTTTAATTTCTTCTGTGGGATCAGCAAGAATTAAATGAATGCCCTTGATGGTAACTGTTAAAGTTCAAAGTCAAATAATGTAACATAGCATCACTTCAGGCAGGTTTTAAATGAGCAAATTTTGCTGCCAAGTGGATCACAATAATCCTTCATGATAATTCTTCCATAATTCTTTGGAATTATCAGTGTGTGGTTAGCATTTTTAATTAACTTCCAGAGACAATCCGCAGGAAGAATTCAAAGCATACTAATCTGACAGAAGTACTGTAGAATCATAAAGATAAGTATGTATATATATTTGTTTTTCAACAATAAGGGGATAGGTGGTGCAAAAGTGAATAAAGTTACTCTTCAGAGAGGTAGGCTCAAATCACAAACTGTTCTACACTCTCATATGACTGATGGTTTCTGCTCAAGAATACAACACTAGAATAGAAAAGGTTTGTAAATCAGAACAAAGGTGCATTGGCAAGGTTTCAATGAATAGCACCCATCCGGTCAATGCTTAGCTAGCTGGTAAGTGCTACCAATTCATTACTTTTGCTATTTCAGATGTTGTCTGCACAAGTATCAGTTGGTCAGAAAATGGAACTTCTGACATTTCAACATTTGTTTTCATTCAGAATGAAAAGTAAAGTTAAAATTCCTAAATTTTAATCCAAAAACATTAAAATATATATTATGTTCCAACATTATTGAAACTATTATAGTGTTGAATACATACAGTGTTAAAATTAATGTTATAATAAAGTAAAACAAAATGAAATAAATAAATAAAACAAAACGTCACAAGGCTGTGACATTTCAGCATTATCAAAATAATAAAGTCATTTAAACAATTCATTTCAACACATTTCCATCAAAAATGTTGCCGAAATTGACGTTTCTGCAAAACATTTTGATTTTGACAAAACAGCATTTTCTGATGAAAAGCTGTTCAGCTGTGAATTTTTCAACCAACTCTACTTATCTGTATAGTCAGAAACATCTAACATTAAAAATAGTCAGGTCTCATATTTCCTAAACATTGAAAATATATTCATGACGAGTAAAATTTTCAAAAGTCCTTACAGGATTTAGGAGCTTAAGTCTCATTTGCAAAAGTGATGTAGGCACTTAGGAGCCTAAATTACACTTAATCCCAGTGAGATTCAGGCTCCTAAATCCCATCAGTTTTGAAAATGGGACTTGGGTGTTTTTCAAAATTTTAACCAACATTCCCAAATTATTAAAGTATGTGCCATCCAATCTGTTAATCTAATAAAGTAGCTGTAGCAGGACAGTAGCTAAAACAGTTATATAATCTCCGGAGGTCTTGGCAGGCAGGCAAGGCTCAGGAGATGCTTCAGCTTTTGGGCCTAAGGCTCTAGCACCTGGTGTGTCCCGGATTTCCTTCAACCACTATGCCTGTCCTCTGGCTCCTCAGACAACCTGCCTCTGTGATCCATCCCTCACTGACTGCCTTCTAATTGCCTCATAACCTTCCTCTCCTAGCAACCATCACCCTCTCAAACAGGAGGGAAAGAGCAAATTTATCACACTGACCTCTGCTGACATGAGGCTGCTCAGCCTGCTCATCGCAGCTATAATAGATTTTTAACAAATGAACAGGCAGATTTCTTCTGCGGGCATCTCCAAATAGAAACGACAAAGCTTAGTAAGCTTGGCAGAATCCTCTCAAGTACTGGCCCTCATCATGAGTTTGACTTAGAAATACTGAGCAGGAACAACTCCCACTGGTACCAATGCAGGTATTCAGCACCTCTCAGGATTAGGCCAAAAAAGAATATTACTGAGTTTAGGTTCTAGTTTACTTCTATTCTGCACAGACCTGTTACTGTTACATCATGTTCACTGTTATGGACTATTTCCATCAGAAATGCCGATTTGGGAAACTGAAATTACAAAAAAATGTTGTATTTTTACTATATAAAACGAAACACACATTGCTTAAAGCTTCTTGCACTATCAGTTTTCCTTTAGCTCTAATATTTTTTAATCTTTATCTTACAGTGTGCTCAGATTTGGAGTGCTGACAGTTTGAGAGGAATGCTAAGCAATAATTTCATACTTATCCTGCAAATACTGTCAGATATGCCATACGTGGACACAGCATAACACACTGAGAAAAGGGAAAGGGTCACTGAACTTTGTTTCAACAAATGTGTTCACTTTTGATACTTCTTTCAGGGTCAAATATTTTTTTTTCACATTGTACCATCATCCAATATCTTCTAGACAGCTTCTAATTGATTACATCAGCACTGAATGGGGAGGTGAGAGGGCACAATTAATTGCACATTTCTTGCTGCTTCATTATATCAACAAGGTGCCCCATTTTGTTTTTTAAGGGGAATCAAATTTTAATGAACAATATTCCCCATTCTCACAGAGGCTTGTTTCTGATATGTAAACACTTACATAGTCAAAGGGGTTTATGAATGTCAACTAACTATTCTGCGTGTCATCCTTGGGAAGGAGGGAGGGAAGTGCAATTATGAATGGAAACCAAACATGACTGAAAATCAGAAATTTCATTTTAACGGAAAAAATAATTCATGAAGGGTACATGGCATAAGCCAGTCACCAACGATGGGGATAAAGGAAGAAACTTTCCCTCTGGGTAGGTTACTGCATAGCTGTTCATTCTTCAGTTTCTGGACTCTTCCACTAATGAATCTGGTTCTGGCCACTGCTGAGACAGAAAACTGGACGAGATGCACTTTTGGTCTGATTCAGTAGGTCAGGTCCTATGTTGCCCAAATTTGGTTCAGACGCAATTAGAAGTTTAGGCTGACACTTTCAAAGCAACCAAGAGGATGTGGAGGCCCAAGTCCCATTAATTTTAATGGGACTTGGCCTCCAAATCTCTAGGCAGTTTTAAAAATCAAAATCTCAGCCTCAGTGCTGGCTGAGTCAATCTAAATACAGATGCCGTCTAAACTCAACTTCCAGCTGTGCTGTAGCCAAGTCAGGGAATATATATGTTGTTTCCAGGCTCCCCAATTCCATTATAGTTGTAGACAAGTATTTCTCAGTGCTCATCTGCTTTAATGATTTCCCTCGAGAAGCACAAATCTGAGTGTTATTTCATGCATCCCCTCTCAGCTAAATGCTCACAGTAAACAACTAATGAACTGAAGGTGTCAGATCTCATTAAAAGTAGAGATGCCCCCAAACTGAACCTCCAACCTTCATCCCTTTGAATGTCAGGGAGGTCGGTTTCATTAGGGGCCTGTTTTCTGCTTAAGGTTCAGATATGGCCAAAGTCATGCAAGAACAGCCATTCTTTTTGATATTCCAGCCCAAGTTAACAGTTGAGAGCATGAGATTTTCACCTTTCAAGATAGCTGAAATATTGTGTGATCAGACGACTTTGTGATATTTCTACTCTAAGAGGCTGAAATCTCGAAAACTCCTGCCAAGTCTAGCACTTTCTAATCTACATTTCTAAACTGGCTTGGTTTTGGCCATGAACCTTAACTTCAGTCCTCAACATTAAACTGATTCACATCTGAACACCACCTTCTTGTCCTAGTGCTAAGGAAAACTAAAATAACAGAATTGCAATATAGAAAAAATTATAATTGCATGGACTTGTGCGGCTATGTCAAACAGTGGCATGGTGGTTAATCATCTCTCCAAGATCAGGCATTTGTATGTATATTCTTACTTCTTCATTTTTGTGGCAACCTAGCCACACAGGTTCTGTTGGATCTACCTTAGAAAAGGGGTATAGGCCAAATACAAGAGCTTCAGTGTAGATATCTGACTCCCCATATTCAGGGTTCCCTCTGGAGGGGTTTCACCCTGGCGTTACACTTTCAGTTGAGCACTCAGAATGATATTTAAATAGGAACATTTCATTAAAATTTCTGTAAGAATCAGCAACCATAGCTCCCCCAGCCCAGTGTTGATGTGTCTCCAAGAATGTCAAGACCTCTGCTGGAACCACACACACTGCTCACCAGATCTGCACGTTGTAGACCTATGCATGCCACATGTTTAAAAAAAAAAATGAAATCCTGCCAAGGCATCAGTTAGTTTTCAAAATTTAGAAGAACTCCACAAGAAATAAAGAAAAGCTAAATTATTAACTTGACATAAAACACTTTACACAGACCTTGTCCTACTTTGATTGTTTTATAGTAGCACTATAGCGACCAGAGTTTTCAAAATAGTTCAGGTCCAGCGTTTCAAATGCTTAGCACCCACTACTGGGTCTAAATTTTCAGTGATACTCCACATGCAATGTACTGACTGCTTTTGAAAATCTGGCCAGTCTTTTTGGCCAGTAAATAGGAGCTGAACATGTCTGAAAATCTGGCTCTGGTTATGGACATCAGCTTTTTTGAAACACTGGCTCTCAATTAATACACTGTAATACCACAAACTGATTTCTTTCTCTTCATTTACAGAATAAGCTTATAATACTTGTTAGGTTTTCTATTGAGGACATTCTGTATTCCCTAATTTAGCAAGCAAATGGTAGAAGAAATGTATTTTTCAACCCATCATTACCAAACGCCCATAGAACAACAAGAGCCTAACAAGATAGATAGAGCATGTTTTGCATAGCCATAAGTGTTTATTTGCATTCCTGGAATATAAGGTCCAATCCTGCAAATCTTTTCACAGGAAAGTCAATGTGTATTCCATCTATGAAGAACCTGCAGGACTGGCCCTTGTGGACTTTAATGCCATTTTTCAAATGTACTTTTTATGCCTCAGTTTTTATTAATCATAATTAAAGAAGAAAGCATGCAAATTACAGGTCCTATTTTCCCTTTGTTCAATACAGAGATCTCCTACTGACATCAACAGCAAATTGGATAGTTTTTTTATTTTATTGTTATTTTGTTTGCTTTTTATACACACAAACCCTATCAATTTAATTCACTTCTACTATCTTGTGAAAAGCACATCACATTAACTATAGTTTACTGGCATGCTTAGTTCCAACTCCTGGTTGTTTTAAGAAATACTTCTTAATAGAGATCTGTATGCCAATTTTCACCAAAGGAAACAAGTGTTTAGATTAGAAACTAATTAGGATAGGAGCATTTAATAGGGTACAAATGCTAATAAAGACCTTAACTGTAAAGACATAAAATTAACATTAAGGAAATAAATATACTGGATGAGCATTCAGGAGCCAGAGAAAAATCAAAGAACACAGGAGGGGATATTGATAACATCTATGGACTGAGCAACTATACTGGAGAAAAATGTCAAACAAATGTGTTTTGTTTGATATGACGGGTTTGCAAGTGAAGAAAGAATGCTGCCAGGAAGAAAACTGCTTTTAAAAAATAATAAAATTCAATAATTAGAAATTATTTACCTCAAGAACCAGCCAAAGTTGGTCTCCATTCTTTACATCTTTCTTGTAGTACATTCCATAGAACTTGACAACATTGGGATGATCAGAGAGAGCTTTCAAAATGTTGTACTCAGCTTCAATTTCTTCGTCAATGTCCTAGTGCCGCATATCACAAAAACAAACAGCAGTCAGCAAACCCAAGACCATATGAAAATTGACACATAGTGTGCAGTCTATTTAAACTTTGTTTAAAATAAAACAAAGCCAAAAGAAATACTAGTGCATCCTTTACAACTCTGTAAAACATACTTGGTTCTGTTCAGACAAAATACCCTATTTAATGTATTTAACTATACAGAATTAAGACTGAAGTCATCTTTGGCTTACACTGTCTTCTGCCCATTTGAGCCAAAGCACATGGTAGCAGAAAGTCCCAACAGGAGTACAGGAGAGGAAGAAACTGCCGTAGTTCCTGGTGGTTACAACATCCTCTAATAGGAGACTCTATGAAGCTGGCACAGACCAAAGGTGGGGGTGGGAGGGCAGTACTGATTGTGACTTCAGCCAGAAATACTACTATTGAGTCCCTGCGAGAACTTGCAGCTTTTCTTGTCTAGTACCACCATGAGGGAGAACAGACAGTATTCCTACAACCTGCCCTCCCTTCAGTTGTGAATCCCTTCTCTGGGGCTAAGGGTTGGGTTCTAGAAGGTACAATCTGGATTCACCTCCCTCTCTCTGTACCAGCTGGTGAGTCCAGCTCCAGTATATTAGCAGTCTTTGCTAAACAAGGAACTTGCTTAGAAGGAAAAGTTACTAATATATGACAGCATCAATGCTGAATGAAAAATTTACTAGATTTGTTGAATCTCACTGACAAATACTGTCTCATTCTTTCCTTGTGCTCCTCCATCTCTCTGTTGGTGTCTACCTGTTGTCTCTTGCCTTACACTTAGATCTTTAGATTGTTGCTCTTTGGAGCAGAGTCTTTGTTCTCTGTTTTTACACTGGTTAGCAATATGGAGCTCTAATCCATAAGGGCTCCTGGGCACTACTGCAATAGAAATAATAAAAATTATAAGTTAATTAAATGCCCTGAAAAACATTTCATACATTTTGAAAACTTACCACCCAGCTGAGGCAATTTTGCAAATACTGTGCATATCAACATCCAGGTATTGAGACAGGCACAGAGACTGAAAATGACAAATATGCCACTTTCTGTTTAAAGTTGATCTTACTCGGTTTTAATTTCAGTTTCCGTACTCAGCTCTCCCCGAGCTCTTATGCTCCAAAGAGTACTAAAGAATTTAGCTAGCATTCACCAAAGGCACCACAGAGTCCACCTCTCTTGATGGTGTGTCCTGAGTGCTCACTTAATGTGGAATCAGAATTGCTGCCGTTACTCTGTTCACACCCCTCTCCTTGACAGAGTAAAAAATGGAGGGGGGAGCCCTAGAAAATATCATTGCTGTTGAGTTCCCCCATCTCTGCAAATGCATATGGCAAGACCCCATCACTTCTTTTTTGGGTCTTAGTTCATTGTTGTCAATCCTGTTTATATGTTTAATGAGGGATTTTTTTTTTTTTTTTTAGGAGAGATGTCTGATGGGGTGTACGAACCCAACACTCATGCGGTGAGGGGGAATCTCCTCTGTGGAGTTAAGAGTTGAACACAGGGTGGGGTACAGGGATTGGCTTGGAGTTTCTGTCCCCAGTAGCGTCAGCTCGGGGGTTCCACTGAAAGAAGTTTTGGGTACCCATCGGAGATAACGTGCTAGCTGTCCACCATGCTTCTTCCCCTAACAGGTGTATGTGTGCTTGATCCACCACCTCACCAACAGCCTGGTGGTCAGCAGCTGGAGGAGGAGGAGAAGGTAGTGCTTGTTCCCAGACACGTGCAGCAGTAATCGTGGCAGGCAGAGCCCAGAAGCATTTTGCTACCAGTTGTACTAGGGACTGCATGATCCCATTACCTTTGGGCATGCTCCCACGCCCCATGCTATCTCCCCATTTGCAGGAAATGGTTCATGATGGTTCTTCCTGCCTAAGAGTCCTATCCTCCCATGGCTTAAAGAAATCAAACTGGCATTGACTAAAGAAGTCAGGAACAATCAAAATGTCTCTCAGGGTCCTTCTCCATTCACTCTGTTCTCTCTGAGTGCTGCTCGTGCCCTCCCAGAGGAATGAGCTCCCTGGAAGCAGGTAAGGACACACCAAGTCAAAGACAAGGGGTGCATTATGTGACACTACACCCCATCTTCTTCATAGAGATATTGTTATAATATGGACTTCAATCAAGGTCCCATTTTTGATGTACTGGTGAAAACTAACACTGTCTTTTTGAGACAGGATGAGAGTCCTACTAAGGGCTGGAGTGTCAACGAAGTTGCTAATGACCCACTGGAGAAAGGGGAGGATAACAGACTCTTCCCAGAAGGTAAAATCCTCCCAGCAGCTAAGCAAGAGCTGAGAAAAAAAGGTGGGGGTGATTCCAACACCAGGAGTGAGAATTACAAAAAATCCCCTGTGGGGAAACGGGTTGGGGGTGGGACAGGATTTTTTTGCATGGGCATAGCCCTGGAGATGGAATGCAACTCCTCAGGGGGCTGGCCAGTAACATGCAAGGTCCCCTTGCGCCTTTTTCTCCCCAGAGACATACAAGACCGAAGAGCCTTTATTAAAGGGAAAGAGAGACCAGTATCTGAACACATACTGTGGTTCAAGAGGAGGCTGCAAAACACAATGAATATTGAACAAACCAGACTATCTAAACAGAAGGCATGGTATGATAAATGTACTTGGTAACATTTCCCTGTCATGAAGTTGCTGGTTCTGTGGAACCTCATACTATACAGCTTATTGGTTAGAACAAAGAATTTGGTACTAACGATAAATCCCTTAAAATGTGTAACATGCATGTTTTTTGGAAAAAAACTTTTGAACGTGCTAGGAGTGATAACAAGGAAGTCCTATAACAATACTGCTTCTTAGCCAATACCAGTAAACAGGCTTAGAGGTTGGCACAGCAGAAAAACCTAAACTGTACGGAATGGGAAACTGAGGCAAACTGTCTCATGGCATTGGTGGCTAAATGCCAAGTCCCCTACACTTTAAAAAATATTGATATCTGCATTGTGTTTTCAGGCAACCTGGAAAAAGAAACTCAGAACTTTGCAAAAACACCTATGGATAACACTACAATGTTTGAGAACACCAAGACCTAAGGAGGACATTAGGCACACTGCCCTTGCATTAGTCAGTGACTAATCTTTGGGCAGTAATTGAAAGGGGGAGGGGTGACACTAATCCCCATATTCCTCAGTGATACTGTTATGATATGATTATAGCATAGCTGAGACATGTTTTATGCGAGCTGGGTCATGTAAGATATCATTTGAAAGTTTATGATTTACTGAATATGATTATCATATTTGTATGCATGTATCATTTTTGCATCTGAAGTTAAGAATATTGTTTATGCACCTATTACAACCATGTTTACCCCTGGGAAAAGCCGACTAGACAGAATGCAATCGGTCTAGTTTGTTGAGTGGAAAGGGCCATTAGGAAAAACAATAGGTCTCTGAAGATGCTAATCTCCCACTTCCTGGAAAGCCTTCCTGTGGACTCTGCAAATAGACTTTGAGTGCGGCTACAGGGTCATGTGATGAAGTCACCTGCTACTGGACTCCATGATAAATTTAGTATTTTCCCCCCATCCGGGGGGTGAGAATCACACTGGAAGACAAAGGATTCCTGCCACATGTAAAACCTATTTAAGGCAGGGGAGTGACATAATCGTGGTTCATTCTTCATTGAATCCCTGCCCAGGATGACTGCTGTAAACATCTAAGAAACAAAGACAAGGTGAGTGGGCAGAAGGACTGAGCCCACCTGGAGGGGTGCGTAGCCTGTCAATGAAATATCTGAAGTTCTGAGCTGCAGGTTAGTGCAGCTGGCCTTTAAGAATCTCTGCAACCTGCCTAAAACAAGATTTAGGGTGAGAAATTACTACTTGTAACCAGTTGCTTTAGTATCTAAACCTTAGGTTGCATGTTTGTTTTATTTGCTAAGTAATCAACTCTGAGCTGTTTGCTATGCCATATAATCACTTAAAATCTATCTTTTGTAGTTAATAAACATTTTTGTTTTCTCTAAAATGAGTTTGTGGAATTCATAATGGGGGGAGGGGTGGGCAAGAATCTGTGCATATCTTCCTCCACATTGAGGGAGGGGGCAAATTTCAATGAGTTTCTGCTGTACAGTTCTCTGGGCAGCGCAAGATGATACAATTTTGGGTTTACACTCCAGAGGGGGTGTGCACTTGAGTGCGGGGAGTGGGAGTGTGTGCACTTTCCCATACAGAGCTGATCTCACCGGCTGTGTAAAACTGCAGCTGGGTGTGTGTTGAAGGGGGCTTGAGAGCCTGTCACAGCAGCACAGTGAAAGGGAACTCAGGCTTATTGGGCAGGTAGGCTCAGTGGTACCCCACTTTTAAGTGGAACCCCAGGGGAACCCGTCACACATTATATTTCATCTCATCTGAAGGAATCTAGGAGTCCCTTTCCCCGACATAACATATGAGGAGTGCAACAATGCTTTCTTGCACAATGCTACAACCCAAGAGGAAGGAACTATGGTTAATAATGGTAAAATATCTGAGGTATTGTTATTAAAATGTTGCAATGTGTACAATGCATCAAAGGGGCTGGTTGGGGTAGGGTTTATTTCCTCTCAAGAGGTATCTGACTAGGTTACTTTTTGGTCTTTAAAGATTGGCCATCATTTGGTGAACCTAGCAGTTTTCAAGATACCCGAATGGAAAAGAGACGTCTTTCCAGACCTATCAGGAGAGCTGACAATCTATGCCAGAGAACTGTTTCTGCTAATAGTTAGCCCTCTATCTATTGTTCAGTGGCAGGGGCTGGTGAGCTGCAAACATGGAGCAAATATATTTGCCCTGCTGTTGAACCTGAGGTACCAGCTTGAGTTTGTGCTATAGCAAAAAGTTGCTGAATTATACTTGCAGAACAGGGAGGCAAATGGAGAGGAAGCAGACGGAGTTCCCAGAGAAGAGGAACAGAGACCCACAACGAATACCCACCCCTTCCCTAATGCTCCTGTAGTGCCAGACACTCTGTCCAGTAAACAGCATTGAAAGAGACATGGAAAGAGTCATATCACAAGCCTATATGGTCCTCTCTGAAGTTTCTGATTAACACTGAAAGCCTGCTGCCTCGCAGTATTGTGTTTGGGGAACTGCTGGGAGTTGAACCTTCACCCATCCCCTACTTCTGCAGCATGGCTCAGTGCAAGGGAAGCCCAGACATCAAGGACGGGGAATGGTAACAGATGTTTGAAACGATCACAGGAAGAAAACAAACATTCCTCGTACAACCAACAGTTCCCCTTCCCTTCCTGGACCTACATGGTAGTTGTGGGTCTTTTCATAAAAGTTCACTTCATGAAATGGTTCCTTCCCCATTTGGCCATTTTCAAACCAGTCCCCTCCCATTACCACCCACATCAGCATGACCAGGATTACTGTTGCCAGAGTGCTCGTCAAGAAATGCACAGGCACAGGGGGACAGAAACTGCTCATTCACAGTCTTTCCTCAACCAGATCCACTGGGTAGAAGTACAGAATCCAACCAGATCCCCTGGCAGAGGTGCAGTTCCTGGCTAATGGGAGCTGTGAAGCTGGCGCTGTGGGCAGAGGCAGCATGCCTAGCTGCCCAGCCACACCTCTGCCTAGGAGATGAGCGAGGGGAATGTCGCCCCTACCAGGGAGCACCCCAGGTAAAGGCTGCCCAAAGCCCGCCTCACCCTGTCCTGTGCCCTAAGCCCCCGCCCCCTCCCACACCCAAACTCTGGAGCTGCTGGGGGGAAGGTGTGCCTTGAAAATACCTCAGAGAGCCTCTCTCTGTGTGATGACAACCTACCATGACATCTTATGTTCCAAGGGAACTATGAAGTTTTAAATTTTAAGGATGATGCTTATGGGAATAGGAGAAATGGCTAAGAGAACCTAGGACCCAAGCTTTAGATCCTATTATTGGAAGGGGCAAGAATCACCACAAGTCTCCCTGCCTTCCAAATGAAAAAGTGAAATTCACTTCTTCAAATTCGTGTTCCCATAGACACACCTCAAAACAGGAACTCAGCAGAGAAGGAAGAAGAGGAGAGGGGGGAAAGAGAGATAAGGGGAAAAGGAGAGAAGAGGGACTGAATGTGTCTGCTAGGAGAAAGGAATAAATTAAAAACAAAAGTTAAAAGCCACAACAGATACACCATAGCCGTGACTGCTGCAGGGAAACAGGAAAATTGGACCACTGTCCTACTGTGATTTAATAGAGGTTATTGTCTCCTGAGGGGCAGAGATGATGTGGTTTATGCCATTATCATAAGAAATGAGAGAGAGAGAGAGAGAGATTATGAATAGAATATTCATTCCATCTATAACAAAGGAAATCTTCCTCTTCATTTTATGGGGAACATAAACATAACCAAATATATCTAGTTAATACATATATCTTAATAAAACATTGCACAAAACTCAACCTGCTCATAAAAGGTCAAATTTCCCCATAAGCAATAAAAAGGCACCTTTTTATAATAATTGACATTAAGCTTTTTAGCCAAATTATCCATCAAGTTTACTGGACTTTATAATCAAGAGAATAAGGAGTTTGTATAGTTTGGACAGGAAAATGGCTCTCAAATTATTATCATCTCACATATAAATATTCTCCTTCCTGTTCCACTTTTACAGATTTTTAGCTGTTATTCAATAAGCAGCATTCAAAACCTTTTAAAGATTAAAGAGAAAGTTCTCAGTCTCAGATCTCCCCAAGATCATGATGATTACTGAACAATATTTGAAGTGTTTATTCTCACGTAGCCATGATTTTCACCCAAGTTTCTCTCAAATTTAGCGATTGTGTAACATATCTCCAAAGGCAAAAATTTAAAATTAAAAGAAGGAAGCCCAGAAAATGCCTTTTTTTCTTTGCAATGGCTCCCTCTGCAGCCATTAATAAGTCCTTCAGTTTAAACTGCAGAAGGAAGTCTAGTTCATTCCAAACACTTTACTTACAATACTCATGGTCACATTAAGGTGAAGTGGCTCAGATATATAGTGAATAATGCCAACAGAATGTAGATATAACAACAACAACATTGTAAGGATCAAGATGTAGAGCAAGTCCATCCAGAAATTACGTGATTCTGAGTTGTTATTCTACTACATTTCTTGTTGTCCAGTTTCTGCTGACGACCTAATGGATGACTTGTTTATCTACTTGGTGAAGTGTCTCTTTCTGGGCCAGTGGAAAGTTTCCTGGGTTTGGACAGAAAATTTGGTTTTTGATTAAATGAAGATTTTTGGATAAAGTAGCAGCTTTTTCCTCAATAATTTTCGTTTGTTGGAAAACCAAATATTTTCATTTTTGGCTGAAAATTTCTGAGTTTCTAGTTGAAACTTTTAAGTCTTAGGCAGTTTAGGATGAAAAAGAAACAAAACTAATAATTTTCTTCTACAAAAAGCTGAAGTGACATTTTTCCTTCAAAAATTGACAAAAAAGCAAAGCAATTCTTTTTGCCTAAATGTTCTGTAAAAAAAAAAATAAAATGAGTAATCATTTTCTGACCAATTCTGTCCTTGTCACCTCTCACTCATTCCACTTCCTTCAGACTCTCTGCTCTAATTCTTCCTTTCTCCTCTCCCCTGACATCAGCTTTATTTCTTCTCTCTCTCCCATCTCCCGCCCTCCTTCCTTTCCTGACTACTTGCAAAGTGGAGTGTTGCTTCCCTGCCTCCTTCAATAATCCAGTTAATGCCAAACATTCATGCATTCTTGTGAAATAGATTGGTGCAAAAATGCTTTCTGCTATCCAGGCATTTAGCTGAGCATGGATTGCAAGATAGCCCCGATTATTCAGAGTCTGCAGTAAAAAACAAACAAACAAAAACGAAGGACCCTGTTTACAGAAAACAGTAAGATGCTGTAAGCTGTTTTGATGCATTTAAATTCATTTCATTAAGATTGTAATCTCTTGCTGTGAAATATTTTTGCTTTTGAAATACGACAAGATGATGAATGAAGAATGGATCCCATTTCTGGTGTGGAAAACAAGTGAAAAACAAAAAGACTAACACGAACCAGAGTGAAGATAAATTTAATAGCAAGTTTATAATATTAATACATTTCATAGGTTTCAAAACCAAAAGAAACCATTTGGATCACAGGTGCCGTCTTTCTCCTTCCCCTGAGGGTGCTCAACCCACAGTCTGCCCCAGACCCTACCCCCACTCCACCCCTTCCCCCAAGTCCCTACTCCTGCCCCTTTTCTTCCTGCCCCCACTCTGCCCCACCTCTTCCTATCCAGCTCCACCCCCTCCACTGAGGGCACCTTGTCCCCACTCCTCCCCCTCCCTCACAGTGCCTCCTGCACGCCACAGAACAGCTGATCCTGGCAGGCAAGAGGCGCTGGGAGGGAAGGGGAGGAGTTGATCAGCGGAGCCGTTAACAGGTAAGCGGGGGGGGGGGGGGGAGGAGCTGGCAGCAGATGGGTGCTAAGCACTGTGATGGAGTCAGACCGGAAGGATATAGGGAGAGTGCTGGAAGGCAGGTATACCAGCCTCAGGATGTGCAGGTCCCTGTTCCCTGGATAGCCAAACAAAGGCTACTCCAGACCAACCAAGACACCTGGGGCCAATTAAGAACCTTCTAGAAAGGAGTAGAAACAGCTAGCCTAATTGGGACACCTGAAGCCAATCATGGACAGGATGAAACCAGATAAAAACCTCCCAGTTAGTCAGGTGGGCTGTGGGTGTCAGGAGCTGTGGAAGGAGGTTGTGCTGTTGGTGAGACTGAGTGGTGGACAACATATCATCCAGAAGGAAGGAGGCCCTGAAGTAAGGGTGAAGTGGAGTTTGAAGAAGCAGGGACTGCTGTGGGGAAGTAGCCCAGGGAATTGTATTGTGTTTTGTGGATAAAAGGTCAACCATCTTAGCTGATACTATTAGGGTCCCTGGGCTGGAGCCTGGAGTAGAGGGTGGGCCCGGGCTCCCCCCTCTTTTTCCACCTTCCATACTGGCCTGTGATGAAGGTAAGTCAGTAGGTGGTGACTCTTGCCAATTATACTGAGAAAGGGAGGTCACTCTGGGGCCTAGATGAGTTTCTGAGGCCCCTCAATCTGCCAGGAAGTGCAGGACCCACAAATACAGACTTGGAACTTTGTCACAGCACCCACTAATTTTTTCCAAAATAAATCAGCACTATGATAACGATAATCTAATCTGACATCCTGTATAGCAAATGGCCATTTGAAAGAGACGAATAGGAATGTCATTTTGTGGTCTATTGTCCACTGGAAGCATATCCAAACAGAAAGGCCTTTGGCACCTGTGTAGCTCAACTAAAGTCAATGAGGTTCTTTAAAAGCAGAAAGGTCTGCCCACTTGGAACTATTGCAACAGAGAGACCTGATGTTAGTAACAAGAATGGTCCTGTTGAGTTCTCTTCTCCTCTTTCAAATCGCTCCTCAGAAGACACTACTTCCATAAGGCCTATTAACTACTAATCTGTCATCCAAACAATTTCAATTATTTATTAAAAAAAAAAAATGCTATACTGAATTGTGAATCTACTTCCTGGTCATCTGGTGCTTTGTCTTTTTAGATGGTAAATTCATCAAGGAAGTGGAAGACTTGGTCCTTATGTTTTGTTAAGAACAGAACATATTTGGAAATACTGAACCAATAAATATTTATTCTATTTTAGAAGAGTAATTTATTGCATATAATCTAGATAAGCACAGAAACATGCATCCTATTGTCTTAGAAAGGAATGGCTGATTTGACATTAAGAGATATTCTCACAGCTAGTATGTAAAAAGGGACTAATGGTGAAATGTTATAATTATAAAACAGTTGGGATTCTGTATGTGCAACCCATGAGGGAATTTAGAACTTTTTCTAGAAGAAAAATAAAAGAAAGTGTTTGAATTCTCTTGGATATCAGTCAATGCTGAAACTAATTCTACATTAGAATTAACAAATTCATATTTGTAATTGACCAGATGTAATCAAATAGGCAAGTGTCATTCCCAAGAACACAAACCATAAGAAAATTGCTAGGGCTATCACAGTTAAGTCACACAATTAACTCAAAAAATGAATTGCAATTAATCGCAGTTTTAATCACACTTTTAAACAGAATACCAATTGAAATTTATTAAATATTTGTTAATGCACTGCTTTGGATCATTATCGAGCAGAACCCTCCATTAGCATGGACACACGTCCTTTGCAATGGTGACTGAAGCATGAAGGGACATATGAATCTTTAGTGCATGTGACATGTAAATATCTCACGAAGCCGGCATCAACAGTGGCATGTGAACACCTGTTCTTGCTTTCAAGTGACATTGTAAACAAGAAGTGGGTAGCGTTATCTTCTGCAAATGTAAAAAACGTGTTTGTCTGAGTGAGTGACTGAACAAGAAGTAGGACTGAGTGGACCTGCAAGGCTTTAAAGTTTTACATTGTTTTATTTTTGTACAATAATTCTACATTTGTAAGTTCAACTTTCATGATAAAGAGATTGTATTATTGTACTCGTATGAGGTGAATTGAAAACACTCTCGTTTTTTATAGCATAAGTATTTGTAATAAATATAAAGTGAGCACTGTACACTGTGTTCTGTGTTGTAATTTAAATCCATATATTTGAAAATGTAGAAAACATCCACAAATATTTAAATAATTTGTATTCTATTGTTTAACAGTGCGATTAATCCCGATTAATATTTTTAATCACCTGACAGGCCTAAAAATACATATGTAGCTATAAAACATATTGGTTAAATGTTTATAAATAATGGTTATTTTCCACTTTATTTTTCTAATGCAACTGACAAACCAACGTATGAGATTACACAGTAAATTACAACTAAATAAAAAACAATTTAATATTAAGGTAGCTTACGTGAACTGGGTCCAAGATCTTGACTGCTGCTTTGCTGCCACTGTTTTTGTTCAACACCTTAAAAACTTTGCCATATGTTCCTTTGCCAATAGTCTCAATTATTTCCCATGTTTCTGAAGGATCAGGAAAACTATCAAATATTATTGTTTTCCCAGTTAATGGAAGCATCTCAGATATCAGGTCCTGGAAAGAAAAAAAAACTCATTTCAGTTTTCATTTCATATAGGAAGTCAGCTGCTATTAATTGCTTATAAATGTGATAAAATTAAGGTATCAGTTTTAATCTCAGATGTAACTGCAGTCTGGAACTGCTCTTGCATGTAGTGTGCATATAAATCACCTCAATGGAACTCAAAAGGACAAGGGCAAAGGAATTTTGCTAAATATGGATAGTAGGATCAACATGGTATGAAATGGGGAGATGGTGAACTGCATACTTTTGAGTGAAATCCTGGCTCTATTGAAGTCAATGAGATTTTTGCCATTGACTTCAAAAAGGGCTAGAATTTAAGATGAGGGTGGAGGGAAAAGGTTATGCCTGCTGAGAATTATTCTATTTAAGCCATGAATAAGGGTTTTGCCCATTATGATAATGCTTTAAACGGAACAATGACAAAAATCTTACTGAGGAATGATGCAAGAATTCCATGCAGCTCTAGTTAAAATTTCAAAGTAGACTGTCAACTTTTAGGACCCTGTGACATTGCATATTATATGCTTTATGAAAATATGCTTACAAATGTGAATACGATGTAACTGGAATATGCTTTATGCAAAAGGTCTCTTGTAAGGTATCATTACAAAGCTTATGATCTACTAGGTGTGTTCATCCTATTTGTTTGCATGTATTGTTTCTGTGTCTGGCATTAGGAGAATAACTTGTATTACTAATATAAACATATTAAGTGGAAGCCATTAAAGGTGCTTCAGAATCAATGACTTGTAAATGGCTCTGTTTACTTGCAAACTTTCCTGTGTATGTGTGGGACAACCCAGGAAGAATGGAGGCTGGGGTCTCACAGACACGTGACCATATCACAGGATACTGGAATCCATCTTAAATCTGGTACTTTTCCATTTAGAAAGACAAGTGGGGATCCAGAGAGACAAAAGATTCCCACCTTGTGCCAAAGCTATCTAAGGTGGTGGAGCAGAAAAAGAGGAGGCCAGTCATGAGAGAGCCCCTGCTTAACATCCAAGATGCCTGCTGGAACTAACAATGACTGTACCAGGGGAAAGGATTGGACCCAGACTAGGAAGGAGTCTAGTTTGGAAAGAAGCTTATTGGAACATCTCTAAGGGTGAGATATTACCTATAATCAATTTCTTAACATATTAGGCTTACACTTGCATGTTTTTGCTTTATTTCAGTTGGTAACTTACTTTGTTGTGTCTGTTATTACTTGGAAGCACTTAAATCCTACTTTTTATACTTAATAAAATCACTCATTTATTAGTAAACCCAGAATAAGTGATTAATACTTTGGGGGGGGGGGCAAACAACTGTGCATCTCTCTTTATCAGTGTTATAGAGGATGGGCAATTTGAGCTTATCTTGTATAAGCTTTATACAGAGTAAAACAAATTTATTTGGGCTTCGGATCCCATTGGGAGCTGGTTGCTGGAGTCCGGTAACCTGCAGAGCTGTTTTCACTTAGTCTACAGCTCTGGGAGGTATGGACTAGACCTGGATCTGTGTTGCAGCAGGCTAGCTTGTCTGGCTCAATAAGGCAGGGTTCTGGAGTCCCAAGCTGGTGGGCAAAAATGGGCTGAGGTAATTTCAGCACAACAGGCCCAAGGGGATCTTTGTGACAGAAACCATCACAGACCCTAGTCTTAGAATTTAGATTTATATACATTTCATATAACTAACACCATTTAAGGAGGGAAATCCTTTCACAATATTGTGTTTTTTGACATATAGCATGCAGTGTCATGGAAGATGTTTTAGTAGTGCACATTTTTAATGCTCATTTTATATACCATAAAGGAAGGGTTACACTTACATCCAGTTCAATGAAGGATACAATCCAGTAGTGCAACCCAAGTCTTTATTTTACATCTGCTAAATGCCCAGCATCTTCAATGTAAAAATCAGAACACTCTTCAGAGAGGTTTGACTCAACCAAAAATCTCATCAGAAATTACTTTAAAGACTGATTTCTCATTTTCCCACATGGAGGGCCATGATTTTCAAAAATGAGTGGCTGAGATGTTAGGTTCTTAAATCCTTATCAGGACAGCTAAATAAGTACACCGGTTTTTCAAAGATGCTTTTCAGACACCCATTTTTAAAATCTTGGGATAATATTTTTCAAATATGCTACACTGTAGACATTTTGTGTCATCAGCCTAAACACAGTTTGAAGAGTAAGTTATAGCATGTTAGCCTGATGCAACTGGAATTAACTGATTCATCCATATTTGCCTCTAGGGATTGAGGCTAGTAAAAGGCTACCACATCATGGTAGAAGTAATAACATTGGATTGCCTGGCAGGTGAGAGACCCATCACACTCTGTGGTGAGGGATGGAGAACAGGCCACAGGTTACATCATGACAGCTCAGTGAAATAGGTTTACCGCTAATAGAAACTTAGGTCCATAGATTATAACATTACTAGCAAGAAAGCCCTCAGCAAAGCTATAAAATATGTCAAGATGGAATGAATGACAGCCTGTGAGTAACCTAGCTTCCAAGTGTGACTGAGATTCTAAACTGTGATCACATTTATTATTCTTCTGGTTTTCCAGTGTACTACACGCACAGTAGCATCCCCTGACTTGAAGTGGTTTCCGTTATATAAACGGTTTACAGTTTGGTCCAATGGTTCTCAGTACCCATATTATACAAATTGTTCCAGCACCCCTGATTGCACATAAAGGACAGATTTTAATCTGATACTTTCAGTATCTAATATAAAAATAAAAGCCCTTGTTCAAGCATTCAGTGACTTAATTGCTGTACACTGGGGGAGTTCATAATGGATACCAGCTCCTTTCCCGCCCTCAAAATAACCCCTGAAAATTCAGCCCATGCAGATAAAACTCTCCAGGCAAGGCTCATCATCTTGTCTCTTGACTACTAGAACCTTCTCCTTTCTGGCTTTGTCAAATGCAATGTGGATCCCTTCAAGTTAAATTGAAAATGCTGCCACTAAGACGATCTTCCTGGCTCTTCACTTTCATGTCTTCACCCACTGCAAAAAACAAGTAACTTGTCTTTGCCACTAAGGCACCGCTACAACTTAGCATCACCCTAGCTGTCACTCTAATACACTGACAGCTGCTAACCCATTAGTTCTAGTCTGCCAACAATGCTAGTCTACATCACCCACTAGTCCAGTTTTCCTGCATGTCACCCCTGTAAATACCTCCTTAAAACGCACCGCCATTGTGATGCCTGCAAAACACTTGGCAATGGCTATGCTTTGACTGCTGCTCATACCAAACACAAACGTGTCACTTTTACCTTGTCCTCTCCACAGGAACTTCTCTACCTGTTACCTCTTGTTAAATGTTTAGCTTGTAAGCTCTTTGGGGCAGAGGCTGACACATGTGTAGAGTGCCTAGCATAATGGGAGGTGGAAGCCAGATTGTGGTCTCTAAGCACTACCACAGTACAACTAATAAAACCACCGTCACAAGCTCCTTAGCTCCTCTTACTGCCTCTGGTTTGTGCGTGTTCCGACAAGCATTTATAAGGAAATTTACTGTAAATGTGAGTGTTTCTTAGGGCAAGTCTACCTACAAAATTAAGTCAACCTAAGTTACATTGATGTACAGCTACTGCAGTCCATAAATTGCTTTTGCGTGTCCTTACTATGCTCCTTGTGTCGACGATGCTTGTCCTCCTCATGAGCGCTTGCTCCGATTTCACGGTCAGTATGAGGTATCGTGGGACAGCTTCTGAAAGGCAGCAAGTCAATGCAAGCAACACAGTATCTACGACACTGTGTCAACCGTAAAACACCAACTTAATTGCAACACCTTTCCCAGTGGTGGAGTTAAGCGCATGCAGTGGGCGAGTTACCTCTGTGAGAGCAACATTTTAGTGTAAATGCTTACAGAGTTAGGTTGATGTAAGGTAGCTTACATCAACCTAACTCTGTAGTGTAGAGCAGGGCTTAGTGGAGTCCATATGCTCCTGGCTTCTCTGACATCCATCAAGCTAACAGCTAGAACTTTTGGACAAATGCCCAAATAACTCAATTCTCCAATAAAATATACATTGGATTGTTTCAGCCATGATTATGGATGGTTCCCCACAGCTGGTGTAAATCAGCAGACAATAGGTTGATGGAGCTACACTGATTTATACCAGCACAAGATCTGTTCCAGCATCTATTGAATGAGTGTTCTTACTAAGGGCCCAATCCTGCTCCCTTTCAAATTCATAGGGATTTCTATTGAGCTCAATAAGAGTAGAATTGACCCCTGAATTGGTATTATATCATGACTGTAATTTGTTTTAAAGGATCTCCACTATCTGGACTTGAAGTTTTTCTATAGAAAGGAGGATGTTATAAGAGGGGGAAATTTCTGATAGGCCAGAGCCCAGTAACATGTCTAGATCACTGCTCACATCTGGAATACCCATTGTTATGCTAATTGCTGAAAGCAGATAGGAAGGCCATTTCTGAAGCCTTAGCTCAACTAATAGACAAGGAGGGGATGGGAAAGTGAGTGAGCACAAGGAGCAAAGGTGATCTTGTGCCCTCCTGACTTGAGCTTTTTGCCAAAGCATGAGGTTTTGCAAGATGGAAAGTATGGCAATAGTTAACTAGTGCTTTGTGAAACATAGCTGGTTAACTGATGCAAAATTCCCTGCTGGACAAGTTAAGTTTGGAGTTTTCTAGCCTGATCATTTAAAAAGAGCTGCTGAGCCAAAGCCATGTAATAATAATAAATTGGGTGTAAAAAGAGGAAGAAATCTGAGCCTGGTGGACACCTGAACACTTCAAATTCCCCTGCAAAAGAAGGCTGGCCACTGGATGTCCATAGAAATCCAGTCAAGACCTCCTCAAGACCTTAGGTAAATACGAATCCTGAGTTAATTTGGAGTGCTCTTCTAACTGGTTGCAGACATATGCCAGTGCTAGGAACTAAACAGAATAGAAGCTTTGAGTGAAAGCACTTTTGTTTGCCTGTTTACATCAATTAAATCTTGGCTGGATAGGCCGTATCCCCATTGATTTATATCCTGTCACCACCTCGCAAAGAGTAAAAGTACCAGCCGCTTTGGGCTCAGCAAAACCCTGTCTTTGTTGTTGAGAAGCAACTTTCTAAAATATACATATATAGACAGAGATATAGATATAGATAGATAGATGTAGAAGTTTATATAGAAAAAATAAAAGCTTTGATTGCCATTCATTTGAAGGACATTATCATTGTGTCATTTTGGCCAAGCAAGTGGCCCATACTAAGTCTATAAAGACCTGAGAAGACCCCATCCTGCTATTTATTTCCATGATTAAACATATAAGGCCAAATTCTACCTTCAAAGGCAATCATTGGATATAGGAACTTCTTGTTTATTTATCCGAGATGCTACTGCTGTTGTCAGGTACGAGCAAGGTACTCCTTGGGGCACAACTGAGCCCAAGGTATTAGATTTAATTTCAGGTGCCTTATCATAGTTTGTGTCTTTGAAGAAAATATTTTTAGCATAATGATCCTTTAAAAAAGTGAATAAAGATCATTTGATGTCCTTTGAATAGACCAACGTGTAAATATATCAACTACTAGGTTGTAGAGGAGGGAATAACTCATGGGATTGGTAGTGAGAACATCACCCTCTCTCTCTATTGTACAGATGAGGAAACTGAGGTCCAGAGAAGATTAGTGATTTGCCCAAAGTCACATAGCAAATCAGGAGTCAAAAATTAACAGTTCCCAGAAGCAGTTCTATGTTTAGTCGACTAGATTACCATTTGCTTGCATGAATAAAAATAAAATACTGATGTCAGACAAAAAAAATACCTACCCCTCAGCTACAGCTTGGGAAGCTGCCAAAATAAATAACCCCAGGTAACACTCCAAAAAAAAATCAAGAAAATAGCTAATTAGATAGAGGAGTTGCCAGACTTGGGCTTTGACCAATGATGTTTTGCAGAGCCGGATTGCCATGATACCAACAGTTCAACTTGTGGGAGCCAGCAGCAAAGGCAGCCCGACCCAATGTAATATGGCAAGGAAACACAAAGGAAAGTGGTACATGGTTAGATCATTTCTTCTATTTAATTTTCTCTCATTAAAAGCCAACATATTCCACAGCAGTAATTCAGAAGTTATGAGAGACCAAACCAAATTAATTGTCTGAGCATTGTGAACTGGGTCTACTGTTGAAGGAGATTGCCCAGGCTTCTCTTAGGAAAGGCACGGTGCTTGATTCTTTAAAGGAAGCTGTTGTGTGATCTTTACTCATGAAATCACTGTCTGATGCTGACAATCAAGATGTCACCCACTGGGCAACCTTACATTTTTGGTTAATATATAGAGAAGCTGATTGCAAGACAATTTGCCGAGTAACTAGAGGGGGTTCTCACAACAAAATGTTTTTGGTGACCTCAGAGTTCAGCCGTGAACTCTTGCTGGGGCCACTCACAATTTTTTCCTAAAATACTTAAGTTTACGAAAAAACAAAAATATGCATGTATACATGTCCAAATCATTGTAGTTGATTTATGTAGAGGTTTTTTTCAGACTCAATAAATAATGGACAGTTGTCTCTATTCTTTAACTGAACCTAAACAAAATAGAAACACAGGGTGCTTTGCATGTTTTGCTTTATTTGGTTCATTTTTTTAATAAGACCTGCTAGATAGTAAATCTGCTCTTGTGAAATGTGAAAAAGTGATATTTGTTAATATCAATTTTCACAGCAGACCTACTCAGCCCAGGCAAGCTGGGGGACGAATTAAGCCCTAGGTGGGAAGGGATGAGGGGAGGGCCAGGTGTGACTAGGGATGAATCCGGGGCTGAAGCCTGAAGCTCTGCAGCTGGGTCATGGAGCCTGCCACCACATGGCCAGAGCCTGCCACCCACCACTCCAGGGTAGAAGCCCAACCCCCAGCACCCCCAGGAAGGTGGGGAACTCACACTTGTTGCCTGCTCCTACAGTCTTTGTGGCTCCAGAAAGGGACAAGGACCAACCCCTGCTGGTGGCCCTGCTTTTCCCTCCTTCCCCATCACCACCTAGGAGGCTGTAGCCACAAGAAAAACCTCTGGTGGCCGCATTTGAGAAATGCTGAACTAGATGCTTCTGGTCTCCATGACCCTTTTCAGGGTCCTGCATATGTTACAGAAACCACATTGGCACTGATCTTCTCCTACTGATGAATCCAGATGGGGTGTCCTGGCTGACATTCTCTCTGCTACCTTCTACACTGACGGTCAGGAAAGGTTGACTTGTCTGTTGACTGTAGCAGAAGTGGGCAGGGCTGCTCTTAAATGGCTCCATTATTTCCTGAGTGTTCCCAGAGGGCAACTGCTCTTCATCCTTAAAGGCGCTATCATGAAAATTTCCATCTTTTTCAGCTGGAATGGTTGTGTTGCACACTGAGGGACAGAATATAGGCCATGCAGACTGCCTACACGTATTCATGCACCTACATTATAAGGTCATGAGTGGGATTCTAAAGTAATGGGGGTTGGCGGTGGCAAGGTCTGTGAACATGCATATCCACTAATTTAACCTTATGAATGGGGCTGCAACGGTGGAGTCTGATGTCAATCACTGCTATGTCGGGCCCTAAATACACAATTCCCATTCTTGTCACATTAAGAGTACAGGAAAAACAAAACCAAAAGTAAAAAAAAAATCTTTTTGTACTTGTAAATAAAGTGATCTTAAGGCTTCTCCATAGGATGACCATTGGCATAGAACTTTTATGCCAGGGCATAAACCCATGAAACTATGGATAATAATGGAAGGCTGGGATTATGATGTTACCAAATTTATTTGGACCTTGTGCCTCTAGAAGCAATGAGGTGGCATTAACAATTAATGAACTGAATCCTATCCTTTTCATTTTGCAGCTCCCAAAAGAAAAGTATTGCAAGTGATAAGAGAAATTCTTCAAGGTTTTCAAAGCTAAAGCATTGCCCAATTTTACATAAGAATGGCCACAATGGGTCAGACCAAAGGTCCATCTAGCCCAGTATCCTGTTTTCCGACAGTGGACAATGCCAATGCTAGGTGCTTCAGAAGAAATGAACAGAACAGGTAATCAAGTGATTCATCTCTTGTCATCCATTCCCAGCTTCTGGCAAACAGAGGCTAGGGATGCCATCCTGGCTAATAGCCACTGATGGACTATCCTCCATGAATTTATCTAGTTCTTTTTTGAACCCCAGTATTGTCTTGGCCTTCACAACACTCTAGCAAAGAGTTTCACAGGGCGACTTTTAAAAATCAATAAATGTTTATAAATGTCAAAAAATCAATATGGTCTGAATAAACACTCATTTGTCTATTTCTCAAAACTTTTGACACGCACCAGTGACGCAAGAAGAATTGGTTAGCTTTATCAGCCACCTCCAGCAAAGCTGGATATCATTAGACAGCAAAATGGGGAAGGCATGAAAGGCTACAAGAAAAATGTGCTAGAGATCAATAAATAAAGAAAACCAGATGTAAACATCTACATGGCATGTAGAGAAAGCAACTGAAAAATAAAATACAACCTCAAAGTTCCATATTTACGTTTTAAATTAATAGTTCCACTAATACATTGCTTGTCTTAATTTGCATGTTGTGCCAACACCCAGAACTAAGTATTTCAGTGGCCATGCAAAAAAGAGTTTCTCTCTTTTGGATCAACATAACTTGCAAGCACTTTGGGCATTTTTTTCCCCAGTCTCTACTTTTCCCCCCTCCAGAAGCTCATTTCCAACAAAACCACAGTGAAAAGGGGAAGCGAACACATCATCCAGGGTTCTGGAATGAGAATGAGAAAAGGTTCAGGAAACAATCCCTTTGACACTGCAGATTCCACTCATGAACTGCTGGTAGAGTTAACGATTTAAGGCATTTGCTGAACTATTTGCGGGGCCAATTCCATTGCTATTAAAAACTGAATGGCCGGAAAACTTTCCGCACCAGTTGTAAGACGCTTCTCTCCCCCCACTCCCGGTCATTTAACAAGGCTTTTTCCCCTCCGCTTTTTCACTCCTCCCTGCACTGTGCAAAGGTGCATTCGGTCTATACAGCAAAAATCCTATTGAAGCCCATATTGTTTTACAGGCAACGTCAGTTCAAAGGAGACGTAGCCTTGAATGTGGGCAGAGTCTTAGCGAAGCGGCGTTGGGTTGGGGAGGTAGTTTATGTAACGTCATGTACGCGGATCATCAGTGCGAAACAGCAGGGGCCACTGTACTGCTCTATCCTCTTAACAGATGTTTAAGAAACAGGGGAGCGAGCTCCAGCCCCCCACCCCACTTCTTCGGGACGGTTCACACCGTCCCCACCTCCCTGCTCTGAACAGCCTCACTCCAGACCTAGCAGGCTGGGGCTGGTTCGTTTTGCCAGGAGCGACCGAGCCCCTCGCCGCGACTCCCCACCTAGCACGCGAACAAGGCGGGTCACTCACCTGTGGGAGAGCAGGGAGCCGGCAGGAGACGCGGCAGCAGCTGCAGGCCTGGACCTACCCGCTGGATTCCTGCACCTGTGCGGGGCGGGGAGGGGGCCAGGCTGCCGCTCCCTCCTCTTTCGCTCTGGCAGCAGCGCCCATGCAAAGACCCTACAGTTACCAGAGCAGTGGAACTAGGCTCGGGTTTCCAGGTTGCTTTGCTCTGCGCTGCCCCAGCCCAGGGTCCCTGCCTGGGCTTCACCAGCCTGCTCCGGGGCCCCTCGCCCTGCCCCCAGCACGCAGCAGCAGTTCCGCCCGGCCCTGGGATGAGCAAACTGCCCCACTAATCTCCTGCAATCCCAAGCAAAGCCGGGGGGCTCCCCAGCTCCGCCGCCTGGGGATAAGGAGTCGCTCAACAGCTTGGCAAGGGGCTTGCGCCCTAGATAGCTGCTCCCTGCAGTCCACGGGCAGCTCCTAGCTACAGGAGGGCTCTGGCTGGCTGCAGGGCGGATGCACGTGCGGCTAGCAGGGCCGCGTGCCGCGGTAGGAGCTTTGCAGCGGTTCAGCTCCTCTCTGAGTGAGCGGCAGGCGCTGGCTTTAACATGGATCTGGGTGAAAACGGCCTCCTGCCGGCTCGTGCTGAGCTCTGTACCCACCCCCAGCCTGTACTGTCAAAGTAGAGCAAGCCTCAGTGTCCCCACTGCACCTCAAACACCTGCAGTTTGCTGCATCCCCGGGAAACAACAGGGCAAAGCCCCAGCTGCAGCACCCAGAATGGGATCCTGCCAGTTTTAGTGGCTGGCCCCCGAATTCTAGTGTCTAAACGGAGACTAAGTGCAAATACTCCCATTGTGCCAAAAAAAAATCATCCTGACCCTGATAAATCTTGGTGCGGGAGCACCACAAATACCCAGACCTGGCCCCTGATTTCCCCTGGCTCTGGTCATTTTTTCCCCCACTCCTACCCTCTGGAATTTTAACCCTGAAAAAAAAAAAGCTTCATTGCTTCTGTCCCACTTTACAAATCCAGATCTTGATGCACCCCAGCACAAAGGTGTCCCAAAAATTCAGAGCTGATATGAGGATCCAGACAAACTTTGGTCAGGTACTCAAATTGTACCACCAGCCCATAGAACAAGCATTACTTTTGCTATGCCAACAACAACAAAAAAAAATCTGGAAGCAACACATCCTGCTCACAAAAAGCTGCAAAAACTGGCTTAGCACCTGGATCTGGCTAATTTTTGGTTATTACCACTGTATCCATTGTGAAATTAAGTACATATGTCCCAGAGAGACCAGGTAGAGCCTACAGTGGGATCACATGTGCTGCACAATTCCTTTGTATGATCACAATCTGTCTTCTTCCACATTCTCTCTCTCTGACTCCCACTCTGGGGTAGCATGGGTCCATCAAATGGCCCTACTCTGATCCTAAGTCAGCAGTATCTGAAACTAACCACTTGGCACATAGGATTTCTTTGACATATTGATACTTCCTGAAAATTAGCTAAAGTCAACTCCTCTGTACTCACCCCTCCCAAACTTTGGAGTCACTGATCTCCCAAGTATCCAGATTCCTTGAGCAGCTTTGAAACCGTTATCTTAATGTTTTATGGGGTGGGGGTGTGTTGGAGAAGCAAAGAGGAAAGACAGCAGGATGGGGAAAGAAGAAAATCAACAGGAAGGAATTAAAATGAGTTTAAGGGAAAGGAAATGTATCATTGAGCTGCTGCGTGACCATAGGTGCCACTTTGTCTCTCTATACCGCTGTTTCCCCTCCCATCCTTTGGCTGTCTTGTCTGTTTAGACTATAACTCTGCAGGGCAGGGACTGTCTCTTTCTATGTGTTTGCACAGTGCATAACACAATTGGGTCCCGATGGGCACACTGTATAACACAATGGGGGTCCTGATTTGGTTGGGACTTTGGGTGTCACTGTAACACAGGTTTAAATAAACATTTCTCCAGCAATGTACAGTACTGTTTAAAGCTGTATATGGGATCAGTTCAATTAAAACAGTGTTTTTAGGAGGTTCATGGCAGATTGTATCCTAAATAAGCTAAAGTTAAAATTAAGATGTAATAAATGCAAAAAATATGCTACCACTAGTGCAGTGTTAATGTTGTAAGATCAAGCATTCAAAAAATTCTGAAAGCTCCCAAAGTGAAGCTTGCCACAGCAATATTAATTTGGCCATAGTATGCATGGTATATTATTTTATGGCATACATTAACAACATTAATATTTTACAAAGGAAAGAAGAATAGCAAATACAACGTACAAAACAGGAGACAACAGCTTGTAATAAATAATAATAAAGCAACAAAAACAGGACGAGGAAAGTATATAATATGCAAAACATACATTTATGTTAGATGTCCTTAGGTGGCCACGTGAAGTACTCAAAAGTTAGGAAATACAATATTTAAGATTGTACAGGCAGCATATATGATCCCACTGAACCTCAGGCCCTGCCTAATCTCTTTGGAGCACAGTAGGATCACGTGCTGCACAATTCCTTTGGATACTCAGTCGGTTTTCTTCCAAATCACCCTTCTCTGACTCTCAAACCCAGTTTAGGGATCAGTTTAGAAATATAGTTTCAGTAGCTTTTCTTTATTTGAAATGCCCTGTACTTTCTTCAAAACTTCTGATAATGTACCTAAGTAATTAGAAGTTCCTAAGACGGATAGAGGGGTACCATTCTCATGTCACACATGCATGTCACACAGCATGCTCTGTATTAGAGCACACCATTTTATAGCTTCTGGGCCATTTATTATATACAGACATAGCAAAAGTAACAAAAAGTAAAGACATAAAATAGATAGACTTTTTAACAAAAAAGCAATATTACATTTACACTATCCAACCTAATGATCTTTCTTAGACACTTCTAACATGAGCATCACCAGAATGGTGAACAGAGGGGAAGGATGCTCTTGTGATTAAAATCACCAAATTAAGATTATAATGGTTAATTATTATATTTATTTATATTGTGGAAGCACCTTGAGGCCTCAGTCAGGAACTGGAATCTAGGCCAGGTCTACACTACCCACAGGACTGGTGGGTAGTAATCGATCCCTGAGCACTCTCCCGGCGATGCGGGAACTCCACCGCTGCGTGAGGCGCAGGTGGAGTCAATAGGGGAGCAGCAGCAGTCGACTCAGTGCCAAGACGACGCTGCAGTAAGTAGACCTAAATAAGCTGATTTCAGCTATCCTATTCCCGTAGCTGAAGTTGCATATCTTAGGTCGATCCCCCGTGTCCTCCCAGTGTAGACCTGGGCCTACTGTACTGGGGACTGCCCACACATGCACAGAACAAGGGTTCCTGTCACAAACTGTAGTGATAGCTCTGCCACAGATGTCCAAGGTCACACAAGACAAGTTATATAGGGTAGGCCTGCACTAGGAGATGGGGGTATGATTCCCAGCTAAGGAGACATTCTTGTACTAGCTCTGATAGAATTAGCACATTAAAAATAGAATGTAGCCACGGAAACATGAGCTGCGGGATGGGCCAGTTGCCCTGAGTTTGTGCCCACATCACTGACAGAGGCAACTAGCCCATCCTGCTGTCCCAGCCATGTTCCATGTTTAGTGAGCTAGCTCAATGAGAGCGAGTGTCTCTCTCCTCTGACTGGGAATCACAGCCCCAACTCCAAGAGTAGACATGACCTTTATCTCTCTATGCTGCAATTTCACATCTGTAAAATTAAGATAATACTGCTCTACCTAAAGGGAGGGCTTGTGAGGATTATTTATTTGTGCAGCATTCAAATCCCACACTGCTGTGTATCATAGAAAAAAAATCTATAAATAAATGAATAAGAAATTGCATCTAGGCAGCAGAATATAAACTATTGCATTAAGAATTAACTACAGAGTACACTTATCTCTCTGGATAATCCCCCCCCCCCCCCCCATCTACTCATTCAGCATAACTCAACAAATTCTTCCCTTTTTGGTGTCTATTACAGGAAATAATACTTACCTCTTCACCTAAGCAAATATCCTTCAGGAAAACTATCGAGTAGCTATATAGTCTAGACAATTGTTCTTCTGATCACAAGCATTATTTGCCATAATAAATAATCTAGCATAATCCAGTTCCAGAGTTACCCACTGAATGCACAGATTTCTTTGAAACATTTAGGCTCTCCTAGATATTTTCCTTTAGTGATTCAAAAGAGCTCCCTAACCCCTTTTGAAGCTCTTAGATGTGTAATCTGTGTAATCACATTTAAGGGGCCAGATGGCTCAGGAAATTGTTAATAGGTATGGCAAATTGCCGGCACTATTATGATGGGTCCCACACTTTCTCTTCTTGTGGGGAGTTCAGGGACCTATTTCTTGCCCCTGAATAGGGTATTAACTACCCCACTAGTATCCTAGAGGAGGGGGAATGGAGAGGGAGGGACCCAGGCCCACCTTCTACTCCAGGTCCCAGCCCAGGGGCCCTGAGGATAGCAGTAAACCACCTGAATTAGCTATTCCTTCCCCTGGGCTACTTCCCTCTCCTACCCTTCAGTTTGTGGGGCTTCCTGCCCTCTCTCTACACAGGTCAGGTATCTCTTTACCTAGGGTCTGGATGGTCTTAGTTCCAAGCTCTCCTCCAACTACTCACTGCTCTAACTCCTATCCTCCTCCCTTGTCTGCCTGAAGCAGGGGGTTTTATTAGGTTCTTAGCAGGGCCTTAACTGATTGCAGGTGTTCCAATCAACCTGCAACCTTCCCTAGTTCACAGGGAGCCACACCTCAATTAGCTCTGAGCTTACATATCTCCCCTCAAGCACTCTACTGCAGCTCTCTGACCTTCCTGTATCACATAGGATACAGAGCCTTTTGCATCTAGCCTGGATCAAGGGTGATGAAAAGTTTTTTCCATCTAACAACTCTTTGGGATCATTTGTGATTTGAGTTAGTGGCCTCAGTCCAGTTCCTAGTGGAGAAATATTTGCATATATTTTAATGTACAGAATGTGTTTATTAGACTTCTCCAATTGCCTGGACAACACTGAAAGATATTTGATAATTAACAAAATAATTAATGTGCCCCATGAAAATTAAAAGATTCAGCCAGGTCTATCATCAAAAGGATGAAAAAAATCTCCACTTCAAAAAATATCTCCTTGACCTATGCAAGCCATTGCAAATAGATGAACATGAAAGAGTGCCGTAGACATCAATAAACTTGGGCTCTGTCAGAAAGCCAGGGGAGTGAGTTAAAGAGTTGAGAGTCCTTCACTGAGATTCCCCTTTTATAAATTCCATGGCATTAAATCTAGGGGTTATTAGACTGAGCACCTAAAAGGATCTCTCTGTCAGGAGAGATTGAGAGGACAGATGTGGTCTCTAAATGAACTTGGATTCAAACCATAATGGGATTTATATATCAAACCCAACACCTTGAATTGCACTGGGAAATGAACTGGAAGCTGGTGCAGATTATGGAGTACGGGTTCCCTGAAAGAAACCCAATCAAGTGGGCAGCTGCTTTCTGCTCCAGTTGCTGTTTCTGCATTGTCATCAAGTGTAGCCCCTGCATTGTAATAATCCAACCTGGAGTGACAAAGTCACAGTTAGCTCTCGAGAGATTCAAAAGGACTGAACACAAGTAGAGCAGATAAACATTTTTTAAAAAAATTTGCAACTTTTGTTTAAATTTCAAAGTTGTTTCCATTTCACAGGGTTCAAAACAGCCTTTTTTATTTTTAATTTTTAAAAATCAAAGCTAATTACTGCATTTTTACATTTATTGATAATCCAATTTTGAGGACCATTTTGATCATCTTTTTTTATAAGAAATTCTATAATAAAGGTCAGGGAGAGGAGTCTTGGGAAACTGAGGACTTCAAAAATTTCCAGAGCTGTTCTTTAACTACAGATGGGAAGGTTAGAGACAAAGTGATAATTGAAGAGATTATCTATATTAAGATAGGCCCACACTCAAGATATCCTAACAATTGTTTATTTAAGAGATGCTGGTAACCTATCCCCATTTTTGAAATCATTGACTATTTTCACCAAAAACAGACTGGACCTGGATTTTTGGCACCTAGAAAAATCACAGGAAAACTGTGATCCATAAAGCCTGAGTTAAGCATCTAGGCATCCTTTACATTGGATGGGGAGAGACAGACACTTTAGAATGGGGTCCATATACTTAGCAGACTAGGTAGGAAGCTGCCTAAGATAACCAGTGGGATATGCCACAGAGAGGGTCCACCTCTCTCATGGCCTAAGCGCCACCCCTCTCATGGAGACAGATGCCAAAGTCCAGGCTACAGGGTGCCACCTCTCTCTGCTACTGACTAATAAGGTGACCAGATGTCCTGATTTTATAGGGACAGTCCCGATATTTGGGTTTTTTTTTTAATATGGGCTCCTATTACCCAATTCTCCTTCAAGTGTATCTTCTGACACTGAGCACCCTGCAGCCCTTGTTAGGCCAGCATACCCCATGGCTGAATCCAACTCAATGATTTGATCATGAATCTTGTGAAATCTGGGGCTTTTATTAAAGCCCCCACTCCTGGATTCATGTGATCAGAGGAGAATCTCAGTTTTTACTTTAAAAATTAAGTTTCTAGTTCTCATGATTGCAGAGAAAATCTTGAAAGCATGGACAGCATGTACCCTAAAAGCTAAGGAGTCAGAAGTCAAACTATCGCTTTTTTTAAAAAAAAATCTCATGATTTGTAAGCCAATCTCATGATTCTTTGGGGCCTGACTCGTGATTTTTGCACACTAGGGATTGGCAGCATTACAATCTCTACATCACCACTGGGGCAAAACAGTTCCTTTGCATTTTACATTATACATAAAATGTTTTGGCTCAGGTACACAGAGAGTCTCCCTGTTCAAATGCTCCCCGTTCTTCTGATTCTGGCCTCCCTTTGAAATACCAACGCAGAGAACCATTTGGCCTGGATTTGTTCCCTCTGAAGTCAAAGAGAATTTTGCCATTGCCTTCAGTAGGAGCAGGCACATTGCCTGACTCTGCACACATCACAAATGCATCTACTAATATCAGATTAATCCCGTATTATTTGCTAGAAAATATTAAAGACTAAGAACTTTTCCCTCAAGGCAAAATAAAATAGAATCAGGCTGTTTCCGTCTCTTTAATACCAAATGATAAGCAGTGCCTTAATCTGACAGTATCCTTACTTGGCAAAGGGAGGTCTGACTGGCTGTCTCAACCTCTGTAACCATTTTTCTAAAGTAATTGTCTTCTCCTGTCCATACTATCCAGCTTGCAAGTACTTCTGAATTCCTTAGTCTTCAAATCCATAGCCACATCCAAAAATAGTTCTTTTAAATAGTTTTTTTCCAGTATCTTTCATTAATCTCTGGGGATATTCCCAAGATAGCCATCAGAGGATTTGGATTTGTCTTTCTTTTTTTATCCAATTAGGGAGCACAGCAAACAGTGGCACAAACAGGATTATACTTCCAGGCCGCCCCAGACCTCGAAGGATAGTTATGAGCAGGGAATGGAAATATTTTCAGCTCCAGCTCCCTGCTCTGCAAGCTGTTCTTTTCATGATCTCTTCCCTCTGCATCTTTCTAGGCTTTTGACAACACATTTTAAATACACTGCATTTTTTAAAAAGGGCGTTCAGTCCTATTGCTGCAGCTTTTAAGGCTTATTTGCTCCAACATGTCGGACCAGATGTAGCATTTCCTCTCACTGAATGACAGGAGATGCTCAGGCTCTCAGTACCAGGAAGTTCTGCATCTATTTGAACCAATCACCACATTGCTAGTTCACCAGAGCACTTCTGACATGCTTGCTAGGGCCTACCTGCAGAGGCAGAGCCTTTCAAGCCCAGTTTTCCATGGGCCAAACTATGAGTAGCAATCACAGTAGAAATAAGGCCCCAAAGTTTTGAGAGCAAGGGTGATTAAACACTGGAACAAACTACCAAGGAAATAGGTAGATTCTCCATCTCTTGATGTCTTCCAGTCAAGACTGGATACCTTTCTAGTAGATATGCTTTAGCCAGACAAGTTATTGGACTCAATGTAGGGGTAATGGGATGAAATTCTCTGATTTGTGTCATGCAAGAGGTCAGCGTAGATGATCTAATGGTCCCTTCTGGCCTTAAAATCTATGAATCAGTAGTAACTGCAAGGGTCCTGGCTTGACGGAACACTGGGACTGCTTCCTTCATGCACTTCTGGGATGCACATTGGTTAAATGAATGAGGAAGAGGCAGGGTAATGACCCAGTCCATCCAGCCCTTGCTGGTCACTGAGCTGAGTGATTTATCTTCAAAAGTGTTGAGCATCCTCAACTCCCAAGGAAGTCACTGAGAGGTAAGAGCACTCAGTACTTTGCAGGACTGAGCTCTGGAGGATCCTAAAGGGTGGGGCAGCCTGAACAATTGTTTGCACAGTGGGCTGTTCTCCAAAGCCAACATCCTCCTCAAACTTCCTCTGGACTGCATTACCACAGCAGACCAGAGCCTGGGTGGCACAGTTTGGCCCCAGTATTTAAAGCTTCCTAATCTGTGTGGCAATCAGTTTACATAAATGATTATCCTTGGTCAAAAATGATCTAAGCTTATTCTTAACTCAAGCTACTGTTTTTAACTCTATGGTCTGCTATAGCAGCAAACATCACAGACACCAAAACATTTTCAAATGGACCACATGATTTTGGGTCCCTTAATTCTGGGATACCTTTAAGGTGTCTCATACATGGGGGCACCCATAATCATTGGACTCCTTTGAAAATTTCATACTAAAGCAAATTGATTTTCTGACTCTGCTCCGAAAAGTAATTCTGCAAAAGTGGCATTGTATGAACCCATGTTTGTTGTCTCTCAGTAATTCCCAAATCAACTATGCTCCATTTAAAAGGACATATGCTCTCCTCTCTCCCATGTAGTTGCCCACTGCACAGGGACAGTTAATTGCCAGCCCTGGATTCAGCTGGATTCTTTCTTTTTTATACATTATCATCAGGACTGTTTCTTTCAGAGGTGCTTGTACAACCCAGTTCCCTTCAGTGGATTTGTACAGATGTAACTGACTGGAAATTAGCAAACAATTCTGTTCATGCAGAAAAGGGTCTAAGGTAATACCCAGTACTTGTTACAAAAAATAATAATAATCTGGTTTGTGCCAGTATATTGTATTTGTTTTTAGAACTCCCAACCCTTCAGCCCTCAGAGTTCTGAGAATGTAACACAATTCTGCACTGCAACAGGAGCTGTCTTACAGGAATGGCTGATGCTCCCCAAATTCATTCCCATTGGCTCAGTCCCCTGTGGCTGCTTAGTAGTTTCCCTGGAGGGAGACCAGAGGGCAGTAATATACTTCCTAGCAGTATTATCTTCTGCCAGGATTTCCATACAGGAAAGTCTGTAAGGGATGGTGTTGAAAATAGAATCAACTTCCTTGCTCCATTCCCATCTGCCTTTGCTCCACCTCCTGAATTCCCCAGAGCTCTGTCCCTGTGCAGTTTCAGTGAGTGGGCAACTACATGGGAGAGGGGAGAGCATATGGCCTTGCAGACTTGACACTCCCTGGCCTTCTGCACAGAAAGGGGAGAATCCATGCACAGGGGATCCTTTCCAAATGGGGTGGTCCAACTCTGACTAGGGCCAAACTGTGAGTTCCTTTTTCTTGTATCTCACCTTGAGCCCAACATCTATAGGGGCTCACATTTTAGAACATGTCTGACAATTACTCTTACGTGTTGTCTTGCACATACCCAGCACATAAACAATGCATGATAAACCACCCCGCTTCTCAAAACAGTGGGTTGATGTCTCTATTCCATTACATCAGGTCGAGGTTATGATTGGAGAATGAGGCCCCAAATCATGGGCATTTAAAATGAATATGATGTAGCTCATTTTACAAATGCTTATGTCTCAGATAGCATACAATGTAGCTTAATACAAGGTGCTGTCAAGCAGAACACCACCTCACTGATCTTATGGAAATTGTAATATTCATGAGGAAGGAGAATCATTTGAATATGCTGTGATGATGGATGCTATGAACAAAATGTAAATGAAATCATGACGCTGCATTTGAAAAACATAGAAATGTTTTAAATCATCAATATTTCCCCATGGCCTTGTCTAAGAAGGTGGCTTGGAACACAGGCTACAATGTGTGTGTTTGTTAAATAATGTACCTTTGTAAAGCTGAGGTAAACTAATACTGCAGTCCCTTAAAACATTTAAGATGCCAGTTAGCATAATGGCCTAGCAGGTATCCTGTCAGGCGGCTGCTCTGTGCCAGAAGGAGAACTTTAGGGAGGAAAAAGCTACTAAAGCAAAACTTTAATGGGACCATGACCAAGCTAATTATAGCCATGATACCTGAGGCTGTATGGGTGAGATTCTCCAATCCCAGATGTGAAAATGGATTTTCTGAAGCTGTTTTAGGTTCAGTGGCTGAGTAGAACAAGCTCCATGACTCACAACTACTCCACACTCCTTTGTAGGTGTTACTAGCCTAATAAATCCCCTCCAAGGGCCAGATCTTTCAAAGTGGGGTTTGGCCGCAGTTCCCATTGAGGTACTGGCATTAGTAGGTGGCATTCATCCAGAGACTGTGATAGCCCATTGGGGGCACTAAGCAGGAATATTTTTGCCACCCACCCCCACCCCCGCCATGGAGCACATAATAAAAAGTGAATTACACCCCTCCCCCGCCCAGAGCTGCTCAGTGCCCTAAGCAATTGCTTAGTCTTCTTATGCCTAGCACTGGCTCTGCATTCATCAGACTTACATCCTGCCAGGATTGGCTTCTCCATCACCCATGGGGTCCTGATTGCTGGATCTATCCCCCAACACAACCTTGACCCGACCTCTCCCTGCAAAGAGCTTTAAACCTCCAATCCCTGTGGCACTAGTAATGCCCAGTCTCAGAGTTTTATCGGTTTGTATAACTTTTTGCATGGGAGTGATTGTGTAGGACCAGTGAGTAACTCTCTCAGTCTGGATTCTGAGCTACATCATCATACAGAGACCTTAAAAATGGACATAACTTTATCCCCAGGGATTTGAGGTGAGTTTTTTGGGGCTTGTGATGGCTTTGATGGTTCAGTCATCAGAATGTGCAGTGGAACCAGCGAATGCCCTTAATGTCTAAGTTCCAGTGGCAGCAGCACCCCTGAAACCATCACCATCCTTCTTGAGATCAATGGTTTCTTGTGGACAAGGATAGCAAGCTGCTCATCTGAGTACACTGGGATTGGGCTATGTATGGGGGCCCAGGCTTTGGTGAGCCTTAGCTTTAAAGTGGGAATGTGAAACCTGGGACACATGAGCATCAGAAGTGAGGAGGTTAGCAACGGCTTCTTGCAACTGTTTCTTTCCTTCCTTCACTGATACAGGACTGGCCACCTCTTCAAAGGGTTTAAGGAGATAATGCAGATGTCAAATATATTATAGGTGAGGCTGACAATAGAATGTAATAATAAATAATAATGAAATAATAATATATAATGCCCAACACTTCCCACTATAAACCTCTGTTAACCCAAAAATTGGTACTGTCCCTATAAAATCAGGACATCTGGTCACCCTAATTAAATGAGGCAGGTGATCTGTGGAAAGACAGTATGTGATCATGTAATTGAAGATTCTCATAGTCCATATGCACAAGGGGACCACACTAATATTGCAAAGGTAACCCTAATTCAGGTATTTCCTAACTTTTCAGTATTTGACTTTGCAATCTTAATAATGTTTGAATGTGGTTTCGGTGTGAGATATATAGTGGTTACTGCTAAAAATATTTTGCAGGGGATATAAAATCTCCTACTTCAGTGGTTTAAACCAATCTATTATCAATTGGTGAGACTTTAATTGGGAGCAAAGGGAGGCAGATTATTTCACATCTATCTACTGTGGGCTTCTTGTACCTTCCTATGACTCATCTGGTGCTGGCCACTATAAGTTACAGGATACAGGGATAGATGGATCTTGGGCCTGATCCATTCTGATAATTCCTATGTTCCTTTTGCAGCCACTAGGCCTCAAGATTCTATCTCCATCTTCATTTACCCATATGCACCATGTCACAGGATCAGGGCATACAGCCTAATCCCACAGTCCTATGTAAGTGAAACTCCTAAGGAAGGCTGGAAGCTTTGCCTGCATATTGACTGCAAGATGGGACCAGGTTAACTACTTGATTAATTAGATTTCTCCTTCAGATAAATAGCCAGCTGCCACAAAGTGTCTCTCTTCAATTTTATGAAGAGAGAACACAAAGAAGCAAATCTGTGAGCATATGGTGGAGAGAAGGTACTCATTTTAGATCTCTCTACTACATCTCCATACACCAAACTGGAACAGGTGCAGAGAAAGGCTACTAGGATGATCACAGGAATGGAAAACCTGTCTTATAAGAGGATATTCAAAGAGCTTGGCTTGTTTAGTCTAACCAAAAGAGGTTGAGGGGGAATAGAATTGCTCTCTATAAATACATCAGAGGGATAAATACAGGGGAGGGAGAGGAATTATTTAATTTAAGCACCAACGTGAGCCCAAGAACAAATGGATATAAACTGGCCATCAATAAGTTTAGGCTTGAAATTAAGTGAAGGTTTCTAACCATCAGAGGAGTGAAGTTCTGGAAAAGCCTCCCAAGGGAGCAGTGGGGACCAAAACTCTAACTGGTTTCAAGACTGAGCTTGAGAAGTTTGTGGAGAGGATGGTATGATGAGACTGGCTATGCTCTTGTAGGCAATCTGCCACTGCTATCAGCAAATATCTCCAGCAGTGGGTGATGGGACACCAGAAGGGGAGGGCTTTGAGTTGCTACAGAGCATTCTTTCCCAGGTGTCTGTCAGGCGGGTCTTGCCCCTGTGCTCAGGGTCTAACTGATTGCTGTATTTGGATTTGGGAAGAAATTTGCCCCTGGGTCAGATTGGCAGAGACCCTGGGAGTTTTTTGCCTTTGTCTGCAGCATGGGGCACAGGTCATTTGCAGGTTTAAACTAGTGTAAATGGTGAATTCTCAGAAACATAAAGTCTTTAAACCATGATTTGAGGACTTCAGTAACTCAGCTAGGCATTAGGGATCTATTTCAGGAGTGGATGGGTGAGCTTGTGTGACCTGCAATGTGCAGGAGGTCAGACTAGATGATCATGATAGTCCCTTCTGACCTTAAAAGTCTAGGAGACCCCTGCCATCTGCCGTCTTCCAGTTAGAGAACTTCACCACCACAAACAGTTTAGTGTAGATTTTCCCCACCTGCTATTACACATCTGTTAATCCTTGTCATCGCATATAATTAAAGCACCCGAGGTGAGCCATGGAGTCAGTGTTGCTACCGTCCAATCAGCCGTTCTCCCATAAAATGGTTCATTTTATTTCCTTAGGCAGTTTTTGTGTCCTCAGATTCTAGCTGTGATTGCAGCAACTGCCCCACTTAGCAGACACCACAGGACAGGAAGAGAAAAACAACTCAGAACAGCAGGGGGAGGCTAGCACTGCAAACACACACACAAGAGAGCTGCGCCACTCACAGCACTCTGCTGTGCAGATCAGACAATTGATCTTTGATTTCTAGCTTAGTTTAGCCTGAATTCAAAGGAGGAAGCTTCGTATAAGAGAAATTGTTTATGATTTTCTGCCTGCAGTAAATACAAAGAAAATATTTTCAGAACTGCAGGACTGCGTCTGACCCATTCTTCACTGTGTAAGACAGATTCTACTCCATCCCTGCCCTTTTTGAGGAATGCAGCCCTCCCTGTCTCTGCATTTACAGAACAAAATACAATGGACTTGACTCTCCGTGTTCTAACATCAGCTCAGAATGGGAGGGAGCTCCTCTGAAATCCAGGGTGTAAAACCTTTGTAAGCGAGAGAGGAATCTGGTCTATTGTTGCTAACCTTTACTGCCAAGAGTAATGAGCTCTAATTACCATACTCATATTTGTATTAATTAGTTTAAGCGAGGGCATATGGCACTTGTTTCAGGTTCTGTAGTGGACATGGATTATTGGCTACTTTCGATATCATTAGTTTACATTCCCAGGGCCTGATCCTGATCCCACTGAAAGCAATGGCAAAACTCTCCTTAACGTCAATGGGGTACAATCCAAAGCCCAATTCACAAACACTGTTTAATAGACCAGGAGACCCGAGATATTTTACTTGGCAAATGCAATTCACTGCTTGTTTATATACGCAAGATAATAATAAGCAGTAACAATATTTTACATGTACAGTGCCTTTTCTCCCTTAGACTCTGCAAATGCTCTACAGTTAATACATAGAATTGATATGCAGCCACCTTTGGGGTGGAGGGTGGCAGGCAAATGATACATAACACTGCAAAAGGGAAATTTTAGCTAAGGCAGTCTTAATCAAAGGTGCCCTCTGTCTCTAAGCATTTTCAGTGTGCCCAATACCACACTCTCTGTGCTGTCTTAGGTAGTGGAGGATCTATAATACTCACACATAGCACACAGGACCTTGGTTTTTAAGGTCTAATTCAGCAGATCCTCACAAAGCAAACAGCACAACACTCAATATATCTGCCTCAGTACAATTAAGGGCTGCAATGTGTCATGTTTAGCACTTACTATGCAACAGAGAGCAATTTGCCAATTAATTCAGGTGGTATTAGAGAGAAGAGCTAACATGTCTTGGATTTCCTGCTTTTAATTTATTGAACTGTCCCCATGGGACTCTGAAAATAACTCTATCAGCATGTCTATAATTTCTGATACTATACTAAAATACAGCAGTTTGGAACAAGCAAAGTTCTGACCTGGGGCAAGTCTTGTATACAGAGCAGTCATGATAAACTATACATATGAACAGCTCCAGTCTACTGTGAAGTATTATCCCTGATGGACAAAATGATTACTGCATAACATCTTTTTAACAGGAGGGGGGCACAGGGGAATGAATTTGCTTCACTTCCTGCTCCTCTGTTTCTTCCCACTGAACTGGCATATGGAAGCACAACAAGATTAGAAATCAAAAACATTTAACCCCCTTTCACAACTCTGCTGGTAAGATCTAGGCCACACAGAGGAGTCATGGTGACAGGTGGCTTGAGTTGCTTTAGCCCTTCTTAGGCAGAGCTGTAGCTTGAGTTTCTGTCAAAACCCTGGAGTGAATTAGGCCCAAAGCCACCACTAAGGGTATACAGAGGATTCCATCAGCTTGTGAGTTGTAGAATGTATGGGAAATACCTGAATTGTATTGCCTTGAAGAACTTTCTGTAACATGGCTGTGAATTTCCTGCATCTCTGCAGCTTCATTAATAACAACAGGGAAACAGGTAGCACACCAAAAAGTCCTTGTGCAGCACAGCAAACTCCTAGACTCTTCTCAGTTTCAGACTAATAAACAAGTTAAACATTTCTTATTCATGAAGTTAGCGGTGTCACACTACAACGTTTGTGGTAATACGAGGAGCAATTTAGCTGGGAGTCCAGGGTCTTGTGAATATTTGCAAGTGCTTTTTTTTTTCCCCCCCGGAAGGAAATCTATTGCAAGAATTTTCCTGACGGATATACTGGTACCATCTAAAAACAACGCTATATGTATGTAGAGAGGAGTATTACAAAATGAAAAGACACTGAGTAAGTACTCAGGGAAGGACATTTGCATTTCACAAGCTCTGCTTTATTGTGTTTAGGGATGATAGATTATAGAGCCAATATCTAACCTCAGATGAACATGACTGCAACTTAATTAAATGGGGGCTCAGACTATGGTGATGGGTATGGTATAAGAACAGAACAGAGCTCATCATGAAGCCCCACCCATTCCCCCAGAATAGTTATAGTATTTTTTTAGTATTTTAGACTTTAAAAGTGAATATAATTAATATTATTATTTTTCTAAATATCTACAATAGTTCATTTTCTTACTTGCAAATGAAACATTTCTCTTCTCTTCCCCTGACCATATTCAAGCATTTTAGCAATTTTAGATTTCTAGCTAAGCATTTAAATTCCCCAACCTAGAACAGTTGTGGAAGACAGAAGATTCTCATCCATTACTCCATCATCTCCGCTAACTTTTTCTTTGGATGTTTTCTTGAGAATACAGTAGAATATCACAGCATATCTGGTCCATTGGGCTGCACCATACATACTTGGCGTACCCCACCTAGCCAAAATAAACCTCGCTTGCACCAGGTTCCACTCACACAATTATTTGTATTTAGTGGGAAATTATGAATGTTGTGGTCTGTTCTCATTTTAATCCCTGTTGGCCTCAGAATATCACATCCCAGCTCTGTATTGCTGTGTTCATACAAACACTACTGAGTTCACTACAGGATTCCTAAACCAGACTTTTCCTTTCTGTATGTTCAATCAAGTAAATTCTACTGCCTGAGTGTGACAACCAAAACACTCTAACAAAAGTGCTCTCTTTTCAAGGGCTCTCTTTTCCCTCCCTGCTCCTCTTAGGGCAGCACAAACTTGGTACTTGGTATCTCACAAACAGCAAGATTAGCCCTAAAAGGTTCTAATGAGAACTCCCTTCTTACCAAAATGGATGATTTTCAGTCCCTGTGTCTCAACAATAGTGTGTGTTTTTGGTTGCTCCACACATGTAGTGAAAAGGACAATACAGGTAAAAATCTACTCTTCAGTTTCTGTATGCTGTGGTGTTGTCATTGTGGTGTTGTTTTTTGCTCTTTCCCCACAAGTGCTTTGGACCCTTCCTTATATAAAACATGTACCTAGGTTCTGACCAACACTTCACCAGAGACATCAACAGATCATCAATTCCATTTTGTAGCACAATAGTCAGTTCAGAGCTACAGTACATATAAGTGCACCTGGCTGTGTTTTTCAAAGCCAGATAAAACAATCTTTCTGGGCAGCAAACAGAAAAGGAAATTGTAACCAGGTCTAAAGAGAGGAGAGAGCAGAGCAGATAAAACACACCGTGAAGCAGGCTTTTCAATAACCTGTCTGGTATGCAGACAAACTCCACTGGGTGCACTGACCCGCTGCACTATGATTTCAGTGAGGTCACCTCACAGAAATGATGTTCCAACACTTCTTCATCAAGTGAGCCAGGAATTTTTTAAACTAATTTTTATGGTCTTACAACCTCCGATAAGACTATTCAGAAAATGGCAAATTATATATTTGCACAAGAGGTCAGAGTTCTCTCCTGTAGATGCAGTTTTTCTCTCTCCCTCACATTAAGTTTATTATCTGTCTTTACCAGATTTTTTGGGTAAACATAGCTTGACTGCCTAGTGACTGATCACAAAGTTACTAGCGACTGTGAGTTTCACTTTGAGATGTGGGTCTGAGTGATTCCCCAAGCCTCAAAGCAAAACTCAGTCAAAGTGTCTGGTTGAAATAATCACAATGAACAGTTTTGGGTAATTTTACTTATATTAAAGAAATCACAACAGATAGAAAATCTCCATGAGACAGAAAGCAAAGTATGACACAGTCTGTTTGAAATTCAGATCGGCGGGTAGTGTTCAATGCATCAGGAATCGATTTATCGTGTCTCGTCTGGATGCGATAAATCGATCCCCAAATACACTCCCATCGACTCTGGAACTCCATCTCAGCAAGAGGAGGAAGCAAAGTTGACGGGGGAGCGTCAGTGGTCAACTCGCTGTCATGAGAACGGCCAGGTAAATTGACCTAAGATATTTCAACTTCAGCCATGCAATTCGCGTAGCTGAAGTTGAGTATCTTAGGTCAGCCAACCCACCCACCCGCCCCCGGGCAGCCCAGCCCTTTGTCTTGAAAGGTCTCATGCTCTAGCTTCTCTCTACCTCCAAAAACAAGAAGTTCAGCTGTTTACATTTAAAGGCACAGTACACAAATTAGAATCATATTGTAGCTACAGACATTCTGGAAAACCATAGTGGTTCATATGGTTTCCAATCAGATCCCATAAAACAGTGCATACTTGCTTGAAACTCAGCCTAGGATTG
Organism: Dermatemys mawii; assembly: GCA_007922305.1. Classification (NCBI taxonomy): domain Eukaryota; kingdom Metazoa; phylum Chordata; order Testudines; family Dermatemydidae; genus Dermatemys; species Dermatemys mawii. Next base: position 20,852,807 of record ML677349.1, read on the forward strand.
TTATAAATTAGTTCCCGATTTTGTGAATCTTCTCTAAACTTCTTCACCAACTTCCTTTGTGAAGCCTGGGCAGAATCTGGTGCTTGTTTTGGAGTCTATTAGCAGCATTTCACAGTGTTCAGTGTAGAACCAAAGTCCCTGTGCCTTTGTATTGCAGACATCTCAAAATACCATGTCACTTCACATAACATACATGCCGTAATTCCCAAATCCAACTGCGTGAATTAGGGTGAGAATTATTTTTATGGATTTTGGTTCCCATTTTAATTTTATTTTCCCTCTACATTTTTACCTTAGTAGATTCTCATCTAATAGCAATAAAACTGCAGATAGAAACCTGACATCATCCTCCATTCATGTAAAATACTGGTAAGCTTTATGATGTTTTTGTATATCATATTAAATCTTTCCCAGAGAAAACAGTAGCTTCATTCATGTGATCATGGAACATTTTCATTTACTATTTTCTTGATTGGTCTTATTTCAAAGCTCAGACTCAATGGATCTAGGCAAGCAACTCACAAGACCCAGAACTGCTGATTTCAGATCACTCTTCTACCCCATCAAGGGGTATACTTTCAATTCTTTGAGCATGGAATTCTCATAGAACCTGATGCAAAGCCCACTGATTCCATGGGAGATTTCCCACTGAGTTCTATAAGCTTTGGACCAGGCCCACAGATGGCAATGGGAGCTCTGCATGCAGAACAAGATCAGGCCCACATGAGCATGACATTGCTGATGAATGGTCGGGGCCATAATGCATATTTAGAAGTTTATTCTTCCATATGTAGCTGCCATTAATGCTAATGGGAATTGGGCACATAAATCTCCTGTGCATTGATGAGTGAACAAACCCATTTAGTTGCAGAATAAAAATTATCTTCAATATATGGAGGAAAACACTAGAAAATTGAATCACATTATTAATGTTTTATACACTTTAATGCTATAAAAATCCATAATAAATAGGAATATCAAAGCAATCAACACTCACCATCTCTCTCATTGTTTTTTAGATGTTATCACTGTATTATACTGGCAAATTGCAGCTGGGTAATTCAAGCTTCTAAGAAAACCTGGGAAAGGAGAAGTGGAAATATTCAGGCTGCAATCTGTGTTGTAAGGAGAGAAATCAACTGTTTATATGTCATAAATCAAAACCACAAAATATTAAGGAACAACCTCAATCATTTTTATACCCTCCATTTAAAGGGTTGAGGAATGTTCCTTTATGAAACCACGTGATATCAATAGGTTTACATAATGATTTAACCTTTAGCTATTTTATGTTGCTTGTGTTTAGTGCTTCTTCTCAGTAAGTGATTTATTTACAGAAATCATGTTATTTTAGTTACAGTGCAAAGCAAGGTGAGTGTTCGAATGAAATTCTGTACCTTTATTGCAATTGGTATTCCAGAATCAGTGCTGCGGGGGAATCTTTCATTTCTTGCTTCATTGATTTAAAAATGGTAACAGTAGCAAGGAATTGTCACAGTAGTAGTCTGAGAGAAAGCCCCTAATCTCTCAATGGCTAGCAGGCAACAGTCCAGGGTGCTGAGTTATCTGAAACAGCAGAGTGACAATGGAAACATAGATGTTGAAAGATATTTGACGAAGTTGCAAGGCTAGATGAAAATATTAGGTCACTGATGCTTAAATGCTTCATACCTTTCTTTGAAAGCTGAAAACTATATGATCAGGTTGTGCCACTTGACACATTCACAGGGAAATCATCACGCGATAAAATATTCCTGGTGAATACTATTACACACCACCACCAATAAATCTTTCATATACAGAAAGAGATCTCGACGCAGTCAGAAGTCAAAAAGGAACAAACACCGATACACCCCTTGGAAGTGTGTCCCCACACACTTTATTAGCATTCAGTTGGATAGCGGGACCTGCTATTGTTAAGGGTGCAAAACAGTTTCCACTGTGTAATGCTGTGTACTGAAGTTTTCCATGCATGATCCATAGGCAATAATTATGTTTGTTAAACTTAAGAGCAACATCATCAGCAGTTTTCTGAGTTATGGGGGAGGAAAGAAAATTTATATTAAACAGAATCAGGCCAAGTGTAATCACAGAACTGCAGAAAATATGGCTGGAAATCGAACCTTTTCATGGATAGAGTCCTCACTGAGGACTACTACCTTTGCTTGGTTTGAACATTAAAACCAAAGCAGAAGTAGATGAAGAGTGTTCATCTGACTAATCATTGTCTTGGAGATAGCTAGGAGTCTCTAGGAGAAAGAAGATAGACATTAAAAAACCATAAGTGACAGTCACCTGAGCATAAGAGAGAGGGAGCACAAAATCACTGACTGTGCTTCTCCTTGGGCAGAGCTGTGCTAGTGCATAGCTCAGTGTGCCCAACTACGTGAGCTTCTGAAGTCTAGGTTTAACCTTGATGTCATCAATGGAAATGGACATATCCATCTTTCTTTTGTTTTACACTGGGGTAAAGCAGCACAAATGGACAACAAACACAACAGATGCTCACTGTCTTTATTCTAGGCTAGGTAGTCTGTTTTCCATCACATACACAAACTACTCTTTGAACTGAATCAGAGGGGTAGCCATGCTAGTCTGGATCTGCAGAAGCGACAGAGTCCTGTGGCACTTTAAAGACCACCAAAAGTATTGAAGCAGAAGCTTTTGTGGGCTAATACCCACTTCATTAGATGCATGCCACTCTACTCTTTGAACTGTGTACCAGACCTTCCCACTCATAGGTTCCCTCTTCTCAGGGACATTTAAACAGAGGCACAAAGATGAAATCCCAAGTCTCCTGACAAACTCTCCATTTCAGATGAAGCCTTCCTGAACACTTGTCTTTTCCTTCCCTCCCTTTTTTTACTCAGGATATTCTGAACCCAAACATCACAATGCCCCAAGTCATCAACTGCTTAGTCCCAACCTAGCAGGCATGCAAATCCCAAAGCCCAAAGATACACATGCAGTACTGCCCAGTTTAAAATAGGGAGTATGTGCTTAACCAGCTCAGCTAATGTAGCCATATAACATTTGGCGTAAGTCAAAAATAGTGCAAAACACATAGGAAATGACATTTGCTAAATATAAATAGCTACCACTTCAGAGCAACTCAGAAGCAACCAAAATGACACCACAAAAGAGAAGAGTTGAAAAAGAGCTGTCTGCTTTAAAGAGGTTACCTCTGCTGAAACTAGACGGTGTCTCAGTAAATCAGCTGAGATGCCAGGATGGCTATTGAACGAATAAATTAATCTGAACAGTTCTATCCTGATGTTTGAACTGTGAATGAAACTCCCTTTAATTCTAATAGAGATGAAATTTAGATGCTAGACACAAATAGGCATTTCGTGACTGAAAAACATGAGAAAGAAAAGCTGGTTCTCCAAATCTGAAGTGAGACTCTTCAGTCCTTACAATAACAAGTATAGTTTTCATATCACAGCACCCAGCTCAGTGCTTTCTTGGTAGAGAATTCAGAGACCAGCTGACTGAGTTAACAGTATGGTCACCATAATAAAACCAAACAAGTTAAGGGTTTAACTAGATCTAAAACATTTGAATAAGCAGGACCATTATTCCATGAGGACATCTAGGCTTCAGAACACAAGAATATTTTCAGTTTTGGATGCAAACTAACTGTTTTGGCAAGTCCAGCTTGATAGAGAAAATGTAGATTTTGGCACTGCCTACTCTCCTCTTCATCTGTTAAAGTGGGTCTTAACCCACGAAAGCCTATGATCCAAAACATCCATTAGTCTATAAGGTGCTACAAGACTCTTTATGGATCTGAGTATCAGAGGGGTAGCCGTGGTAGTCTGGATCTGCAAAAGCGACAAAGAGTCTTATAGCACCGTATAGACTAACAGATCTTAGGGATCATGAGCTTTCGTGGGCTAAGATCCACTTCATTCATCTGATGAAGTGGGTCTTAGCCCACGAAAGCTCATGATCCTTAAGATCTATTAGTCTATAAGATGCTACAAGACTCTTTGTCGCTTCTATTCTCCTCTTGTTGCCCAGGATCTTTGAAATCTGGACTGGGTGATGGATGATCTGCTGCTGTGGCGTGAAAATGATCAATACCAGAATGACAGACTGTGTAATGTTCCGTTGTGTGCCACAGGGAAGAACCTTGATGTGGAGAGGAACAAATGCCAGAGTGGGATGAAATGTGTAGAATATCCACTGAGGGACAAAGGCATTTAGCTGGATCCAGGAAAAGGGTAGAAAACCCGTATGTTATGGGTTGAGAGTGGTTTCATGAATATGTCTATATGAATAAACTGTTTGAGATAGAAACAGATAATAAAAACCATTAAGCCATTTACAGAATCCATTGTGCAAAGTACCAACTAGCACTTGAGAAAAAGATCTTGCAAAAATACTCATTACATGTGAACTACAGATACAAGTAAGACAGGGGCGAGCAAACTTTTTGGCCCAAGGGCCATATCGGGGTGCAAAACTGTATGGAGGGCTGGGTAGGGAAGGTTGTACCTCCCCAAACAGCCTGACCCCTGCCCGCTATCCGCCCCTCCCACATCCCACCCCCTGACTGGCCCCCTTAGAGCCCCTGACCCGTCCAACGGCCCCTGCTCCTTATCCCCTGACCATCCCCTCCCAGGACCTCCCACCTCAAACCGCCGCCCCGCAAGGACTCCACCCTCTATACAACTTGCCATTCTTCCTGTCCCCAACTGCCCCTGACCCCAACCCCAATCCGCACACCTGCCCCCTGACAGGCCCTCGGTGTCTCCAGCTGGGGGCTGGTTGCATAAACTCATAGAGCAGCACCTTTGACCTCTAGGACATTACAAATTATAGTGGCAGGGAACCAAGGAGCAACAGATAATAAATAATAAATATTTTATTCCAGAGAAGAAGGGAAAAGGTACAGGGAAGGGAATCAGAGATAACAAATAAAGGTGTGACGAACCAATCCCACAGTGAAAATTTAAAAAATCCCTTCCTCAAAAGCCCTCAGCAGAGTAAAATCCAAGCGGATGGCCTCCCCCGCAAACATCCTCCCCACAGCCCTTAGCTGGGTGATGGAATTGGAGCCTGAAGAAAGACTGTGGTGCTCTTTGTTGGGAAGCTCTGCCCCCACCCCACTGGAAGGCCTCCTGAGTGCTAGTGACTGTCAGTTCTTTCTGGTCAGTCTTAGAGCTCAGTCTCTCCTCTGTGGCGCAACTGGTCTCAGACCCTGGTGACTTTTGGTTGGTCTCAGCCCCTGGATCCCTGTGTAGGGGAGGACTTCTAGGCTCAGCTGGCAGGTAACCACTCAGATCGAGAGAGACAATGTGCAGTCTCTGGTTTTCCACCTCAGGAGTTCACATCTCTCCTGCTATTGCAGCCTGACTCCCTTTGTCTACAATCACTGTCTCTATGTGGGTTCAATGTCCATGTTGTCCAGCCATGTGCAAGTATGTTAACTGGCCCAGTAACTTCTCCTCTTCTTCCTCCTCAACATGGGGTAGGTCTACGCTCAGTTCACATATCTGGGTTGTCCCACCCCTTTGCAGGCTGTCTGGGGTCTGCAGATGGTTGCCCTGCCAGTCAAGTGCATTCCTGGCTAGTAATTCCTTCTCTCTTCTTCTCTGGTCCAGACCCACCATCAGGCAGGTCTCAAGCACAAATGAGGCAAGGAGTTTCAGTACCCCAGATTTGCCTCTTAGCTGCTCTGTCTGAGCTGGTGGGAACTATCTCTCTCAAACTGCTGAGCAAAGAGAGGAAAGATTGCAGATCTCTCCAGGCAGTGGAGAAGTCTGAGGCCTTTCAGCAGAAGGAGCTAGGAACCTAGGGACTTTTGTTTTGGGACTTATAAGTTTTATCTGGGCTATGAGGTAAGAGTCTTTAAATCCTTGTACAAGTGCTCCTTTTGGAAGGCTTCATTAAACAGAGACATACTGCTGTAAAGTACAGTGTTTGGCTTCTCTTTGATTGGTCTAAGTGCCCTCATTGTTACCTCATTGAGGAGGGGAAACTGAGGCAGGCCACAGCAGAGCCACGCTCAGCCACAACGGCATGTTCGGGAGGTGACTGCGTCCCTTGCACAGATCGCCACTCCAGAGAGACTCATGGGTAGAAGGACAAAATCTAACAAGCTTCTTGAGTCATAGGGCCAGATTTTTAAATGTATTTAGGCACCTAATTCCCACTGAAATCAATGGGAGTTATGTCTCTAGGTATATTTAAAAATCTGGCTCAAAGACAATAAACCCTGAAATAGTTACAAAAGAGCAATATGCCACGAAACTAGAACAGAAGAAATATTATGACTAGACTTCGAAACATTGCAAATGAGAGAGAACATTAGACCGCAAACAGAAAGGGGAAGCCAATCAGCCAAGCTAGCAGCTATCCCATCTGCACCAACCTCCTATGCCATAGTCACATATTAGAATCAGACCCATGGATTGCATATAAACAAAACCAAGGAAGAAGGGACTCTGTTTCTTGAAGATATCCAGTATGTTCCCTGTGCCTTTCATGTGCTAATAGAAGGAACACATGTCCAGACAATCCGTGACCATGAAAAACACCAAGAGCAGCAAACACAGGCTAGATGTGGCCAATCTACTGCAGTAGCCTGACCGGCCATTGTAGAAGAAAGTGTTTTGTGAATAAGGGACAAGATTTTTAAAAATACGAACCTAAAGTTAAACTCTGAATCCAGTTTTAAGCACTTAAAGATGTTGCCTGATTTTCAAAAGTGCCAAGTACCCATTAGCTCCCACTGACTTCAGTGTGGGTTGTTAGAAGCCAGTGCTTCTGAAAATCAGGCCATTTGTTTAGATGGGCCACATGGTCAGAAAGCCTTTGAGGTTCAGAGGTAGCAGTTATTCACAGACATCCAAGAGGAAGGAGAATAATCCTCTCAACTGTCAGGAGGTTCAGGTCATCTGTCCTGACCCCCATCTTTGACATCCCTTCTACTGTATTAGTTACCTGGGCCCGGGATTATAAAGATAAGACTTCTCCAAGCATTTGTGACTGTCACACCTTTATTAGAGGCGTAGTTCCATAAATCATTAAAATAATCCCAAGCATAACCATGCAGTTTGGTTTTAATAAAACATTAAAATTTGTAATGCTGGATGGCACAAGGCAAAGCATGTGAATTAGTGGAGCCTTCTTTCTGGGAAAATTGCTTCATCTTTCAGACACACAGATACTCCAAAAGGGAATATATCAGAGTAAAGCAGCTCACAACACTTTCGGCATCCCAAAGCTCTCACGGACTCCACATGACAGAAATAACAAACCTCAAACAAAAAATGTATTACTACGCTATCAAGGCTTTTACCTCACTCTTTTGCCTCTGACTTAGACCATGAAAGCTTTTATCTCACTCTTGTCTTCCCGAAAGAGCTTTCCTATCTATAAGCAAAGCTAAACCTGTAAACTTCCCTCTTTGTTGAAAAAGAAATTATTTTACATTATTTCTATTCACATTTTTAGGAATATGAGAAATATGAGGGATTAACCTTAAACACTGGTCAAACCACCACCCAAGTTGCAAGGCCACGAAGACTCAAGCCCAGTTACACCAGTGGGAGTCTTACATGGAGGCCTTGTAGGATCCAGACTTCTGGAAACTGCATCTTGGACTGATTCTGCAGTCGCAGACAAAATTCCCAATGGGCTTGATCCTTCAAGTCCTCCCCACAGAACGCCTCTTGAAGCCCCTTGGGGCTGATTGTCGTCCCCACTGCCTTGCGCCTTGTCCTGTCATTTTGATCTAGGAACATAGGACATAGGTCTGGAAGGGACCTTCTGGGTCATTGAGTCCAGTCCCTGTTATGCAGACAACCCCATTAGTTAATTCCTGTTATACATTTATCAAGATGCCTCTTAAAACTAGTTAGGTTGTTTGTCCCCCACTACTCCTAGTGGAACATTGTTCCAAATCCTCACTCCTCTGATGGTTAGAAATCTCCTAATTTCCAGCCTAAATTTATTTGTGTTTGGTTTATACCCATTTCTTCTTGTGCCAACATTGTCCTTTAGCTTAAATAGCTTTTCACCTCCCCTGGTGTTTACCCTCCGCCCCCCATACCCCTGATGTACTTATAGAGAGAAATCATATTTCCTCTCAGCTTTCATTTGGCTAGGCTGAACAAATCAAGCTCTTTCAGTCTCCCCTCCAAAGAGAGGCTCTCCGTGCCCCTGATCACCCTAGTAGCTCTTTATTGCACCTGTTCCAGTTTGAATAAATCTTTCTTGAACGTGAGTGACCAGAACTGTACACAGTACAAGGTGGATGTGGAGTGCTACCAAGTCAAAATGGTAGCACGCTCCACCCACTTAACACCAGTGTAAAGGACGACATAGGATTCAAGGAAGTGAACAACTATCATTGCCCCCAATCTGTATGAGATCACTGACACAAGTGAGGACAAGACAAGTAGACAGATCTAGGTTGGGGAAAGGGACACAGCAGACAAAGTGGCCAGGATGCTGTTTGTAACAGAATGTTTGATAACACAATCCTTTTTTAAAGCCATGCAGACTGTTTAACCCTCAACCTGACCTCGCTTAATCAGCTAAGTTCTGATGGGCATCAGGGTGTAAAAAGTGGGTGTTTAGGAGGGATTTGCATGTGATGAAGACAGTTGCCTGGAGGACCAGTTCAGGAAGGGCATTCCCCGCATGGAAGTTGGTGTGGAAGAAGGCACAGAGATGATTGTCTGATGAATGGAATACCAGAAGAATGGCATAATTGGTCGAGCAAAGGGATCAGTAGCTGGGGAAGCTACAGAAAGACAAAAGAACCAGTGATTAGGATTGGAGAGAAAGATCCATGGCTTTGATAGCAAAGGCAAGGAGCCTGAACTAGAAGAGGGAGAAACAGGGATATTCAATTAAGAGGCAGCAAATTCAAAACTGATACAAGGAAATAGTTTTTCACGCAGCACATAATTAGACTGTGGAACTCATTGCCACAGGAAACTGTTGAGGCCAGGAATTTAGCAAGATTCAAAAAGGGATTAGAAATATATATGGATAACAAGAATGTCCAGATTACAGCAGTTAGTACTTTTTTGGAAGGGATTTTAAGACAAGAGTTAATCCAGTCTCTGATGATAAGGGTATGTCTACACTGAAATAAATTGGCCTGGGTCAGCTGACTCAGGCTCAGGGGCTCGGGCTATGGGGTTAAAAATTGCCATGTACATGTTCGGGCTTGGTCTGATGCCTGGGCTCTGGGACCCTCCCTCTTGCAGAGTCCCAGAGCTTGGGCTCCAGCCTGATCCCAAACATCTACACAGCAATTTTTGCAGTCCTGCAGCCCATCCAAGTCAGCTGACCTGGGCCAGCTGCAGGTGTTTAATCACAATGTAGATGGACCCTGAGAGACCAGGATGAGACCTTCTGTTGGGAACAGAGTATCCCATGTGTACCAACTGTGGGGTTCTGACACCTTCCCATGAGGCAACTATTGCTGGCCATTGTCAGCGACAGAATATTGGACTAGATATTGGTCTGATCCAGTCTGGCAATTCCTGTGTTCCTTACATTGAGAAAGATGCTCTTAGCAGCTGTTTCTAAGTTGAAGAAAGAAGTGCAACATGGGTATTAGGGATGCCAGAAAGGAGGAATTTACCCTCACCCATTTGAAAGAAGATGAGACCTGAGCAATAATTTTATTGTAAGGATACAAAGTAAAGGCCAGCTCTTAGACACACTGTACAAGAAGGAGCAGGATTTGGCTGTGACGTGGCTGTGATAAAGCTGTCCACTGACAGAGACTGTAAGGAAAAGCTCTTCACTTTTGGCCTTGTTGAGTTTAAATTGAGCTATCTAGGAGGAAATGCCTGGGAAACAGTCCAAGACATCCAGTTAGATGGATGGAAGCAAATTAGGAGTGGACTGGTAGATTTGTGTCATCAGTACAGATATTACCTCCTTTCTCTATCACCGCGGACACCACCACCATCCTGCCTGCTACTCAGCCTGGAACCTGGATGTCATTTTCAAATTGGAGCTCTCATTAGGTCCTCACATCCAGACTATATCGAAATGTTGCAGTTTCTAAGACATCTCTAACATACGGCCTTTCCCATCTATCCACACAGCTAAAACTCTGCTCAGGGCTCTTATCATCTCACATCTCAATTACTGAAACATCCTTCTCTCTAGCTTTGACACAGGCAACCTTGTCCCGTTGATATCCATTCAGAATGGTGCTTCAAGCACCATTTTCCCAGCCCATTGCTTTGATCATTTCATTCCCCCTCTTTGCATCTCTCCATTAGCTCCTCCTTCTCTATCACATCAAACATAAGCCACTTGTCTTCACTTTCTAGTGAAGGTCTATCTCACCTTCTCCTCTCTCATTTACTATCAAGAGGATGACTCCTGCCTCTACTCAGTCCATGACACCAGCTTCCATCACTCTCTTGTTACATTTGCACACAAGCACCTTTGTGCTTTCTTGCATGCTGCCCCTCATGCTTGGGGGAAGCTTCTTGTAAATAGCCACAAAATCACCTCATTATCTTTCTTCAAATCCCTCCTTAAAAGCTCTTGTGTGCAGTGATATCTACAAGCAACTCGACAATGGTAAGTCTGTTGGTGTGCTGAAGTCCCTACCTATCATGCGGTGCAATATTGTTTCACGGTTTCCTTGCACTCCCCTCTCTGTCATCTCATCTTATAGTTAGACTGTAAGCTCTTTGGGGCAGGGACATTTTGTTCTGTGATGGTGCAGTGCCTAGCACAACGGGGTCCTGGCCCACAATGTGCACTGTGGGAGTACACATAATAAAAAAATAATAGTAATGGCCATTGAAGACACATGAGCAGATGACGTTGCTCAAATCTTCCCATATCTTCTGTACCTCTTACCCCTGCCCAGCTCTTCTGCCTTATTCCTAGCTCTCGCCTAGACATTCCTCTCTCACTGCTGGAGCCAGGCTCTAAGGGCAGCTCCTTTTTCTTCTGCTTCTTTCTAGCCACATATCATAGGAGAGCCAGCTAGGTTGGCTCCTCTTGTTTCTAGCTGCTTAGAGAAACCCCCACAGGCCCTGCTTTGCAATGAAGATCCTCAACACCTGCAGAAACCTCTGGCAGCAAAGAAAAGGATCCAGCACCATGTGAACTGCCAGCTCTTCATGGACCACCTGCAAGTGCTCCACAGACCACAGTTTTGGAACTGCCGTTAATGGCCCAATCCAAAGCCCATTGAAATCAATGGAAAGACTTCCACTGACTTCAGTGGGCTTTGGTTTAAGGCCCTTAGATTTTAAGCCTCTTAATGCAGAGAGAGGCTCTTTATTCTTGTCTATGAAGTACCAGCAGACAAAGGGAGCCATATAAAAAATTCTACACTGTATGATCGATCCAATTTTCTACATTAGACCTGCATATGTGTTTGGAGGTGTTTTATGATCTGTACACTGGGCTCTCATTCAAAATCAGAATAAAGAGTAAGTGAATTGTTTTTGGTACTGCCTGACTGACTTTCAGCTGTTCTAGGATGTCTAATCTGAGATATTATACATAGTCACTCATTTATTTTTCCCCATTAAAATTCAATGTGAATTCCGAAAAGTAGTCAGGTAGAGCAGTGGTTCATATGATGTTTCAGATGCTGTGGCCCTCTCTAGCCAACAATATTTAATGCACTAGCATTTGGGGACAGTATCCCAAGTTTTTCAGCTGTGAGTCAGTATGCAGTAAAACTGCATATCTGAAATATCCTGCATTTGGGCAGGCTGCCTTGTGTCTGCGGGCAAGGGACCTGAAGCAGGTTTGGAAACTTTAATCAACATTCTATAATTTGACTTTTATCACAAAATATTTCTGGCCATATACAATCAGACAGTTTTCTTCTCTCCATCTATCTATAACCTTTCTAAACAGCAACAATAAGTAAATTAGCCAGGCACAGCGGTTTAAGTTTATAATTGTTTTTTCACTTGTGAATTTCTCAAGGTTTTAGGGAAATAGCCCTGTGTTTTTTCTGTAACTTTGTAACTCAGCAGAGGGGGATACCACTGTGGTGAGGGTTTTTTTCTTTGATTCGTTTTATGATTGCAAAGTGGTTTTCCACTGATTCCTTATAGAAATATTGTTCCTTTCTTTTTTCCTTTAATTAAAATCTTTCTTTTAAGAATCTGCATTGTTTTCCATTGTGTAAGATTCTGGCTTTCGGATCAGGCACCTAGCAGAATTGGCGAGGGGTTTTTCTCAAGCCTGTCCCAGGGAAGGAGATATAGGCTTAAGGGGATTTTTGGAAAGAGAGGGGGCTTCAAGTGGCCCTACCCCTAGTTCTTGGGGGTGTCGCTTGATGGTGGCAGCATACTGTTCCAGATACAGGAGAAACTTGTGTCTTGGGGAAGGTTTAAATCTAAGCTGGTAAAATAAGCTTAGGGGATCTTTTCATGTGGGTCCCCACATCTATGAACACCTAGAGTTCAGAATGGGGAGGCAATCCTGACAGGGGCAAACAAAGGTCTGGTGGGGGCAACTACACCCTTTGCCTCCTAGCAAATGACCATCCTGGCCTGCAGTGAAATTTGACTCCTGATAAATGATAGACACCATCACACACAGTTTAGGACTCAAAGTGAAGAAGAACATTGTGTCCATCTGAAACTGCTGGAGGTGCTTCAGTAAGCAGAACATCATTATCCAAACTGGAACTAGTTCAGAACATGGAACCTAACATTAGGTAGGTAGGTAGGTAGAAAGAAAGAAAGAAAGAAAAGGTAGGTATGGGATCAATGACCATAGATGTCAGGATCACAATTTGACATTTTGTCTAGAGTGTTCAGATAGCTTTATAGAACAACAAGAGACACCTAAGAAAAAATACTTTTCCCCTAAAAAACAGAACTTCCCGCAGCACAGCATCCATTAACGCCGTTCTGAGATCCATGATCAAGACTGACTCCAAGAGAAGAGTACATATGACCATCCAACATCTTGACCAAAAAAAAAAAAGAAGAGTCCTTCTCTCTATATAGAATTAAGGGCTTGTTTCCAAGGGATGCAGGGTGGGGGTAGGGTTTAACCAAATTAAATCAAGTTAAACTGGTTTGAAAATGCTTGCATATACACAACAATTCATTATAGTGCACTAACTCGGTATTAATTGGGAACTCTTTCAAAATGAACTAAGTTTGCTGTGAATTGAGTTAGTTTGGTCTATTGTTCGCATGCACACAATGCTGCCACACATTACTTTGGCAGTCCTTAAATTGCTATATGATACTGCTTTGCAACTACTAGTGACCAGTCTGTTTCCCGGCCTGCCCTCCCGTGCTCTGGTATTTGTAGCAGGTTTAGTCACAGAGACTCCCTTGGCACTGTCACCCGATGAGCCAGTTCTCCCTGATGGCTTGGGACTCCAGAACCCTGCCTTGTTGAGCCAGACACTCTAGGTAGCTGCAAACACAAACCTAGGTCTGGTCCGGATGAGCAGGGTGGTGTGGCCTGATGACCTGAAGATGTGTGGGCCACCACCCAGAGAGGGGGGTAATGGCCGGGGGAGGGGGACCTGGGCCCTCCCTACTCCACCAGGTCCCAGATGAGGGCTCTATTAGTGGTGAGTGAGCTCACTATGGAGTCAGCGGAGGTCCAACTGAAACACACCAACAATGCTTGGACTATGGTTAGTCCCTCCTCTGGGCTACTTCCCATGATGACTCCTTTGTCCGTTGTCTGGGTGACTTTGCAGTTCCTGGGTTCCTTTGCCTGGGCTGGTTCCAGTAGCTCCGAAGTCCCTGGGTTGTCCACAGGTATCAGGGCATCTGCCAGGGTCTCAGTGCCTCTGGCTTCCACTTTCAGGGGCTGCCGCTGCTCCAAGGAGGGAGCCTGCAATAGACATTCTTCCTCTCTGGCGATCAGCCCCGACTGAGCTTGGCTGCTCCTTTTCATATTTGTGCTGCACTTGATGCATGCCCAGTAGAGACATGGGGGAATGGCTTCCTCAGCCCACAATGAGGAGTTAACCCTTTCCATCCAGTGCGGGGTGAGTGCACCTGTCACAGCCCCTGATAACCTTGAGCCTCTCTCACAAAGCCCAAGAATATGAAGAGGTAGAGGCAAGGCATATATTTTACCCATGACTCAAATTCTCCCTCCATTTGTTGTGTTCTGCCCTCCACGGAACTTTTAATTCTTTGGTCAGTATACATTTAATATATTGTTTAATAACAAAAACTGTTAAAATGCATTTCTAAAGAGTCATCAATGCATTTTACACAGAACACCTCTAGATTTTTAAAAATTCATAGGGCTTTATAAAAGTACTTGGGCTCAGATAAATATAGGGATAAATCAGTAAAATAAGGATTGCCACAGTGTTCCTGTAATGCGGTGCAGTCACCCTTCATGAGCACCCCCTAGTTGAGTGTATGTGTTCCTGCAGTTTTTTCTCAATTTCCTCCTCTCAGGGTGCTCGCACTGGCTGCTGTGCTCATCAGGTAGTCTTTGGTTATTCAGTCCTCTGGTCAAATCACACTCTGTCCACGTGCGAAACAAACAAACCCCTTCCAGGGTGCACAATCTAAAATGTCCCCAGTATCCTGCAGTTCTCCCTAGGCTCAGTCTTCAACCAGTCTAGCAGGGCCCGTTGTGGTATCCTCACTTGGTGTGGCTCAGTTGCAAGGTTCCTACTCTGGAACTGAACAGGGCCCTGAGAGCTTCTTCCCTGGGGACTCGAAGCCTCTACTTGAGTCATCAATGTCCCCAACCTTCCTGCTGAGCCATCCCTTTTGTTTGCTGACCACATCTCCCCGCTGAGTCAGTCCCACTACTGCAGCCCCCCTTCCCTGGGGTACCACAGTTCTAATTCCCTTCCTCAGGGCATAAAGTAGCTGGTGCAGGGTGGGGGAAACCTGATCCCACCCACTGCTCTGGATCCCAACACAGGGATCCAATAAGTATGGCAGCCTTGTGCAGCATTCCTTTACTAATTGCTGCTCTACTTTTTCCAGGGCCACTTCCCTGTAGCCTGTCTTAGTTGGGTCCTGCAGCCAGCCAGAAGCACCTTTCTCGCTCCCCCAGTCCCTGCCATTAACTACCTGCTTAATCCCAGAAGCCAGCCAGGAGGTATTCTCAGGCTCCCTCAGCCCCTACCAGCAACTTATCTGTCCAGCCCCTGCAGCCAGCCAAGAGCATCTCTTGCTTCTCCAATCCGGTCTAGCAGCCTGAACTCACTCTGGCCCTGCAGCTCCTTTTATATGGGCCTGCTCACCTCTGATTGGCTGTGTCCCATGCAGCCACTCTAGGGAACTTGGAGGACTCTTTCCACTGCCCTTTACTGGGGTGTGGTAGGGTCACGAATGCTTCATCAGGGGGCCTCAGGGCCTAGTCCAACCCACCACAGTTCCACTTTCGCCATCTGTATGCAACACTGCACAGCTCACAATCCATGCTACCCCACCCGACTGGTTAGTGGCTGGATGGACAGCAGCACATTTCAGGCCTGAGACTCAAAGTAGAAGCAATAGGCATCCCCAGCAGAATTGCCCTGTCTGTTTCCATTTTGTACTGGATGCCTTACTGGCTGCTGAAACCACTGAGCAGGGCTCTGTACCTCAGACTCCCACCCATGGCTAAGGCTTTCTTCCTTCCGCTCAGAGATATTGTGCAAAATACAACATATTGCTATGATTGTAGGCACATTTGCTCTGCGCTTCCAACCTATTCCACAGACAGGAGCAACCTCCATACCAACAATGTCCATAGTGATCCTAGGAGCAAACAGTCCTTCTGCCATTAAGGTAAACAGAGCTGAGTTCTAAAATATCCTAGCATCATGGATCCTCCTTGACCACCCAACATTTATGTCTGTAAACCTGCCATATTGGTCACACTGCTCTTGGTATACCATGCAGAAATACCCCTGTCTGTTTATAAATTCTATACCCTGGTGGGGAGAGGGGATGGGCAAATAATAAGAATGTGGGTCTCATTAAT
This sequence comes from Dermatemys mawii, assembly GCA_007922305.1. NCBI lineage: Eukaryota > Metazoa > Chordata > Testudines > Dermatemydidae > Dermatemys > Dermatemys mawii. The sequence goes on from ML677349.1 coordinate 20,868,743, forward strand.
AGCTCCTGTTTGGGTACCACAATCCTGCAAAGCCATCAGTAATCTCCTGAGCACACACAAACTTTATAACCCAGCATAACGTTACCTTTTCCATGGCATTACACAGCCACATGATAATTGCCCCAACAACTGATCTCCCCACACCAAAACAATTGGCTATGAATTGGTAGCATTCAGGAGTGGACAGCTTCCAGATGGGAATGGCAACTCACTTCTCCATATGTTTGGAGCACCACATGTTATGCTGCCACTATAGCTGTGAGGCTAGTTCAGCACATATCCTGAAATTCCCTTACTACTGCTGGTCAACCTAGGGCAGCAGAATGATCCTTCTCCATCAATCCACATGGGTTCTCGGAGACTAGTAATGATATTGCATAGTGGGCGGCTGTTTCAGGAACCAGTCCTCTGGTGTTAGTCAACTGGTGTCCTTCTCTTCTTCCTCATTCTCTTTCCACTTCCACCATTGCTGAATCTGCTTGTGGAGCTGCTACTGCCACATCATCTTCCCAGCGATGTGGTGGATGAAGTCCAAAGCTGAATTAATCTGCCTCTCAACGTGGAAACACAGCCCAAGCAGCGTCTGTGCATTTGAGGTTGGCAGCATAGCAGTGGAGAGCATTGTGTCCGTGCTGGTCAACAGCACTTTGAGAAGGATGCTGGTCCACCCAGAAAAGAGGCATGGGGCAGAGACAATAGAAAAATAGGACTTTTAAAATTTGTTACCTGCCTGCCTTCTGCTATGCATCCTACAATGCAGAGTGAGAAAAATCCCAGAATGCACACTGCTGAGCAGCAAAGCAGAAGAACATGGGATACCCTCTAAGAATGCCTCACACTTAGCATGCAGCAAGCTGCCACCATGTGTACACAAAGATGCAAATTGAAAGAAGGAACGGCATTTCATGCACACATGATTACTGCAGCTTATGTCCTGTGAGTTAAAACGCACATCAGACTAATCCAGTCTAACACAGTCATGTGTGTGGAAAATCTGTAAGTCTCAAACCACTTCTGCATCCAGTCTCCTTATTCTTAAAAGGATGAGATATAAATGGGGCAAGGTGTTGCTGAGAAACTGGGAGAGCTGAGAAGATATGGACTTGAATGAGAGCCTTAGCATCCAAATGAAGTGCTCTCTTCTGTCTTTACACCTGCTAGTAGACAAAAATAATTTGGTGGCCACGCAGTAGCATTCTTATTAATACCAGCTCAGGTCCCCTGTGCTTCTTGTCTTGCGTAACTTACACTTAAATTTGCAAGACTTGGCACCTGTGCTGCTCAATTGTTTTGACCCCTTTGTCCACGTGTAACCATTCTATAGCAAATGGATAAGGTTAAAATCTCAGTGTTTCAATTTAACTGCCCCACATCATCATCATCATCCTATAGCAACTTAGTATAAACCTCATTAATAGAAGATAAATTCTATTGTATATGAGATGGGAAGGATTCTTCCCATCACCTAAAAGCCATTATTACAGAGCAGTGCAGCAGTACTTGAGAAATCAGCAGCACCATTAGGAGTCACTTTTCTGTAGAAAAGGAAGCAGAGCTGGGAAGGCAGGCACTGAGCTGATAATAGGAAAGCTGTTAGTAGACCCTTTATTTGTCAGAAAATGATTCTAGCCAGAATGGCGCTGGCCCAGCAAGAAGCAACCCTGCCAAATAGCTGAGGAAACCCATCACTCAATAGTGTCGATTCCCTTGAATAGAAATTAAAAAAAATAGGCAAAAGAGCTGTAGGCCTTGATTGTGTCCTGCATTCAAGCAATTGCAAAGATGCACCTGCCTTGTACCATCTATTAGGCTGGCGTAGAATGCTCCCCTCTCTACACCGTGTAGCTTCTGCTGACTGGTTTGGAGGAGTTGTGGGGGCATGGCCCTGCCTCCTCTCTGTCCATTTGCAGCTGGCTTATAGCTCCAGAAACTCCAGACACAATCTAGCTCTCGCAGTTTCTGGACTGGAGTCACCAGGGCCGAGAGAGTCAGGTAAGGGCTGCAACAAGGTGGCCACAGAAGCAGCTGGATAGAAGATACCATCCACACTGCACAGTTCTTTCTGTAACCTTGTCTATAAGCCTCTCTATGCAAGCTTCAGTTGTGCTGCTTTTGTTGTTAACATTTGTTCGTTTCAAAGCCAATCTGAAAGAAGCGTACAGTTGTAAATAAAAGCTGATTAGGGTAATTTACTAATCATGTAACCACCGTCTCCTTATTTTGTCTCCTAAAAAAAAGTGACCCACGTCTGAGGTTCCAAGTATGCTGGCTGTGCAGTGCTGTGATATCACTAGCACACCTGGATTCAGCAAATGCATAGCATTTACACAGAAAGCCACGTTATCTATGCATAAGCTCTTTGTCCATAGTCACGTGGAATGTGTGTAAATCTCTGTTCAGAAGTATAGCTATGGATGCTGTGCCCTTATGCCAGAAAGCTAATTACTCCTGACAGGCAGGAGGAGCACGGAAATACGGTAATTTGAAAATCTTATTCTATCATTGCATCCCATGCTATGATAGCAGGGCAAATCAGCTGGACTCAATAGCCTAAATATAGATTGCAAAACAATGGAAAACATCCCTACTGGAAGTACGCTTTCAAGAAAGCTTTTGAGGTTCTCCCCATCAAAAGCTGAGCAGAGCAAAACAACTTCAAGTGACTGCATTACAAGAGTTAAGCCTCCAGGTACAGATGACTGTTGCAAGGTCTGCACCAGAGGGGAATGGCTGCAGTCCCCTGGCCAGCCACTGATGATTATGGGCAACACTGTTTTGTGTGCTGTTTCTTTAAATCTGTTAGAGGACACCAGGCAGGCGAGGGCTGGGGATGTTTCTAGGCAGAGGCTCTGCAGTGAGGCAGAGAGGGACAGAGTAACTTTATAGATAATACTCCTTTTGTTATTCTAATAAAATTCCTTGTTCTGTGTTAGAAGAAAGTGATTATTTCTGTCACTCTTTACCATTGTCACGCAGCAAAGGACACCACCACCATGTTGATGAAAGAGCACCCCACTGGTGCAGAGATTCCTACTCTCATTCCCTTTCACCAAGCATCATTCCTGTCTTGTCCAGGTTCATTCACAGTGATTAATTTTCAGCCATCTCTCTTTCTCTGTCAAACACAGAGAACAATGATGCTCTATAATCTGGATTCATTGAAAAAAAGATATGGGAGTTAACTCCAGTATCACCAATATATTGATAATATTGCTGCTCCAAATTTCTCTCTTCTCTAGTGGTTTCATATAAACATTCAGCAAGAAGAGGTGACATTTTAGAGCTGCTGTGAAGAGTTGCTAGAGGAAGCCATTTGCAGGGCATAAGTTTTATTGGTCCTACAAAACTCAGGAACAATGCAATATGCTTCTGAGTGCTATCTACTGGCACCAAGTCAATTAACTATTTACATATGTGCAGATACAAAATGCTTCTGTAAGAGCAACAAGATGGCAGCAAATAAAAGCTAAAAATCTGAAGGCTTCCTTCAGTGTTTTTATTTTCAAAGTAATGATGTATATACACTGTATCATGCCAGGCCGGTTCGTTCCGAGCTTTCTCAAAGTTAAACAAGGGAAACCAGAGACAGTAACAAAACATTGACCTACCTCATGATTTAATTAACTGAATGTATCATTTCAAAATTTGGCAAGCGTCAACCATTTGTGACTACACACCATACGTGCCCAAACTGCAGGGTACTCTGGGTTTTGCTGGAGGCTTGGGAATCATAACTAAAAAATGACCTGGCAAAGTGCACATCAGTGAAAATATAGGCTGAATTTCAGGACTTGAATATTCCTTGTAAATACAATTACCGTCATGTTTTTGCTAATCACAAGTGATTTTATATATATGTAAATGTACTGTACATGAATTAAATAGTAGCCCCTTAAATAGTTTAGGTGGCCTCCCTGTTGTCTATTGCAGAAGCCACCAGAATAAACATAGTAGCAGTGTATATATAGCTGGACCTTATACAATTTTATTTAGTAAATGTTATTTGGAACCCAGCTGGGGTTTCCTCATATGCGTAAGGGTGTGCAGCGATTAAAGACACACCACTACGCTTTTGATTTTGAACTGAGAGAATAATGAACACCAATTTTTCGGGCTAGAAAATTACAATCAAACCCAAACTGTGAAACCAGTGAAAATGTGTGGGGGTGGGGGGGTGGGGCACGCAGGGTCACATGCCTCCCAGACTTCTGCCAGGGAAGGTGTCAGACTGAGCACAGCTGAGGGGGACGTGCCTGGGAAAGGCACCGGAACCTAGAACTCCCACTGCGCCCTGCTAGGAAGTACCTGGAGCAGGGAAGGGACACAGGGCTGGCAGTGCAGCTCCATCAGAAGTGGCGCGGGAAGCCTGCTGAGTCCTGTCCCTTCGTCGCCCGCAGCCACAGTTCCCGATGCACAGCAGTAGGACAAGTATTAATCCTTGATGTAACTCCACTGATACTAGTCATCATACAAAGCCATCAAGTAGGCTGTTCATGTATAAAATGGAGGAAAGCGGAAATGTGATCTTGCAGCTGAACCTTTCCATTGTCCCTGGATGAAGTGGGACCACAAGCAGCATAATGAGATGGCCTAGGCAGAACACAGAGTCCTTTCATTAAGAGAAGCCCTTGCTTATGCAAATATCTGTTTCCAGCAATTTATGAGCAGCTGCTCACCACAAGTGTTTTAACTGCCAGTTTACCACTTCAATTACTAATCTGTTCTCTGTCCTCACCTCACCATGAACATAACATAAATTATTGTAATTTGTTATGATGTGAGGCATTATAATGGTGCCTGCCAACATTATGATAACTAAGAGTCTCATCATTTCAGTTAGCAACTGTTACAGGTATTGGCAATGACAGGTGGGCAGAAAGTTATAATATATGGCAATATTATTCTTCTGTGGCCTGAAATTTAGCCTACAGCATCTTGGACAAGAAACTTTTTTTGGTTGTTGCAAATTTATATTTTTTTAAATCATAATTTATGTTTTATGAATGTGGGCAACAAAAATTTGCATGTTTTCTAGCACCCAAACTAATGCTGGTTTTAAAAGTATAGCATTTTGCAAGTGAGTAGTCCATTATGTACCTATTGCTGACTTTTGAAATTTGGTTTTAAACGTTAAGAAACTGAGACTGAGGTGTAAAAGGTAATCAACTCTGAGGCTCACTTGGGGTGTGGTGGTACACAGAAATACAAGGAAGAGACAGGATTGAATACACCAAGGAAAGAGACTGCTTACTTGGATTGCTGATACATCTGAGCTGCAAAAATCTACACAAGAAACTAACCAACTAAGGGGATATTAAAAAGTTTGGAAAAGATTGACCCTGAACTACAATATGTAATCAGTTCATTCTCTCTCATGATGCAATTCCAAATACTATTAGTTTTAACAAATTCAGTCATTGCTCGGATTAACTGGGTAGTGTTCTTTTTAAAAATCAATTGGGAGATCTGAGAACTCCAAGCATATACATTTACTTTTTAATTGCAACAATAATTTTAGGGCCAGATAGTTTCTGAGGGTCAAATGGCCAGCTTCCCCTCCTGCTCTTTCTGTAGGAAAAATGACATTCAGAAATGCATTAAACCTCTAACACTCTGGCAGGGTCAACGTTCACTGTGAATATTTCACATATACTTTTCTAGGACTGAATTCTAATCCCATCTCTGGCACTGATGCTCATCCATTACCTTGGATAGGTCTCCCACGCCTGGCCTACACAGTTTTTTTTTTATTAGTATAACTATTTTGCTTGGGGAGAGGGTTCTTCTGACACACTTACAGTAGTATAATTCCAAGGGAGAATTTAGTTATAGCACTTCAATGGTTCCTCCTAGAGGTTTTGCTTATTACATTCCCCTTCCCATAGGGGAATAACCTATAGTGGTATAAGAGACCTATATATTGGTCTAACAGCATCCACCGTTAAAGTAGTACAATTTTTGCACGTACACAATGTCTTAGCCTCTCTGTCTTGGTTTCCTCATTTGTTCAACAGGAATAATGTTAACCTACAGTCAGGGTTATCTACAAGTGTAACTGTGTTGCAAGTAGAATAATCTTGAGCTATTGCCAAAATATACACACTCTCTCTGAACAGCACTCAGACGTTTTGGGTGTGCATCACAGGAAGTTAGAAGGATTAATTAGTTACTTTTTGTGAAGTACTGTAAGGATGAAAAGTGTTAAGTGTATTAATATTTCTACTTTTTACTCCTCTGTGCTATTCATTGTTACTTTGGTGTTCTGTTTAGTAAAGATATGATTAAAAAGCCTTCTCTGGAGTGGACATAGTTAAACAAATTTGGAAATAAATATTGCTATATGGGCGCCTTTTATTTATACTATTGAATTTGATTTTTGTGCTCATTGACTGGATATTCACGGTGCGTCCCATGATTTAGCTATGCAACTCCCACTAATATCACTAACCTACGACAAAAATCACTGTGTACTTCTCTAACAAGTTTATCATTAAGAAACTTCTTCACCAGTTGGCCAACTACGCTCACTCAATAAAAATGCACAGATTCTGAAAGTACCTTTGTAGCAGCTAAGTAGAAGTAATGTTATGTCGAATGTGCAAAGCAGCTTTCTTGCATTCAAAATTCTCTGCCATTCAAGTGTCACTGATATAGTCTAGCAATCAGACTGGAAAGGGAGGCCTGAGACCTCTGTGCATTGCCTTATGTTTACACTTAGAATATACTGGGGTAATGCAAGACCTAGAAATGTGAGTCACACACTAAGTCATTTCAGCAGAGACCTTGCATGTCATTCAGCATCATTTAGTTGACTCAAGGGCAAATATACTTAATCATTATTACCCTGTAGTCATTAACACATAAGCTTAACATAAAATAGTCCATATTCTTCCAGATGCATCAAAAGGTTTAGCAATTAGAGTGATTCCTTTGAAATAAATCAAGATAGTCTATTTTTGTAAGTTAACTTCTTGCTTATACAATTCATGGTCGTTATAATGTGACTGTACATGCTGCTATGTTGTATCTATTGATTTTGCATAATAATACTGATGAACTATTTACAATTGCACACTAGATGATAATAATCCTACATATTTTCTTGTAATTACAATGACAATAGCTTTTAATGTAACACTACCTGAATGTGGCTGGTGGAGTTTCATAATGGTTAATAACTCTCCATTTGTTTCTCAGCTGTTTATATGCCACCATCTAGTACTAGCGAAGCATGATACTACCAGCTGTACCCTTGGAATTGAAATGAAGATGCATAAACAGCAAGACTCTTGCAAGCCCTTCAGCTAGTTGGCATTGTTGTGTGTGTGGGGAGTAAGGGATTGTATCATTTTTAGTTTATATATGAAGAGTTTTTTAAAAACTTGATTGAACTTTTGATGTGAGACCACAGATAAAAATGCTCTGCTCATTTTAATGTGCTTTGTAACAGGAAGATCCCTCTGCTTTAGTGTGATCTTTTACACCCCAAATTCTTTATTGACAGAATGATTTTAATCTTTACTACACTTACAGTTTTTATTACAATTCAAATAATTACTCTTAGTAGTGTTATTATATGTAATCTTTGCTGGATACAAACCATTTGAAAGGAGACAGACCAAGAAATACTAAACAATAGGCACATTACATGTGGAAATGCATGGACATTTCTGAAAATGCAGAAACATACAATCAATCAGTCTCTCCCATTTTCCTCATTTATTCTCTCTCAAATAAAGCACTGGCATCTGATTCACAGCAGAAATATTTACAGTCACTGATAGCGAAGGGTCAGACTGTGAGTAGTTACTCACACAGGTAGTCCTAGCTCTTAGGGTCAGATGCAAGAAGAGGGTATACACTTCTTCTGCTCCGCTTCCCCCCAGTTTCCACTCTAACTGAGCAGGAATTCAGAGGTGCTGTAAGTGGCTCCCTCGTTAGCCCCTCTGATTCTCTGCCTGGCCCCAGCAATGTGTGCAAATTAGAGCAGCATAAGGGCTGCTCTAAAAATGCACCAACAGTTGTCTTAATGAACTGTTTGCTAACTGGGGATTACTGAAGAAACTCCTCTCTAATTCTCCAACACTTGGTGTGTTGCCAGAACCAAGTCCCATGAGAATGTTGGTGTTAGAGATGTTTTGTGAACAGGTTGCTTGCTGTCTTTAATTGTATCACAGGGAAAAGGTTTTCCTGGCCTCAGTTTCATTTACTAACACTTGAAAACAAATGACACATTGTGGCTGAGGATTTTTCCCAGTAAAATATCGAGACATGAAATCCAAACATATCACTCTCATCTATTGCCTATTTTTCCTCCTTTTCTGTTTCATTTTATTAAAATCATCATCCTCAGCCAAATGTTTACTACATGTAGGCTTAGGCCTGGGTAAAAATTGCTCCATTATAAAGAAGCCACCTTCTGTCCCACCGCCCCTCTCCCAGTCTGCTAGTGTTAGTGCTGCTGCTGCTGCTGACCCTGGGAGCCTCTCTGTGGTATCCAGAAAGGGGCTTTCAGTCCAGATACTTCCCGCTCAATACTTTCCCCAGCATGGAGTCTCTTTGCTGAGGGCCCTTTGCAGGAGTGGAGGGCACAGAGAGAACGCCAGCCCCAGCAGCAGCTTAAGACACAAGCCTTGTTTACTAGTCTCTGAATATAAAAAAACCAACAAAAATTGAGCACATTGGGGAAAAAATTAATCAAATGTTCATTCCCCCCACCCCCACCCCTTCTTGGCTTCCCAAGAGAGTCACGGCTCAGAGTTTGAGAAGGGCTTAACTACAGTATCATATGGTTACCCATATTATCTGTATTTTGATAACACTGAGTTAAATGCACAAAAAGGAAGCATTTAAACCAGGGATGGTCAAACGTTTTGGCCTGAGGGCCACATGTGGGTATAGACATTATATGGAATGCTCACAAAATCGGGATTGGGGTGCAGAAGACAGGTGAGAGCTGTGGCTGGTGCAGGCGGGCTCTGGAGTGGGGCCAGAAATGAGGAGTTCAGGGTGCAGGAGGAGGCTCCTGGGTGGGTTAAAGTGTTGGGGTGTAGGGAGGGTGGTCAGGGCTCTGGGTGTAGGCACAGGCTTTGGGGTGGGGCTGGGGATGATGGGTTGGGGGTGCAAGAGGCTGCTCCAGGCTGAAACCAAAGGGTTTGGAGGGTGGGAGGAGGATCAGGGCTGGGGGAGGGGGTTGGGGTGTGGCGGGGGACTCAGGGGTATAGGTTCCTGGAGGCGCTTACCTCAAGCAGCTCCTGGAAGCAGCGGCATGTCCCCCTATGTGTCCTACATGGACGCACAGCCAGGTGGCTCTGCTGTGCATTGCTCCATCTGCAGGCGCTACCCCTGCAGGTCCCATTGGCCACTGTTCCCAGCCAGTAGGAGTTGCAGGGGCAGTGCTTGGGGCTGGGGCAGCATGCAGAGCCCCCTGGCTTCCCCTAAACGTGGGGGCCGGAGAGGGGACAGGCTGCTAGTCCAGGTGCTGCGCAGAGAAATGGCAGGTGCACAATGGCAGCTGCTGACCCTGCTCCCAACTGAAGTGCGGGAGTGAGGCAAGCCCCCAGATCCTGCTCCCCAGCGGAAGCTCGAGGGCCAGATTAAATTGGCTGGTGGGCCGGTTGCGGCCCAGAGCAGTAGTTTGCCCACCCCGATTTAAGTCATCTTCAGAAGTGACATGGCTGGATGCTAGTGACAAACACAACTCTGCAAAAATGCTCTTCACGCATTGTATGTCAACTGTGCATATTAATTTCTAGCTATAAACAGTTGGTTTTACCCCAGGATTTCAAAGATGCCAAAATCGTAACAATCTACAAGCACAAAGGGGATAGACCTGACGGCGGTAATTATCACGGCATTTTGCTCCTCTCCATCACCGGTAGGACCCTAGGTAAACTGTTGCTGAAAAGACTTCAGGTTATTGCAGATGATGGGCTCTCTGTATTCCAATGTGGGTTTTGTTCATCACACAGCAGTGCCGACATCTGACTCATCTGATCCTTCCCTGTAGCCCAAGGGCTCTGCACTCGCCCCTATATTATTTATTTTGCTCCTGGCTGGAGTGCTAGAAGTCGTCGCACGTACTATCACTACAGGTGTCACTCTAAAAACACTTCCTCCTTGTCCTACCCAAGTCCTTTTCCTTCTTGAGAGTGATTGCAGATCCCCTCCTGCTCTGGCTTCCTGTTTTATAATCCTAGCTTAGCTCCTCCCCAAGCTGGGCTTCATCTGCCATTAGACTTCATAAAAACCTTGACTTCCCTACAGGTGCATCATATAAGGCTGATTATAATATGGCCCATATTAACCTGATCTGGGCTTGGGTGGGGTGAATAATCCATCACAATCCTCCGTAATTACTACATATGATTACATCACTAGTTAACAATTATAAGAAGATTAACTGTTTAACATGAAATCTAATTCCCTTTCAATGTTCGGAATTGAACATATGCCCCCACTTTTAAAAATTGGTTATTCTGAATAAAACAAAAGCAAATAGGTGAAAGAAGTGAACGCTTATCAGACCTCTCTTATGTTATGTTACTCACTGCAACAATGAAATCTGCAAGCAGAACTGGCCATTGTGTTGGTTGTCTATTTCTATGTATTTAACCTGCCACACATACTCACACTGAATAGTTTTGCTAATATTTAGACTGAAATAATTGGGACTAGTTGTGGAATAAGATCCTAGTCAGCACGTGTAAAAGTGACAGAGTTATTCCCTAAATAACCAGCCCAGTTATATGACAAAATGACTATTCCACACTGCCCTTATTGAATTGTGGAGAAGGCAGAACATTACCCTACATATTTACATTCATATTCATTTCACAGCTGGGATAGATAGTAAACTTCTGCTAATTCAAGATTATAAGTGAAACCCTTGCTGCCCTTTAGGTTGCTGTTTGCATGAAGTGTGTTGGGACTTTGTTTTTCCCTTATTATTTCTTAGCCATCATTCAATCTAATCACAGCTCCTGAAACCTTTACAGAGTATTATGTGGATAATTCTGGTTCATCAGCACTTTTTTTGGTTCCAGTTTTCTTTGCCTGTGTAATTAACTTTTTTTTGCCTTATTTCCCCTCCAGGAGTTGCACTTTCAGTGAATTAAACAGATGGAAACCTGAAAGACTCAGGAAAGTAAAGATGTATTAAAGAAAAAAGCCAGATAACTAAAAGGAGAATTATTTGCTGGAGCACATAATCTCCCCTTTTATGTAGTTATCCACTGATTACAGGCAGAGCAACATTAATGAAATCACAGGTGGCTTTCAAAAGAGAGTTACATAATGGGGCAAATTTGAGGAGGGAGGAAAACATTTACATGAAAGCCCCTATGGAAGAAAAGTCATGTAATTTAATAAGGATGAAACCATTATGGTTTTGTAGCGGTTTTTTTAAAACCATCCTCTGGAACTCTACAATAAGGATATAATTCCTCCCATTTTTTTCTAAAGGTTTAAAAATCCTATGGAAAAGTTACTATTAAATTCTGAAGAGTATCTCTCCACTCATATACACTCACCAATTTCCTTTCCCAGTCATTTTCTGTATCTCTTCTTAGTATTCAAATATTTGCATTTGACTAAGAGCTTTCTTTTTCAAAAAACAAACCTTTTATTTAATTCTGCCAAGAAATCATAAATCAAGATTTAGGACAGTCTGTTGCTATGGAAATAACTATTGGTACAAATTTAGTAATACGACTTCCCCTGTTAGAGAATAGTCCGGAAAATAGAAAACTTTAAGTTTGAAAATAAATTTTAAAAAATAGGTAAACTGACAAGCAAAATCCTGGAGAAAGATATCAGGGAGGCATTAACCACAGAATATTAGACTTCTTACTATGTGTTTACTGGTGTGTGTTCAGAGCATGCGAGCACTGTGATGGCGACTGACCCTTAAGTTGGTGTAAGCTGGGAGGGAGAAATATTTCTTTGCCCTTTTCAAACTTGCACAGGTCAAGATGCAATGTAACCCTAAAACAAGCTTTGACAGGAGACATCACAAAATTAGGATTTACCCTAGTTAGGTGCACGGACATTTTCCCAATTCTCAGCTTTCCTATCCCTCTTATTGGAGATATGTTTATTCCCAAGTAGGTCTTTCACAGTTTGCTCTGCAAAACAAAGTCAGCTATAATGTCTACACTTTTGGTACTGCGTCCTTTTGATGTATGATTCTAAGTGTCCTGACATTAGGTGAATGAAGGAGATATGAGGGTGATACAAGCTCATCACTGCCACCAGGTACTAAAAGATACCTCTCATGGGTTACTTCAGGCCATCACTGTTCAGAATTGAAACAATGGGCAGAATTCAGCTCTGATTCCACAGTAGTCAAGCAGTAGAAGGCCGAGTGTTTTGGAGGAATAAGCACAGAGCTAGGAGTCAAGAGTCTCTGAACCGTAATCTTGGTTTTACCACTGATTATCCATCACTTCTTAATTACTTTGATTAGCAGTAAAATATTTATCAATATTGACAGTCCAAGTCCTTATAAGTAGCCTTCAGTGTTAACACCCATTGAGCTGAATGAGGGTCCTATTGGTTCAGGTGGTCTGCAGACTCAAGTTGACAGCACTACCTTGGTGACACTCATGTCCACGTTCAAGGGTTAGAGATGTGTCTTTTCAAATGAAAGCTTAGATTTTGGAACACAAATTGGCAGCTACAACCAAATAGTTCCAGCTTATCCAATTCAATCAGTCGTAGGCCACTCAATGCAAGCCAGGAATATAACAAAACCATCTTCAAAATACAGAATAAAATTGTCAGTTATCTCAGGTGAAATTCTTCACCTTTTAATTTAACCTGATATGATCTCTACAAAAAAAAAAAACCCAAAAAACACAAACAAACAAAAAAACCCACCACATAAGGCAGCGATAAGACCAATGTTGGTAGGAGGACATGCTCTAAAAGCCTGATCATCCAGATGGAACAGATAAATCTGTTACCATTTCTCTAAATATCAACACTGCATAATCAGCAGCTGCTAAAATAATAGAAGCCAATTGAAGAAAAACATGGTATGCTTTATATACATTTATTAAATACCTTATGTTTTCAAACACAGCTTTTCATATTTGCTGCAAAACTATGTGGCTTTGTGCACCACACAACTCAGGGGAAAATGACATCAGTGAAATAAGCTATTGCTATTTCCATCAGGAAGATAGGGGACTAGCCTATGTGAGGAAGATGGAAAAATATATTCATCAAAAGGAAAAGCTTTTAAAAGCTGCCACTATCTAAGAGATCAGCATCCTGTCTCCCTTGGAGACAGCTAAACCCCACATTTATCTAAATTATCTTGGTAATATGACAGAGTGATTGCTCACTAATGGTCAGTAACAGTTTTCTTTGTCATTTTCCTTGTCATTACCTTCTCAGAATGAACTCCAGAATAAACTGCTTGTGTGCTGTGACTAGAATACTAAGCACACTGTTACAACAGACACAATTTCTCTCAAACTCATGTACCCACACATCAGACTTATGACATTTTCATTTATGAAAACTAATACCCTTTTATTGCATAGCCTGATGAGCTTAGAGATATTTTATACTTAAAGAGAAAAAAAGCAGTATTTACTCTGCCCAACTGTCTTCTGTTTTTCCATCTGATCTGATATACACTAGCTATGTTGACTGAAAGCGAAGGTTTTGCATGGATAACTGCTTAAGGAAATCTACTTTTCTCGATGGATATTTTTGTGCTTTGTGGTCCATTCATCTGCATTTATTAATTTGGATGTTTAACTCCATTTGCCCTTTTTCAATGGCTATGGAGAATCACTGATTATACAGTCAGTCTAAAACTCATTTCCCCTGCTGAGCCCGAGAAAAGCCCTTACAGAAGGCGGGTGCACATGCAGATTGATTATTGGCTCCTTTTCCTCCCCTTAAAGAATAGAATTTTTCAATGCCTGCCCTCCATTGTGTTTATCTGTAATTAAATGGAAATGATACACTGAGTTGCAAAGGGGAGGGAACTGAACAAATCAAGGGGCGGAAGCAAAGGAGCAGACATCTTCCCATCTCAAGCTGTCCAGCTTTAAAAAATGTCAGATTAAAAAAGGAAGATTAAAGTCATACTATGACAGTGAACACATAAAGTTTATAAGTAGCTCGCAAAATATTTTGGCCCAGTTCCTCTAGAGCAGTGGGGAAGCTTTGTGCTGTTTTATTAGGACACTGCTGCCCTAAAACCAGTTTAGAAGTCCACAGGAAGAACTCCTCTCCCCAGGCATCCTCCCTTTCTTTGGCTTGCAATAACTGAATGTCTTCAGGGCATTTCTGAATCCTGATGAACCCCGACTGCTGTAACAATCCCTTGACACCATCGCACCTGGTAAAACTTAGATCTACCTTGAGACTGCTTTAAATTATGCTGGGGACTGGTCTAGCACAAATCAGCTAAAGATGGGGGCAGGAAGAGCAAACCTCTCCAGATGTGATATATGGTCCTCCATTTATAAGCCAACTGAAATTCAAATGGGCTGATAGCCATGCAATAATAGCAACAGCACATGTTGTAGTATCTCAGCTATGTACTGATGGCCTCCTCCATAGACTCTTGCCCTACTGAGAACATGCTGTGCTTTGCCTTTTCTGAAACAGAAACACTGCTTTGTAATAAGAACAGGAGTACTTGTGGCACCTTAGAGACTAACAAATTTATTTAAGCAAGAGCTTTCATAAGCTACAGCCCACTTCATTGGATGTGCATTCTATGCATCCGATGAAGTGGGCTGTAGCCTATGAAAGCTTATGCTTAAATAAACTTCTTAGTCTCTAAGCTGCCACAAGTACTCCTCTTCTTTTTATGGATGCAGACTAACATGGCTGCTACTCTGAAACCTGTCACTGCTTTGTAATATTTCTAAGGACACTAATCATGGTGGACCCTGAGAGGCCCTAGTTGAAGAGTTACCTCTCTAGTAAAACAAACTCTGCCTCACATCACAGAATTTTCATGGATGCAAGGCTTCTAATTTCAACTGTCACCGCGTTCAACAGGTCCTGTAATTTGAATAGCAGTTTATGAATGCAAAGCTCAACTGTGGAAAATATTTAATCCTTACGCAGAACTAATTACTAGGAAAGGTTTGATTGATTTATTTCCATGTATGACTGAAATGTCTGCTATCAAGATGCTAATAGGACAAGAGTGCCCCAGCCATGACTATCCAGTTGTCCCTGTGTTACTAGAAGATTTCTTAAGCTGAGGTAAAATAGCCCAGGTTCGGGCAGCAAGGCTGCTGAACTTTGTGGACCTTTACTAGAGTCACTCAACAGTGTAGTTCAGACAAAGGCACCTTTGTTTATTTGGCTAATCAGCTGCTAATGCAAGGAGCTGGTGCTGCACTGATTAAAACAAAAACAGACTTGCATAAAATATTGTAGACCTTTATGAGGGGCCATTTTGTACCTCACCCTCAGAAAGAGACTGAGCCTGCGTTTAAATGTGTTCAAGTCTCACACAAACCACTATGACAACTGACACTAATTAGAACCCTTTGCTGGCAGTCTCTGCAGAGAGGCCAGGAATTGAATGGTAATGGCCTCTCCCACCCCACTGGAGGTGGTCTCCTGGGTGGAGCCACATAGGCAAGAAAGACGTAATTGCCAAATCTCAGACTTTATCATAAAGGAGGATGAAGTAAAGAGTTCAGTCTCCATGGCTTTCAATTTGGAACCTTTTATATTCAGAAATGGCAAAGGGAGAAAATGAGATAAGCTTGAATTTAACTGGGCTTTCAAGCAGAGTCCATGTTCTTTCACACACATATTTTTCACCCTGAAACACAGCCTCATTGTTTGCTGTATTTGTAGTGCCTGTGCAGATAGTAGATCTCTTTTGGCAGGGTGTGTGTTTGAACCAGAAGAGAGTGGATGATTGGCAGAGAGCATTAATAGCTTTTACATCCAGGCTTTGATGCATCATTGGTTGTCACATCTACTCAGACTCCAGTTTCTTGTTTCAAAAATACCACTTACTGCCTAAAGCCAAGCAGTCTCCTTGAGTGTTATGAAACACAGCAGCAAATCATTTCCACACACAGAACTGTGCACAAGCTTGAGATCATCAGATCATGGCTAGAGAAGGCTGGCTGATGCCCACGCATATGATCTGGGAAATTAGCACATTCTACGTATTTTAGATGAATCAGCCACTGCGGTTTATATCTAGCACTTATCTCTTTTGCATCCAAATTTCAGCACTGCCCTGTTTAAGACCTAGTATTCTGGAACCAGATGAACTCTTACATTTTCCAGAGGAAGGGAGGCTAATTCAAAACTGAAAGCTGCAGACTTGAGTCTACAAAGGATTTAGAGTGGGAGTGGGATTTAGAGTGGGA
>ML677349.1:20980115-21365113 GCA_007922305.1 Dermatemys mawii
GGGGGGGGGCATCAGGAAGGAGAAAGGGGTCTTGATGGCATGGCAGGGAGCATTTAGAGGTGGGGAGTCCAGGCATGGTCAGTGGACAGAAAGCAGGGGGTGTGGATGGGGCAGGAATCCCGGAGGGGCCGTCAGGGGGCGAGAAGCAGGTGGGGTCAGATAGGGGTTGGGGGCCGTGCCACGCCTGGCTGTTTGGGGAGGGGCTGTTAGCCTCCCCTCACCAGTCCTCCATACAATTTTGGAAACGCAATGCGGCCCACAGGCCAAAAAGTTTGCCCGCCCCTGCACTAGCACTTACTTCAGGATCGTAAGTCGCTCAGGGTGTGGAAAAGCCATCCCCGTGAGCAACGCAAGTTATGCCCACCTAACACTGACACAGTTACCACCACTCAGGGAGGTGGAATAACTAAGCCAATGGGAGAGCTCTTTCCCACTGGCACAGAGCGCACTGCACTAGCAGTGCTACAGCAGCACAGTTACATTGGTACAGCTGTGCTGCTGTCGCAACGCTAGTGTAGACTAACCCTACGCTTACACAGAAATTGTGTTGACTCCAAATTTCAAGATAGGAACATTGAGAAATGCAGAAGGACAGAAGTTGTCTTCCTTTGGAAGATCCGGCTGAATCTCTGCTAGAGACAGGATGCTGGATTTGATGAGCCATGATCCTGTATGTCAAATCCTGGTTTGTCCGGTATTTTGATTACCATTAACCACCACAGACATCTTCAGTTACATCTTCAATCTGAGAAGCCTCTTTCCACAAAACAATGGTTCTAAGAGAGACATCATGTACAGCCACTATCCAGTAGCCTAATCTGGACATCACTCCTGAAATTGCTGACTTCTAAAGAGTCATTTTGCAGATTGCACATCCTTAGGAACAGCGGCACTAGTAATGTATCAAAGGTGTCAAAGATGAGGAGTTAAACTACCTGGGGAAGTGTTGGTTTCTCTATTTCCTGATGTCTTCAAATCAAGATCAGATACCTTTCTGGAAGATATGCTTTAGTCAAACACAAGTTAATGGGCTCAATACAGGAGTAACTGGGTGAAATTCCATGAGCTGTAATATACAGGAGGTCAGATTACATGATATAATGGTCCCTTTTGGCCTTAAAATATATAAATTGCAGAAAATAAATTGCGTCTTGCAACATTTGTGGCATGAATCAAGACCAGGAGACATTAGCCTGGGTTACAAAACCAAAACTCAGGCCACATTTAGACTGAAAATGTTGTTGCCTTTCAAGCAAATCTGGACCAGTTTGTGATTTTGGATGGAAATCATGTGAAACTAAATTTAAGACCACAAAACACACAAACTTGATGGCTTCAGCTGAGTTTTGCATTGAAATCTGGAGTGTGTATGAGCCTGAAATTCAAAGTGAAACTTAGGAAGAGCAAATCCAAACAATTCAAAAAAGTCATCTGTATTCTACAAACTAAAACTGCTACTAACTTTCTCACAGCTCTACAAAATAAACAGACATGGAAGCAGAGTTCTCAGAATGTGCACGTCGAGTCCACTGTTAGAAAACAAGATTTATGAATGTTACATCACATTTAATAAAGCTGAGTACACATCCATTTTTTTTCTCATCTGCACTGTGTACATAACGGATGTCTTGTATTCAAACCATGCATTATTCTCAAGCACAAGGGAGAATAAGTAGAGTGTAAGTGATCAGAAGATTTTAGAGGTCACTGCCAAATGAACAAACACATCAGAACCAGTGTAATACGTGAAAGAACCTGATCAAAATGTCACTCCGGAATGCATAAGAACGTTAAGAACTCCACGAGACACAGCTTTGTCTTTAGACAGTATGTTTTAAGAATCTTTGGCTCAACTTCGCACAAAGACAACTCCTTGCCCCCAGCTCTCTACTTGTGTTTATGGATCCCACTACTCAGAGTTACATGTCCCCTTTTGTACCTGACCCACGTAGGATGTTAGTCTGTTGCAGCCTCCCAGTTACAGAACTCTTCCAACCAAACTACACACACGCATTTATTTAGCTCTAGCTAAATCCACATTGTTGGCCAAATTGGCAGCCATCACATAAATGAAATTTAAATTGCTGCTGTTGATCTGAGATGCTTGAGATGAGCTTCTTTTGACCATAGAAAATATGTACCCCAGGGGTCAGCGAGTTATATGCCATCTTCTGTATGCAATACAGTGAGCATGTGAGTCTGTTACATTCTCCCACTATAAGTCCTGATTTTTTAGCTCAAGCTATACAGACTCATGTTTTTATCTTTAAAGGTCCCTGGTTCAATCCCAGATGGCAGCCTTAACACCTCTGTTTGGTTGAAGGGTTGTATGTTTTTACCTATAAAGAATGTTGAGAGGTCTTGAAAAAGTATTATCTATTCAAACAAGATTTAGGTGAAAACAAATTTAAAAACCTCTGAAATACGTTGCCCCCAATTTTCAGAAATGCTGGGCATCTACAGCTCCCATTGATTTCAGTTTGAAAAGTTCAGAAACCAAAGCATGCAAGCTGTAGCATGTAACATTAACGGATGGGTTTCTAAATTTGGGCCAAGCCTTTCTGAGCCTCAGTTTCATCCTCCATAAAATCAGGATAACTATCTCACAAGGATGCTGTGAATCTTAATTCATTATGGTTTATAAAGCACACACGATCAGAAACCGCTGTATAGAAAGAAATAAGTTATCAATAATATTGTGACACTATAGCACTTCAGAGTGTGTGAGAGAGAATATAAGAGTAAAATCTGGCATATTTCTGCATGTGATTTCTTTTTCTCTAAGTAGGCTTCTGCCAGTCCTGTTTTTTTCCCTCCTCATCAAATGAATGACTATCTCATATTCTTTGTACATAAATTGTTTCCTTCTGGTATATCTCCAGCTACTTTACTTACCTAAGGGATCACGAGTCTTTTTTTAAATACTGGTACTAAATCCTCCATTGACACCTATAATGTGTTACCCCTAGACCATGAGCATCATTCAAGGAAGTTAAAACCTTCTCTCAGTACTGGCTTTTTTAGATTAACTTTCCTCAACTTACAATAAATGTGCTGTGATTTATTATTATTCAGTTCTTCCCATTAAACAGATATCAAATCACCAAACTGCAGTTTTCACTCACAACTTCTAAAACAGATCAGCATGATTTACATCAGACATATTTGTCCCATGGCTCACAGGCAGTAACTAACAGAGCAAAACATGCAATCCTGCTAGAGCCTTACCATTTGAAGTACTCTCTATTTAAACAGGCAATGATATGTTCCAAAATTGTATCAGTCACTTCAGAGACTTCTTTTTGCTTATACTTGCTTTTTATATATTGCCCTCTATCCCCTTAGGCACTTGCCAACAAAACATGCAATTTTACAAAGATGATGAATCTGTAAAATGTCAACTGACCCTTATCCCAGTAGGAACACATGCGCCTCTTCTATAAAGAAACACAATCTACTTTGCTTAAATAGAGGCTATATGCAACAGTGGATATGGGGAGAAGAGAGGAGAGTGGGATGAGAACAGAATTAAAATGAAGTCAAAGCAGCCAAGGATTATGCGGTACTGACATTTCCACACTAACTCCAATTGCCCACTTTTCCATTCAGGTCAGAATGGAGGAGCAAGCAGGTTTTATCAGAGCTGCTAGTGGTGCAAGCTGAAAAACTAGCTTATTCCTGTACTGGCTTTGCCCAATTTAACAGCCACCTACTGCTCCTTTTGCTATCTTTGCACCTTGCAGCCCACTACAAACTGCTTGAACATGAATGCTAACGTAGGCTTTATAAACTGGAACACAGGGTTCGCTCCAAGGAACTATCTTGAACATACAATAAATAAATCTGTTACAGAGGAGGGATTCAAATACAATGTAAAGCTCCAAACACTAGTATGATCATTTTTACGAGCTGACAATGTACTGCGAGCTGTATGAAAAACAAATTAACTCAGTCCCTCCATATCATGACAAGACAAACACAGAAAGACAGGACGAACCGGAATAACCAGAAAGAGGAATTTCTTTAACAATTATGTTTGCCTTAATCTAATATTTTTCAGTTTTATGTTGTGGCCCTAATAAGAAAAGTGGGTATTTAGAAGTTTTTGAATGAGAAGATGGGGGCCTAGAACATAGGTACTGGGAGGATGTTCAGTGCATAGAGGCACCATAGGGGAAGACAGAAAAACAAAAATAAGAAGACAGTGAAAGGGACATAGAAGTTGGCATAGTGATGGTGCTGGGGGAACACAGATGATGAGTTCTGGATGTAGGCAGATGTGGAAATGAACAGGGTTTTGAAACTGAGGACTAGAACTTGATATTATGGGCAAGAGAAAGCCAGCGGAGTGATTCAACAGAGGGAAGCAATATGGTCTGATTACGAGTCAAAAAAAGAGAACACTTTGGCTATGGATTTTGAATTGATTGGATGGATTCAAAGTTGATAATGGGAAGCCAAAGAGGAAAAGTTTACGGCAGTCAAGGCAGGAAACAAGGGCACTCAGGAGTGCTTTTGACAACAGGACAGAAGAGTCAAATTTTCTAAATATTTTTGAGAAACAAGTAAAAAGATTTAATGCATACTGGCTATTTGGGGAGAAGTGGAGAGGAGAATCAAAGATGACACAGAGTGCAAGCATAAGAAACAAGGAGGCTGGTGCTATCAATACCAGTGGAGAAACAAGGAAAAGTGGAAGGCTTAGAAGGAAAAATATGAATTCAGTGTGGCCATGTTGAATATCAGCAGGCAATAGGGTATCCAGGGTGATATGCTGGGAGAATCACTGTGTTGGGGCAATCCCCCACTCTTTCACAAATCTTGCAGTAAAAAATGCCCTCTCCCCCAGGATTTCTGTCAGGCTGAAGGACAAGAATCTTGCCTGAACACAGAGAAGCTCTCCGAAAATTTCAGAACGAATTTTTCTAACAATGTATGAAAGCAGAAGACAATAACAAATGTGAATGCTGTACCTCAGAAGGGAAGCTGCCAAGTAACTGAACAAATCCAAAAAACAACAGAAAGAAAACTATGAAAAGTGGGATAAGGATTGAAAACTCTATCATTGCTAGATGGAGAAATTAGTGGGGACCCACTCTGGTGGAATAGGAGCCAGAGCTGGGGCATAGTGTAACAGATGGCACAGTAGGCGAGGATGGCAAAGTCCTGGGAAACAAGAAGGATGGAGTCGAGTGTCTTGACTACGGACTCCATGGATCTGTGGGAGCCATTGGTGGGAAGTGATGGGTGCAGAGCTGCAGAGTAGAGAAGAATGTAGGTAAAATGGAGGTTACAGACTGGGTGCAAAGACTTGGGGAAGACTGAGCACAGGAGGGTCCCCTTCTATAGGGAACAAATATTCACTCTGTGTGTCTTTGTGTTTTGCCCTGCTGACTATCACCATAAAATCGACAACAGCAGCTAAGTGCCTAAAGAATGATGGGTATTTCATCTCCCAGACATAAGAGCTGCTAAAAAGAAATGGCATGTATTCTGACCTTCTAGACAATTATGTTCCCAATAACATGAGCAAAAACTACTTTCACATTTTCCATTAACTCTTGGGGCAAATTTAAAAAACAATAAGAGAGGTGGATGAACAAATAAAAATATCTGAGTGCAAGATTAGAATCTGAGGGCACATCTTTTGGTCTTAAGATGTCACACTTTGCACTAAGTATACTGAACTTTTAACTTAGGTAATTTGAAATGTTTGTTTCCCTGCTTTATATATTTGAATTCAAGTACCCTGAAAAATAGTGACTAGCATTTATAGCTTGACTTACTAAAATATGCTGGTTTTGTAAATTATTTTTTTCTTTTTTTAATTAAAACAGCTGACTACATCACCTGTGAATAAATAGTTAGGGGAGTAAACTGTGGGAGAGGGAAAAATCTAGAGTCAAACCTCAATTATTTTCGTGACTAACTGTTCAGCTTGTATTTAACAACAACAAAAAAAGTTCTCAAACTTAATTTATCCTCTAACAAGTATAATTACCAGTTTTCAGACGACAGTTAAAGTTTACTTTTAACCAACAAAAATTCCAAATATAAGCAACGTCTTTCTGGAATAATACTCATAACTGAGTAACAATCGACATACACGAGTCTGTGGAGAAACTTTTATTCTTCTTTTTATTAAAAATAAATGGAGACTGTCAGCAGGTGAATGGTTGCTTAGTCCTTCAGCGTATATGCCACGAATTTGCTCTGAACCTTCACTCTGATGTTTGGTCATATTTGCCTGTGCATTTATCTATCTGTCCAAAGTGTTTATACGATCCCCATCATTGCAGTGAGGACCTCACAATCCTTACAGGATTTATCCTCTCAACACCCCTGTGAGGTAGGGAAGTACTACTACATCCATTTTACAGGTGGGGAAGAGAGACACAGCAAGACTATGGGGACGTTTACACAGTGAGAAACAGTGAGTCTCAAAGCCTGGGTTGATAGACTCTGGCTCATGGGGCTCATGCAACTGTGCTAAAAATAGCTGTGTAGGTGTTTGGGCTCAAGCTGGCTCTTGGGCTCTGAAGGCTTCAAAACCTGCACTCAGGCTCTAGACTGAACATTTACACTGCTGGTTTTAGCATCGTAGCATGAGCCTGAATCTGCTGACCCCAGCTGTGAGACTCCTTGTCACAGCTGTGTAGACATTAGCTATGTGACTTGCCCAAGGTCATACAGGGAACCTGTGGCAGAAAAGGGAATTGAACCTGGAATTCCCAACTGCTAGGCGAGGGCCCCAGCCAGTGGATCATTCTTCCTCCCTTCATTTCTGCTACTGAGCTGTGTAGACGTAACGAGTTTTTGTTGTGTGCACTTTGTTGTTGTTATAGTGTGAATAAAGCATTGGAGACAAGATCCTCCTGGTCCAAGATCTCTCATTGCAGTACTTACGCATTACTTTTGTACCAAGTCCACAAGGTGGGTTCATTAATGAACCAACACAATAGCCTGGTGGTTTTCTTCAAACACTCCATTCATTTCTGGGTAAAGGGGGAGTGAAGAAGCTTCCAAGTATTTAACAGTTTTATGGAAAGAAGGGTTGTCCCTCTTCCAGGAGGCTCAGTGTACTTCTAAAGGAAATGTATTTGATATGTATTATGTTGGATTGGGTTGCTAGGCACTCATTTGTGATTAATGATAATTATTATTTATTTATGTAACTCATTCGTCCCCACCACGAGGATTGGGGTATTGAATAAACGATGAAAATGCAGTACAATTAAAGCAGAATTAAAGCAGAAGAATGAAATATTAAAGAATTAATTGAACAGAGTCATCATTACTAAGAGCAAAGGGTGTCTTAAATGAGTCATACAGTGATCAAGAGAAAAATACAACCTCTGAAAAAAATGAGCATTATGGGCATTTTTATATAAAAGAGAAGAGAGTAGCATATGTTTGGATGATGTAAGTCCTACACCCTAGAAATAGTCAAAGCAAAAACTCGATTGCCCACTCTTATGTGCAGTGGATGAACCCCTAAAAGGGCTATGACCTTCTTTTCCTCCATATTTCTTGAACACTCAATCACACATATGTATGATTTAAAACAAACTCACATTCAGGCAAATTTTGACAGGATTGTTTGTGATGTATTCAAGGAAAATGCATTACTGCTGAAATACAAGTGGCAAAGGAAATGAACCAGGAAGACTTCTACTTATCACAACGGAGGATTTCACTTAAGCTATGAAATTCAGTAGCTAAAGTAACCTTGCATATATATAGCTAAAAAATGTGATTTGGATGTGATTAGGTAACCTCAGGATAGTAGGGATTCTGCAATGCTCTAGAGAAATATATAGTACTCAGCTAGTGTGTAGTAGGTTTAATAAAGTTGGAAGTTTTGCAAATCAGTCAGCTGGTTTTTGTGTAGCAAAATTAGTTTCGGTTTATGGACTTCTTTAACTTTTGAAATTTACAATCTTTCTCTTGATCCCCAAAAGTTCAAATATTTCAAAACACATTTTTCTTTTATAGAGCATTTATTAGAAACCTATTATTCTTCCAGTGTTTGAGATTTCAAAAAGAAAATTCCCATCCTGAAACAGAATGAAAAGTCAAAATCCTGAAAATGTTCATAAATTAATAAAATAAAAAAATAATTGGTTTAGGTCAATTGAAAAGTTTTATTTTTACAATTTCAAAACTTTTTGTCTCAACTTTGACTTTTTTCTTCAACTGTTAGTTAAATTTGGAAACAAAAAAGTAATTTTGAACCAAAAAAAGTGTTTGCTTTGAAAATGTCAAAATTGAATGTTTCAGTTTCAAAACATTTTTTCTTCCTATATTTTTTCAAGTCTGGAAATTCATCAAAACCAATTCATTCCCATTAATAGTTTTGATTGTGAAGAATCGGCATTTTAGACTAAAAACTTTATTGAAAAGATTTGTGACCCTCTCTAATAAGGAATACAATGAAAGATTAACTGAAAAGCTAGGCACACCAAAATGCATTCTCCATATGGACTGATCCAAATTCCATTGAAATAACTTGAAAGCATTGACTTCGATAAGAGATGGATCAGTCTCTTTCTGGATACAGGATATATACACAGTATATTGTGCTGTATTGTTTTACATTAGAATTTGTCTTTATCCTTTCTCAACAGTAACTCCTCACTTAACATTGTAGTTATGTTCCTGAAAAATGCTACTTTAAATGAAACGATGTTAAATGAATCCAATTTCCCTATAAGAATTAATTTAAATGGGTGGGTTAGGTTCCAGGGAAAAGTTTTGCACCAGAAAAAATAATATATTTTATTTTTCTATATATTATATATACATACACACATATATATATACATACGTTCTCTAATTGATCAGCAAAGTAACAATGAAACAACTTAAACCGGGATAACTAAGTGAGGAGTTACTGTACTACTTTTCTTCACCCATCTGTGTGTTCTCACATTCTCACTTTCTCTGCTCTCTACTCCACTCTTCAGAGTCTCTTCTAAGTAGAGTGGAAACCAAATTACCTATGAATTCAAATAAAAATTTTGAAGTTCTCAAAGTTTTGAGTGGGTTTGAAATGAGGTAGAATGAATTTACCCAGCCTTAGCCCTTTGTAGCATGGAGATCACTCCACTCTGGCCTGAAAGGGCTTAAAACAGCCCAAGAGAGGGGGACCCAGCTGAGGGGGATGCTGGGGAGATAGACCTCCCTCTGTGAGATCTTAAAGGGGAGGGTGTGTAGTGGGGCAGCTGCCTCACTCCTGCAGAAAAGAGGTTAAAGTCAGCCCTGGGAGATGGCTGGAGCAAGAGAAAAGCGGGGCTGATTGCAAGGCAGCCTCAGCTGGGGGGACCACGCCCCAAACAGACCCACCTGGCCCTATAAAGGCCAGGGAAGCCAGGAGCTAAGGGAAAGTCTCGTCTAGCTGTAGAGGCAGACAGGCCTGGCTGCTAGGGAGACTAAGCAGGGTACCTGGAGTGGCCAAAAAGGGGTACTGGAGTTGTAGGGGACAGCCCATGGGTAGACAGAGGCAGCAGGCCAAAACCCTCTTTGCCTATTATGACTGGCTTATACAGACTGCAGTCGGCCCCAGTGAATGGGGGCTTGATGGTGACTGGCAGTAGCTCATAGGCTGAGCCAAGGTGGGGATAAGGGGTGGGGGTACCCCAGGCAGGGGAGAGCCAGTGATACTGTAGGGGTACTGCGGGGGTGCAGCACCCCAGGGAAGAGGGCACTGGGGTCGAGGGAGGGACACGGGGCCAGTGGCAAGTGGGACATCAGCTTGCAGAGGGCACTCCAGAGCTGGAAGAGCTAATTCCTCAGATGACCAGCAGGAGGCTCCGCAGGGGTGAATCGCCGTACGCTTACACTCTTAATTCTTAATTACCCCTTAATTTTATTGGTGGTCACTTGACTGTTTAATTTGATAAATTTCTCTGAATCCTTACCATTTGTATCAAAAACTGTACAATTCCATTAAGATAGGAAAATATGTTGTGGAGGATGGTCTACAGAGAGACTTACAGCAAGCTAGATATATTTCTTAGATGCAAGCTTTTGATAGAGTTGAGTTAGCTTATTTATTAACACCGCAGGAAAGTCTGGAATACTGTAGTTCTTATTGTCCAAAAAGTAGTAACTATAACTGATAATGGTCCAAAGCATATAACACAAACAAAGGCTTAATATCCTACCCAAGACAAAGTTCTCTATTATATTCCTTATTATTTGCATTACCACTGGAATCTTTAGCAGTAGCTGCAAGGGGCAGAAAGCAGTATTAGAGTAGGAGACAAAACAGATCCTGGCTAACTTAAAATGACACCTCTCCCCTCTCTATCAGGATTGCATCCATTGTAGTGGTACCTAAGTGCCAACAAGATTACATGAAGTCAACAAGCAGGCTGAACATCTAATCTGTACTTTGCCCTAAAATTTTGTGACATCTGAGATCAGTAAAGGCCTTTCTGTTATCAGCACCAAGATTTAAACTCTACAAGAAAAGATATTTTTGGTGGAGGGTCTTCAGCTCAAAACCTGTACCTCTTTGTTGGTCTCCCAGAGTCCGTGTTTGTTGATCTTCAGGGCATGCTTAAAGGCCCATCTGTTTACTGGGCCATTGCCTGGATAAGGATTTAGTCAGAAGACATTTTGTATTTTTAAAGGACTTGTTAAGAGCTTAGTTAGGGAGGAATTTTGAATTTTCTACCTGTGGAAGTGGTTAGTAACTATTTGTGCACGGAGAGCTTGCTGACAGTTGTTGACTGTATGTTGTAAATGCTTTTCATTACAATTTTAAAGATGTCAATATGCCCAGAGGCTCGGGAAGCAGATTCCTGTTTTATAAATATGAATATAAGTAAATAATTTATTTCTGTATGCAAATGTTTTCAGACTAATTTTTTATAGATCCCAAAGCAATAACATGGGTGGAGATGGAGAGAAATTTAACTGGCTCAGCAGACCATGCAGCTAATTTATTCTTCTCTGTAAAAGAACTTCAAAGTAACAGTTAAGTGATTCAGTATACTTAGCAATCCTGGAACAGGGAGTTTAGAACAATGGGTTCCTTTCTTAGACTAAGTGTTTGAAAAAAATTCCTCATGTACTCTAACACAGTTTATTATATTTGGGAAGGCCTGGAGTCAGAAGAATATTGCTGCCATGGCAGATTTAGTTAATATATGTTTGGTATTTATAAACTAATTAAAAACACTATAATTTTCAGAATTTGTTTTGAGCATTTTGGCCCTCATCCCAGGCACAGGATCCATGCTCGTGAAAAGATCTGCTCATACAGTTCAGATTGCAGAATCAGGGTCTAAAAGAGATTTTTACAACATTTCAAATAATTGGCTATATAGGAAGTTGCCATAATTAAAAGGAAGATCAAAACTCAAAATACTGGGAATATTTTTGAGCTAAAATTAGACACATGCCTGTCCTGGTTTGTACTTCTCAATCCAAACTCAATTTTCCCAGCTCCTTATTCTTACAGAAAGCCTATCGTCTCTAGCAATGAAAAAATAATTGCATGTTACCAGACATTTGATATAACAAAAAGGCCACCTTTGATTTTAAAAGATAATAAAATAATTAAAGAGCTATGGTACTCAATCAATTTTATGGTTATTTATTTGTACTGGAGTAGCGCCTGGGGTGCCAGTCACAGATTAAAAGTGTTGTGCATAGGCCTGTACTCTAAGTTATCCAAGGTAACAAAAGTCCAGCTCAGATTGTTGCATAAATTTTTTTTAGAACAAGATATAAAAAGGAGACAGATGGACTGAATTAGTTCAAACAAAAATCTTCTGATACAAACCAAAGACTGTGTTGAGTCCATGACTGGAAAACAAGAGGAATGCAATCAGAAATTAATGGACCAATAGAGGCTTATCAAAAAATAGTCCTAATAGAATCATAGAATTATAAAAATGAAGGGCTAGAAGGGAATTTGAGAGGTCATCTAGTCCAGGAGGAGGCAGGAGCAAGTAAACCTAAACTACCTCTGACAGATGTTTGTCTATCCTGTTCTTAAAAACCACCAATGACGGGAATTCCACAATCTTGCTTGGTGACCTGCTCCAGTGCTTAAGTATCCTTCTAGTTATAAAGTTTTTCTTAATATCTAACCTATATATCCCTTGCTGCAAATTAAGCCCAATACTTCTTATCTTCTCTCCAGTGGACAGGGAGAACAATTGATCACAGTCCTCTTACACCAGCCCTTAACACATTTAAAGATTGTTCCTAGGTCCCCTCTCAGTTTTCTCAAGATCAAACATAGTTTTGTTAATCTTTCTTCATAGGTCAGGTTTTCTAAACCTTTCATTATTTGGTTGCTGCTGTTTAGATCTCTCTAATTTGTCCTTCTTCAAGAGTGGTAGCCAGAACAGGACACAGTAGCACAGCTGAGGCCTCACCAGTGCTGAGTAGAGCAGGACAATTACCTCCCATGTCTAACATTCAATACTCTTGTTAATACACCCTAGAAATATATTAGCCTTTTTTGTAACTGCATCACATTACTGACCCATATTCAATTGTGATCCACCATAACCTTCAGAACCTTTTCAGTCTAATCAATTATTCCCCATTTTGTAGATATGCATTTTATTTTTCCTTCCTATTTTGCACTTCTTTGTATTGAATTTCGCCTTGTTGATTTCAGAGCAATTCCCCAATTTCTCAAGGTCATTTTGAATTCTAATCCAGTCCTCCTAAATGGTAGAAACTCATCCCAGCATTGTGTCATCTGCAAATTTTATAAGCATAATCTCTAGTCTGTTATCCAAGTCATTGATTAAAATGTTGAATAGTACTGAACCCAGGACCATGCTGCAGTTTGACAGCAAACCACTTAACTCTCTTTTCAAGTATGGCTTTTCCAACAGTTTTGCACCCACCTTATAATAATTTCATCTCAATCATATTTCCCTAGTTTCTGTATGTGAATGTCATGTGGGACAGTGTCAACAAGTCTTACCAAAATCAAAATATATCATGTTTCCTGCTTCCCCTCAATCCAGGGGTGGATTAGTCACTGGGGCCTGTGCCCAGAGATCCTGGACAAATGGGGGTCCCCAGAAAAATGGGCATCCCAGCTCCCCATCCCATTCTGCCCACCTGGCGCTCCTCCCAGGGAGTATGGTTGGGGTGCGGGGGTTTGCTTCGCCTCACTAGCCCAGCGCTCCTGCCAGGAAGCATGGGAAGCCCACTCTGTCCGAACCCTGCTCCCCGGCAGGAGCGTCAGGAAGGTGGAGCAGGGCAGTTCCCCATGGCCTGACCCCACTCCACCCCTGTAGGAGCACCTGGCTCCTCACAGCAGGAACACCAGGAGGTGGGGGAGAGGAAAACTGCAGGTGGAAGGGGTGAGGAGGGACCTTCACTTCCTCTGGCCCCACAAAATGCTAATCTGCCTCTGGCTTAATCCATTAGGCCAATAATCAAATAGGTTGTTTTGACATGATTTCTTGACAAATCCATGCTGGCTATTACTTATTACCCTATTATCTTGTAGGTGATTACAGACTGATCATTTCATAATTTGTTCCAGCTGACTAGTCTATAATTCTCTGGGTCCTCTTTCTTCCTCCTTTTCTTCCTCTTCTAGCAGCTGATCAGGAGGTGTGAACACTGAGAGAGGAGAAACTGCTTTTGTAGTTAGCTATAGCTAACGTCCAGATCAGCTGCTAGAAGAGGACCTCATCCTCCCTGATTGGAGATAATAAGTTGGTTCAGCCTGATTGAACTAACCTTGTTATCTCCAACCTGGTCCTTGCCTCTTATTTATACCTGCGTCTGGATACTTCCACTGCATGCATCCGACGAAATGGGTATTAGCCCATGAAAGCTTATGCTCTAATACTTTAGTTAGTCTTCAAGGTGCCACAGGACTCTTTGTCACTTCTGCAAATCCAGACCAACATGGCTACCTTTTTGATTCCTTTCTATCTTTGTTATTCTTGACTCTCTCCTTTTTGTGTGTTTGTCTTGTTTAGTTTTAAAGGAAACAAGATCAGAGTTTAACAGCAGCAGCAGCAACAGCTCCAGCTCATCTCAATGAATTTTTTCTCTCTTCCCCAAATAGAACAGTTATTACCATCTGTAATACCAGGGGATTTTCCCTGTAAAAACTCTCCATATCTACAGGGAAAGGGAGTAAGGGCTATCGTTAAAGTAAAAGCCTTATTTAATAATTCACATTTTAAATGATTTAACTGTTTTTCCTTCTTTTTCTGTATCTTTAATACAAGGTTATAAAAAATTGAATGCTTGTTGTTGCAATGGGACTTAGTAGGCTGAGGTCTCTGTACTCAAAACCCTGAACATTGTTTATCTGCTAGTGATGTACAGTGACTGGGTCACATCAATACCTTTGACTCTCTGGGCCTATTTATTCCATCATAATTAACATAACAGGACTCCATTGTGCCAGGCATTGCCTAAATATGACAAAAAGAACATTACTGCTCCCAAAGAGCTTGCAATTTCAGTATAAAACAAGAGAACAGGTGACTACAGACAGACACAAGGAATACAGGGAGCAAAAGTAGCAAAGAGTTCTGTGGCACTTTAAAGACTAACTAAAGTATTATAGCATAAGCTTTCGTGGGCTAATACCCACTTCGTCGGATGCATGCAGTGGAAATATCCAGGGGCAGGTATGATACCTGCCCCGGGTATTTCCACTGGCTTCCTCCGAATTAGTGGGTTATAGCCCTCAAAAGCTTATACTTTAATACTTTAGTTAGTCTTTAAGGTGCCACAGGACTCTTTGCTACTTCTGCAATTCCAGACTAAAACGGCTACCCCTCTGATTCTTGACAACATGCAGGGAGCAAAAGATAACAATAGGAGTTTGGTTACCTTATGTAAGATGGGGGAAGGAGACTAGTCAGGATTAGCGTGAAGCATATACCTTATTTTATTTATTCTGGCAGCTACAGAACTAGTGATTTCACTGAGAATTAATGATTTTGCAGATGTCTTTGGATTGCATGTATAGAAGATAACATGGCCAGAGAAAGAAGAAACAGAAACCAACACATTATCACTGTGCAATAAACCCCATCTGATTTATTTCTATTTTTACACTGTTTAGTTCCTTCATTTTTTATCCATGACAGATTTTAAATGATTTTTCATGAGTGTGTGCTAGCCTTTTTACTGGACCTTACTTTTATGAAGCCAAAATCTATTTCTTTTTTCTTCCCACTAGCTTTCTTTTTTTCTAATATCATACTACATTAATTTACCAAAGTAAATTCAACAAAATACAACAGAGGTAACACAGCATCAACATCTGTCACCCATCTAACAGATTAACTCTACACTGATGGCCATTATCTCTGAAAACTCAGGGTGACTGGTGGAGGTCCCAGACAATTGGAAAAAGGCAAATATAGTGCCTATCTTTAGAAAAGGGAAGAAGGAGAACCCGGGAAACTCCAAACTGGTCAGCTTCACCTCAGTTCCTGGAAAAATCATGGAGCACATCCTTAAGGAAACCATTTTGAAGCACTTGGAGGAGAGGAACAGTCAACATGGATTCACGAAGAGCAAGTCATGCCTGACCAACCTGATTGCCTTCTATGATGAGAAAACTCACTCTGTGGATATGGGGAAAGTAGCCGACGTGATATACCTTAACTTTAGCAAAGCTTTTGATACAGCCTCCCATAGTATTCTTGCCAGCAAGTTAAAGTAGTATGGATTGGATGAATGGACTATAAAGTGGATATAAAGCTGGCTAGTCGGGTTCAATGGGTAGTGATCAATGGCTTGAAGTGTAGCTGACAACCGGTATCAAGTGGAGTGTCCCAGGGATCAGTTATCTAACAGGTAATGATCAAGTGATCTCTCTCCTGCCATTGATCACCACCCGCTGACAAACAGAGGCTAGGACACCATTCCTTACACATTCTGGCTAATAGCCATTAATGGACAACCTCCATGAATTTATCCAGTTCTCTTTTAAACCCTGTTATAGTCCTAGCCTTCACAACCTCCTCAGGGAAGGAGTTCCACAGGTTGACTCTGCGCTGTGTGAAAAAGAACTTCCTTTTATTTTTTTTAAACCTGCTGCCCATTAATTTCATTTGGTGGCCCCTAGTCCTTATATTACGAGAACAAGTAAATAACTTTTCTTTATTCACTTTCTCCACACTGCTCATGATTTTATATACCTCTATCATATTCCCCTTTAGTGTCCTCTTTGCAAGCTGAAAAGTCCTAGTCTCTGTAATCTCTCCTCATATGGGACCTATTCCAAATCCCCTAATCATTTTAGCTGGCCTTATCTGAACCTTTTCTAATGCCAGTATATCCTTTTTGAGATGAGAAGACCACATTTACACACAGTATTCAAGATGTGGGCGCACCATGGCTTTATATAAGGGCAATAAGATATTCTCCATCTTATTCTCTATCCCTTTTTAAATGATTCCTAACATTCTGTTTGCTTTTTTGATGGACGCTGCACACTGCATGGATTTCTTCAGAGAACTATCCACGATAATGCCAGATCTTTTTCCTGATTAGTTGTAGCTAAATTAGCCCCCCATCATATTCTATGGATAGTTGGGGTTATTTTTTCCAATGTGCATTACTTTACATTTATCCACATGAAATGTAATTTGCAATTTTCTTGCCCAACCACTTAGTTTTGTGATCTTTTTGAAATTCTTTATAGTCTGCTATCTTGAGCAGTTTAATATCATCTGCAAACTTTGCCACCTCACTGTTTACCTCTTTCTTCAAATTAATTATGAATAAGTTGAATAGGTTTGATCTGAGGGCTGACCCTTGGGGAACATCACTAGTTAGCCCTATCTGTTTTGAAAATTAAACATTTATTCCTACCCTCTGTTCCCTGTCTTTTAACCAGTTCTCAATCCATGAAATGATCTTCCCTCTTATCCTATGACAACTTAATTTATGTAACAGCCTTTTCTGAGGGACTTCAAAGGCTTTCTGGAAATCTAAGTACACTATGTCCACTGGATCCCCCTTGTCCATAGGTTTGTTGAACCGTTCAAAGAACTCTAATGGATTAGTAAGACATGATTTCCCTTCAGAGAAACCGTGTTGACTTTTGCCCAATGATTTATGTTCTTCTGTGTCTCTGGCAATTTTATTCTTTACTATTGTTTCAACTAATTTGCCCGATACTGATGTTAGTCTTACCGGTCTGTAATTGCCGGGATCACTTCTAGAGCCCTTTTAAAATATTGGCGTTACATTAACTATCTTCTGGTCATTGGGTACAGAAGCTGATTTAAAGGACCAGTTACAAACCACAGTTAATAATTCCGTAATTTCACATTTGAGTTCTTTCAGAACTCTTGGGTGAATGCCATCTGGTCCTGGTGATTTGTTACAGTTAAGTTTATCAATTCATTCCAAAACCTCCTCTAGTGACACTTCAATCTGTGACAATTCCTCAGATTTGTCACCTACAGAAGACGGCTCAGGTCTGGGAATCTCCCTAACATCCTCAGCCGTGAAGACTGAAGGAAAGAATTAATTTAGTTTCTCCACAATAACTTTATCATCTTTAAATGCTTCTTTTGTATCTTAGTCATTCGGGAGGGCCACTGATTGTTTAGCAGGCTTCCTGCTTCTGATGTACCTAAAATATTTTATTACCTTTAAACATCTCTTCCAGATGACTAACAGGGAAATATCTTGGAAATGTGCGCCCACATGTTCTGGAGTCAAAAACAGACTATGACTTCAAACAACAGCTTTGTTTTTTCTGGTGCCAATGACAGTTGTCCAGTTGCCATGCAGCCTATGACATTCCTAATGTGAGAACCCACTGGGTCCATAATGAGAAGAGGAGGCCAGAACTGAGAGGAGTTTCAATGTACTCTTATTGTCTTTCAGTAACCAGCAAAAGAAGACATTTAAATGATCAACTAGTTCTACCAACTCCTGTTACTGATTTACAAAATTACACCAGTATTTCAAACTAACGCACATTTGAGGTGAGGTAATTTTGCTGTCCATATTCATATCCACAAAATAGAACACTGTGGCTTACAGATGGTTTCAGAAATTTTATACTGCATCCTCTATTTTAAAGATTAAACTTATTTCATAAGGTTCTGGGTAGTTCATTTTCTCCATAATAACAAGCTACTTTGTGAGTCCATAGAATGGACTGTTCTCTGGAGTCCCAGAACTTATTCTCTACCCAACTACTCAAAAGCACTGAATGCAAAGATACTGGTGGTACTGCATGTGATCTTATTTAGAGTAGGTTGCTGTTGACCTTGGGATCTAATGAGAAGCATTAGTTTAAATCTGCAGCATCCCACACCACAGAAAGGTATCACGGGGAAAATTTTAAAATGTAATAAAACTTTCCATTTCTAAAGAAGCGACAAAGAGTCCTGTGGCACCTTAAAGACTAACAAAAGTATTAAAGCATAAGCTTTCGTGGGCTAATACCCACTTCATCAGATGCATGCCCATGAAAGCTTATACTTCAATACTTTTATTAGTCTTTAAGGTGCCACAGGACTCTTTGTCGCTTCTGCAGATCCAGACTAACACAGCTACCCCTCTGATTCCATTTTAAAAACAGTGTTATCATAACTCTTTAGGAAATTCTAGACAGAAGACTTTAAGCAACTTATCAAAGTCATTTTGCTTGCACAGTGAACGCTGTGATGTCAAATTTCAGCTCTAGCCACTGGCATTAGCAAGTTCTAATCCATCACCCTTTGTATCTTCTGGATTTTAAACACATAGACCAATACTGACAATGGCCAGCCAGATCTTTGATGGAAGAAAGTTCCCCAATGAAGAAGACATTAGCATTGATTTTTCTCATAATATATTTTAACAAGTTGCATCTCTAATTTCTAGTGGAGTCAACCACAACAATTGCTCTGTACAGTAAACTGTTCTTACAACAAATAGATTGTTACAAGATACTTCTAAATACATTCATATGTGCGGGTACTGAGCAAGGAGTGCTGAGGAAGGAAAAGATTGCAAGTCAGCTATTTATTATACACAACACTGTACAAGCTTTTCAGAGCAGGCTTCATCTTTCAGTTTAGTTCCACTTTTCTGACCCTCCTTTATTCTTATTCCAAGTTTTCTGTCAAGTGAAGGTGGAAATTTATTAATTCCTGGCTGCTAGGGTATAATATCAGGTTTCATTATACAGTTCTACACATCATAGCAAATCAATGTCTTACCTTTAAAATGTAAATCTCTTGCTCTGTAGCATAGTGAATTACCATACTAGCCATTTGCCTCTCATAATCTGGGTTCAAATATGTAGTCAGTAATGTGAATAAAAAGCTTGGTGATAGCATCCTAGTGCCTGATTTGAACAGCTCCCTCAGGCATAGGATGCCTCCACTTTTATTATTTTCCTTCAGACATTTATTGATTCAGATCACTAACATCCCTAAGCTAAATAACCAGACAACAGCTGAAATTATTATTGATCTGATCAGGATAGCTTAATACATTAAGACTTTTAAAACTGTCCCAGGCCTTTCTTTTGTCTAAAGATTCCAGGACTCTCCTTGGGTCTCATGTTAAGTTAAAGTAGGGACATTTGGTGGGGAAAACTATAAATACACTTTTAGCTACATTGAAATGCAGTTAGAGAGATGGACTGATTTTTTTTTTAAGTAGCATGAATGGAACTTCTCTCTCAACAACTGATAACCTCTCACTACAAGCCCTGGGGATCAACAATAGTGCTTTATTGATAAGACTTTCAAATTTGCTTACAGTTTTCATTATTTTTACACCAGGTAAAACCATAGAAGCTGCATGTTATTCAACATATTCACCTCTAAGAGCATTCAGATATACATCAAAATGTTTCAGGTGTAGTTCAATTTTCTAAAATTAGAGCTGAGAGAAAGTTTTCTGGAAAATAATAAATTTAGCCTCTGAACCAAACAATTATTCACCCCAGCTCTATCAATACTACAGAAAAATAATGTTTCCCTGAATAAAGAGTATACTGTCATTTTTTTTATGAATGCCTTATCACATTAGTATTTTTACCAATATAAACTCAGACTTTAGGGCCAAAAAGGACCATCATGATCATGTAGTCTGATCTCCTGCACAATGCGTTTTCTTTTTATTGATTTTTGTATAAGTTAAAGCTTCTGTAATAAAAACCGAAAACTCCATGAAATAAATACTCATTATACAAGTTCATCTGAAGAATGCTAAATTTGATCTATTCATACTAGGTGAGTCCAAGAAGGCTATTGCTGTTGCTTCTAGCTGACTTCTATCTCTGCCATAAAGAGAATAGGACAACATCTCACATTTCCGTGTCTTAATGAGATCCACAAAGTTAATAAAAAGCACTATATAGAAGTACCTTTCAACAATAAAATGTGTAACAATCTATTCCCAACCCTAAATGTGTTTTCTTGGAAAAGGCGCACTGTGAATTCACCCACACCCCAGCCCTTTGATCACTTGCATGTCAACACCTTGTGTGATCAGAAGTCAAATCTCCAAGATATTTATTCTTCAAAAAACATCACATCTGTAACTTGTGCATGTATTACCGCATACACTGTGCATACCTGCTCTTTACTTCCAGTGCTGTCTTCTTTTAATAGCTCATCTTAAACAGTTAATTTCTTTAAAAAAGTAAACCCCTCTAATTAAATATTTTACTCCTCCTTTTAGGAGGAGATACTATAACTTTTCAGGTTCTACTTTTTATAATAAAGCATCTAAGGAAAAACACTAATTTAGGGCCTGAAAACACTTACACATGTGAGTAATTTTATTCATGTGTATGACTTCAGCAGAATTGCTCACATAAGTAAAGAACCAGGCCCTAAAAGATCATTTTGGCAGCCCTTCATCAATTGATTACTTTCACTAGATTAGGGACTGCAAGCAGGGGTGAAAGTAACAAAGGACTTACCAGTAAGCAGGGCAGCTGGGGCCCTGGGCAAGGTGTGTGTGGTTGTGGTTCTGGGCCCCCAAAAGAGGTATGGGCTCAGGCAGAAGGGGCAGGGATTCAGCCAGACTCTCCTAGCCAGCCCTTCAATGCTGTTTGGCCTGTGCCGCCCACAGCTCCGGCAGCAGTTTAAAGGGGCCAGAGCTCTGGCTGCTGGCATAGCAGCAATAGCAGTTGCCAGAAAACCCTGGGCCTTTCAAATCACCGCTGGAGCCTCAGGGCTCCCTGTTGCTGCTACCTCGGGGCTCTGGTGGCCATTTACATGGCCTGGAGCTTCCGGCCGCTGCTGGGATCCTCGGGGCCTTTTAAATCACCAGGCCCCAGGGCAGCTGCCCCTTTTGCCCGCCTGCTCCATCAGCAGCCCTGCCAGTATGGTCAGGTGTGTACCAGCAGCCACTTTCTTACACTGTACTGGACTGTACCAGCTAACTTTCACTTCTGAGTGCAAGACTGAACCCCATGTATCCCTCGAGAACAACAGTCTAAGAGTGTGGCTTAAAATCAAATGTCCAGTGAAAACCTAACATGGTGGTTGGTTCCTTTCATTGGTAATTCATTTCACACTATTTAACATTGCTGTCTTCCTCTCCTTCCCCTATACATACATACATACAATTGGCTACTTGGTGAGCATGGAGATTTCTTATACCTACAGGCATGTGACCTTCCAAATTGTTTTTTTTTTTTCTAAAAATGGGAAGTTAGTACAGAGAATCATGGTGACAGTTATAGCAATTCCCTGCAATATCCTGGACAAACCTTGCTGAATTAAGTTAACTTATTTTAGGAGCTCACTGTATTTAAAATGCAAATGTTTGTGTCTTATTGTGGGATTGCATTTAACTTGTCTAGGACACCTGACTAATGAAAACCTTGGGAAGTGTTCTAAGCTTCAAAGAAATC
The DNA here is from genome assembly GCA_007922305.1 of Dermatemys mawii. Taxonomy (NCBI): domain Eukaryota; kingdom Metazoa; phylum Chordata; order Testudines; family Dermatemydidae; genus Dermatemys; species Dermatemys mawii. Next base: position 21,001,960 of record ML677349.1, read on the forward strand.
TATTAACAGTGGATTAAGACAAAAATGAATTTTTAAAAATTTACTGCATTTCCCAAGAAATTTCTAGGGGGAGGTATATGCAAATCAATCTCATCTGGTTATGCAAGAACCTTTTGAAGCTTCATCCCGAGAGAAAGACCTCTGTCTGACTGATTACCTATTTATGGTGGTTTCAAAGACCCAAACAGAATAAAAGAGTGATTTACAGAGCCATAAGGGGGCTAGTTCTGAGCTGAAGTAGTTATGAACTGGTGACCACAGGAGAAAACCTGTGAGGGATATGAACGTGTGTGGTTCACCAGCCAGAGCCCTTGTTGGAGTGAGGGGGTGATGTCTAATAAGCTTATTAGTATGCATGTAGGTTCTTTTATTGTTTTAATATGTTTTCTCTGTAATGCTTTCACCTTAATAAATGTCCTTGCTTATAAAGGGCTGTGTGATAACTGTGGCAATTACACTGTTTGCCATCTCTGAGGAGAGAAATGAAGCAGGCCTGAGTAGGCAGACTGCCTTTTGCCGGGGAGGTCACAGTATAGACAGAGAACTGTTCAGCCTGGAAATATCCTAGTCAGAAGGGAGAGAGAGATGCTTCTCCATTCAAGAGAGACAGCATTTGGGAAGCCGGAAGCCTAGAGTGGCTGCTGTTGCTGGAGTATAGAGGGGAAGTATAGATGCAGTTTCCCTGAACTGTGACAATCAAATGCCAGAATTCCACAATTTACCTCTAGACCTGCAAATGAATGGAATGGGTTTTAGTATTGGTACCACAATGACCTTCACAATCACAAATATCCATTCACTTGAGAAAAACTCATGGGACTAATTAACACGAAAGACTGGAAATACATAAGACAAGTGTCTCCAGTCTCACGGACAAATCCAGCAAGTGCCATCTTAAAATCACACAACATGTCCTGACAGCATTACATATTTCATAATTCAAATAACTATAAGCAATTTGACTTTTTTATTATGTACTTTGCATGTTCCTGTCCTGACAAAATATCCTTCACATTGAATTTTACCCTACTATTTTTCCTCTTAGAATTGTTTATGCCAGAAGTCCTGACCTTCCAGATTTCCAAATGCCAATCTTGTCACATACACAGACAAAACTGATGACTAATTGAAGATTTTCTAATTTGTTCCAATCAAGGTCTGCACAGCCATACTGTGGAAACAGGGAACTCCTTTTAACTTCTTCTCTAATTAATATATTCTATATTTGTATAGATGCCAGTGAAACCATGAAGAACTGTTACATCATACAATTTATATTTCTGGTATTCCAAATAGCATTAATCAAAAATCAGTGGATTTTTAAAAGTAGTACTGCACCCTATGCTCCAGGAAAGGCAGAACAAAGGACATCATTTTTTCGAACCACATGAAGTGGCGTACCTTACTGCCTTTGCTGAGGATACTTCCTGGATTGAGTTTAGATGTGTTTTTTGACTTTCCTCAGAAGTGGCACCATCATGCTAATCAGCTTTTCTTATTTTGCTGATTATCTGTACTGCCCCCAAAACTCACTAGTTATATACAAGGGCTGATATATACTTTGGGCATCAGGAACATGGGCAAAGCCAGAGGAGCCCTTAACACAGACAGTGCCAGAGCAGACACCAGCCTCCCTGTCAGTGGACTCCCAGTGCAATTTCTTCCTTTTCTGGGATAGCACCAATAACTGCAGCACAAAAGCCTCATCATTGCTTCTCTTAACTGTCCCTTGTCTTTGAGGGAAGCTGATTCCATCACTGAAGCATCCTCAAAGCAAGTACCTGATCAAGGATTAGAAACCAATGCCAAACAGAGCTGTACACCAACAGCCTCAAGCTGCATTACCAAGATCTTCAGAATTAAACAAGTTGCTGGCACTTAGAGAACACCTGCATTTTCTTGTTCCCAACCCCCACCTCAGGGCACATCTCCAAATTCCTATGTCCCTTATGAGGGAGCATCTCTAAATTATAATCTTCTACAAACATCTTTCTATAGGGACTACACATATCCAGCAGCAGTGTGGGGATTGTGCTTCTCCTGGACACATTGACCTCTGCAAACATGGAGGAGCATAATGCATGCCATTTAAACCATCCCCTTCTGCTAGATCTCTGAAGGTCTGAGTTGCCATAACCCAAGTAAGTGTAAATACCCTGTTCTAGAAGAAACACCAAATGTGCAATGACACAAAGTACTTCACATTTACTAATTTTTAAGGAGCCAGCTCCAGCAGGTTTCCTAGCAACACACTGAGCACAGATGATCCTGCCCAGGACAGCCTGACTGACTGCACTTCCTAATTGGTGGAGATGCCCTCCTTGACCCAACAGCAGCAAGAACTCACTGCTGCTCAATGTGTTCCATGCCACAGCAGTGCTTGATCCTGCTTCCTGTGTCTGCTCTTGCCTCCATCCAGCCTGGGCCTGCTGCTTCCCTTCAGCATCCTTCCCAACCCTAGCTCTGATTCCCACCTCTGCTTCCCTGAGTCATTCTCCTGCCTTAGGACTAATTTGCTTATAACATCCAGGCCTCCATCTGACACAGTCCATTTTCAGTGTTGTCTCCATTTAATCACTCCTGCAGACTTGCAAGTTTCTGCTGCCACAGACCTGATTACCCACCTTCATCAAGTACACCAGGAACTTACAGAGCATCGGGAAGCCACCAAGGAAACATACGAATACTACGGTGACCGAGACCACCAACTTGCACCGACACTAAAAGTGGGTTGACGGGTCTGGCTGTCTGCTAAACATCTCAGATCTTCCTGCCCATCTGCCAAGTTAGATCATCAATACTTGGATCCATTCAGAATTGCTGTACAAGTCAACTTGGTAGCATTTTGATGCCAGTTGCCAGAATTCCTGGAAGTCTACCTGGTTTTTCATGTGTCCCTCCTGAAGACCTACTCAGAAAATCCTTTTCCTAGCATCTCTGCTCCCCGGGCCCTCTCATGGAGGTCCAGGGTCAGGAAGAATACAAAGTGTGAGCAATCCAGTTTGCTCTAGTATCTGCTTCAGTTCCTGCCCTTTTACTTCCTTGACCCCCAGCTCTGACCCCTGACTCTGCTTCCCGATGACATCTCGGGCTCACCCATCCATATCTCTTACCTTTATCTCTGCTCTTGACCACTATCACTTGGACTCTTAACTCTGGCTCAGCTATATTCTATCCTCCAGGTCTGGTCACCCCCAGTGCTGCAACCATTGGGCTTGACTGCCCAAGTCCCGGTCACGATATTGACACTAACTATTATGAAATGTAACAACGAGGGATTTTTGGGTAAAAACTCCTGAAAATAACTAAATAGAAAGTCCCTATAGCTGCAATTGGACATGAGAAGGAAAGAAATGAGGCATTTGGGGTTGCCTGGCCTGTATATAGCCTCAGCCCCAAACTTCCAGGTCCCTAAAGGGGTACTTCTGTAGCCCTGACAAGAAACACTTTCCAAACCTTAGCAATGATGAGGGCACATCCCACTACTGAGAATATGCTGCCTCCAAAAACAATCACTTGTTCTGGTTCAAGGAGCCCCAAATCCTTGTTTTCCTTCAAGACTGTTCAGGAGTGTCACTATGTTTTGATAGTCGGAGGTTCAGACCCACTAAACAGTTTTTGCTGGATTGTCATATGCAGTACCTAAATATTATGGTTTGCATCTGTGATCATCATTATGCCAGGTATAAACAGACAATGAACATTCCTAATGCATTACTTCAGGGCATACTTTAGGACGCAATGTATAAAAATGTAATGCACCATTCCACTTTCTTATTCATTAATCCTGAAGGCTAAGACATACACTGAATACAAAAAGTTCACAGCTCTGCTAAGGGTTATGACTATTGGATTTACTACAAACTAATTCTCCAACCCAACACTCATGGCTCACCTCTCACAGGCTAATAATAATATATACAGGTCATTCTAGTGGATGAAGTCAACTGATAGCATTCTCCTCTCGCAGTATTAAATGGCAGGTCACATTCTAGTCATTAAAACCCTGTAGACAATTGGTCCAAGAGCTGAATAGAGCGGCAACGTAGTCCATAAACAATGCAATATAGTCTAGTGCCTAGGACATGTAAGCAGAGGCTGAATATATGGGATTTATATCTGACACCCACTGGATTGATTTGTGACTTTGACCAAGTCATTTTACTATAGCTCAGTATCTCATTTATCTAAATGGGGGCTAATGACACTTACCTATTTGTGTGAAGTGATTTGAGCCTCTGAACGAAGAACAATAAATAAGTGCACTTATTATTATTAATACTATAGCGGTTGTCCTTAAATTTCAGCATTTTCCCTTTGATAACTAGGTATAGTTACCACAGTACTGTTTATTTGTTGTACTTGGCACAGGGAACAGTTACAAAGACTGTTTAAAAGGTTTTAAGGTCAACCAGTGTACAGGCCAAATCATTTTAAAAGAGCTCAGCTCCTATTTAGGCATCAAAATAAGCAGCCACATTTTCAAGTGATTGGTATGTTGGGAGCTGAAAGCTTTTGAAAATCTGGCCATAAATGCCACAATGAGAGCTAGTGGGTGTTGGACCCCTTTGATTATTTGGCCCTGGCTGAGCGCTGAACATTAGAAAATGTGGCCCTGAAGTTTTATTTGAACCTGGACCTAAAAGCTCAAATCTCTATCCATTTGAGCTAGAAGTATCTTCACTAGCAGGTAGAAAGTAGTCTACTATTTTTCTCACTGAGGGCAGCCACTTGCACATACTAAAAACACTGCCTGTTGAACTGATTATAGCATTTACACATGAAAACAGTAACAGCTGGTAAGAAAAAGTAGGAGACACGTTCATAGGGTAACAAAATATGTTTTGTTTTCACATGAATGGAGATTGAGTAAGTCAGAGAAGCAGGAAGGCCACTCTAAATAACAGGAGGTGCAAAGGAGAATGCTCTCACTGACACAGAAGTATTGTGCTAATGGATAAGGCAGAGACCAGTATTAGGCAAGCATAAAGAGTGGGGAGTAAAGGGACACAAACTGGTTTATGATCAAGACTATAGAGGTGAGTTTAAAAATAAGGAAGGCTATTTTGAACTGAACCCTGAAGTGAATACAGAGTCAGTAGAGTTAGTGTGGAAATTGTGTGTTCATGTCTCCTGGTATTGTGTATGCAAAGAGACAAGCAGCATAGTTCCGCTCATAGTTGAGTGTGACGAGCTGAAATTTTCAGTTTTGCTTCTCCACAGCCACAACAACAATGGAGAAGATGGTACAACAAGGAGAAAAATATTCTGTAATAAAATCATCCAGCTGCCACAGTGGAAGGAAGGAGGAAATTAGCGTTCTTTCTGTTGTGGTGCTGATTATGATAGAGTGGGATATGTCTGCACCAAATTGTGAACTCCATTTTGTATTGTCTGCTAAACATGTTTAACCATACCTGGAGCAAGGTTACTGAGTTGCATTCCAGGCAGATGCCTTCCGAGGAAAGGTGCTTGATATCTTCTTGAATGTCATCATTGAGAAGCCATCACAGAACACTCTGAAGGCATCAATTTTGACTGCCTCTCAACTGCAGGCCCAACCTCATGGAACAACAGACTTTCCACTCAAGGGCATCAGCATGGATGAAGGCTCAGCAGCTTCTTGGCCCAAATATGTGGCAAAAGGAGACAGGTTGTATTTAAGAGGAGGTGCTTCACAGCCAAGGGAGCAGACAATCGCTTCATGTAAGCAGGACTGGCAGGAAACAGAGAAGGCAGGAGGGACTCTCCCTCACTTGAAGCACTGACAAACCTGATGCTTACAGAAGGAAAGAGATCAGACATGGGGAAGAGGCATCTCAAGACTTCTGTTATTTTTCAAAGATCTGTAACTCTCTAATGTTATTTAAAAAGTAAAGTGATTGTGGTTAGGAAATCCCTGTGCTAAACCTGGATTCCTAGTTCTTCTGCTATGTTGTCCCCAAAGGGGTAAAACTAGAAGCTAGAGTGCCCACAGCTCTGGGAGACTAAGGGTCTAGGTTAACTGGTCTGTGGGGTCCCACGTCCCATGAAAGGTCTCTGACAAGAGGTCCGAGCCCAGGAGCATACCAGAGCTAGAAACAATGAAGACTACCCAGACTCACTCAGCTCACAAGTATGTGGGACTCAGAGGTTGCAGCACTCAGAACTCACTGATGTCCATACAGAACAGTACTGGGCCAGGGTAGTAACACTGATAATTTTGTCTGGCATATGTCCTTGGCCAGTGAGAGAGGAGGTGCCCTAGCTAAAAAATTTACAACGGTCAAAGTGAAAGGATATGAAAGCAAGAACAATATTTCAAGAGAGGTGTATGTGAGGCAGTACTGAACATGGATAGGACTGGAAAATACAGGTAGCACAAAGTGGCATTAAACTGGCTGGAGATAGGCAGAATTTTATATTGACTGTGCAGGGACACTGTCGCTCATTGGAAAGCTGGCACAGCCATCTCCAGTGACTCCTGTGCCAGTTCCCCACCACTCCTTACCGAAGGGAAAGAAAGGTTTGTGTAGGAGTTGTGTTGGAAATATGAGGGTGGAAGGGTGGGCACAGGGTGATGGGGGAAATAGAACAGAGCTGCACAATGTCCAATCCTTAAAAGGACCCAGATGTCTTTAAATCAGGGACCCACAACCAGCTCACCAGCTCCATGCTATGTAAGGAGAATCAAGGCCAAAGAGAGGTACAGAGGTAGGATTCAGAATCCTGATTTTCCTTAGATGTAGTGGAGAGGGGGAGCTGCATGGAGCTCATTGAGCATAGTATGGTGATGTACTAAACAAGCAGTAAAAAGTCTGATAAATAAACTTAATATATTAGGCAGGAAGTCTAAAAGTGGAAGCTGAGCTTTTCACTAATTGTCATGCTACAAAATATCCATTTGCCATATAAAATGAAGAACAATTATTACTGCAGTCTGTTAATTATGAAATAAAAACAATTCTACTCCTGTTTCAATGTTTTAAGAGCATTTTCCCCAGATCTATTAATTCCTTAAACAATTCGTTCTGATTCACAGAATTGCAAAACATTCCTAGACCTTTATAAATAAATAAAAATCCAGAGAAACAGAAAAAGAGTTGAAGACCAGCAGCTGCACACACGGGAATTACGTCTGATGCGACAAACAATATCCCACACCCTACCTTTCTGGAAGGAATTAAAATGCGTATGAGTGCCATCTGGGCACAAGTTATTGACTCATTTTATAGCCCACACCCTATCTTTTATTCAGCTATGTGTTCCTTAAAGGTTCATGTGAGCACAGGCTTGAATATGGTGTATGTACAGTAGGACCTCATTAATTCACACTTCAAGAATCCACACATCTCATAATTCACACCCAGAGTGGCAGTCTCTCCCAATTTAACAAGATTTCATAGCAAAATTCTACTATGAGCTTACAGACGTATGTTCTTAAAGCTGGTGAAATAATGGTTCATTTATTTGTCTAAGCTCTACGATGGCTTCCATTACCATAGTATCTAAGGCCCCTCCCATTTATTTAAAAATAGAAACAACAAACTTTCTCTCATTTGTCCCAGCCTGTAGGAGGAATAGCTTGATTAGAGCACATCTGTGTGTGTGAGGGAGAAAGAGAGCCCCACCAGAGAGTGTGTGGGAGCATAAAACTGTTGCAGAGAGGAAGCCTGATCATGAGTTTGGCATTTAGCTCTGAACAAAGTGAGTGAGTAGTGGTCATTCTTATACATTATTAGAGGGGGTTCCATAGTCTAGGACCACTTCTATTCAAAGCACCACCTTACCCGCACTGGTTGAGAGCTTCATTGTCAGTGGAACGTAGCTGTCAATGTTGTAGCTCATTGTAAAGTGAGAAACAATCTGTCAGGTAACCAGATACAGTCCCATGGAGGGCATAGAAAATCTAAACAGAAATTGGAACTTGACTCTCTTCAGTACAGAGCTGGTGCAGAGAGCAGAGCACTGCAGCAATGTGCTCATGGCAACCCATGTGACTACGCACATTATCTGATGCATTTTGTACTAGCTGGAGCTTTTGTAGCCAGTGTGGCTTCATTCCTAGAGGTGTAACAATCAATAGGACACAAGGTTGATGGAGAAGATCTGGGATCAGACAAAAGGCTGGGGAAAGACTAGGGTGACCAGATGGGAGCCACAGCAAGGTCAGGATGAATTTAGCCAAACTAGGGCTTTAGGCATATTTTACATGGGAACACTCTGCTATGGCCTCACGCCTTATACTTCGACACAACCTCCGGCTTGAGATGGTAGTACCAGGGTCTTCCCTTCCCTTGGCTGATGGGAAGTGTGACAGTATCTCTGCCTCCTTCCTCCCACAATCACCTGGAGAGTACGCTCCTCACTCCCTTCTCAGGAGCTGGGACTCCACATCATAGGGCCTCCTGCTCTAGTTGGGTAGCAGGGCATTGACCTGCACCTGGTACCTGGCCGGAGAAGGCAACAGCTGCAGTAGCCAGGGGACTCATCCTTCTTCCCCCAAGACACCCTGAGGAGCAGTTAGGTCCTGCCCCTCTGAACTGATGATCGTGGCTTCTTCCCCACAGCAGTGGCAAAAACTGCAATAGAGTCTCCAAAGAGTAGCAGGCTTCCTTCCCCAACAGGGGCATGGTCTAGTCTGGTGGGTGAGCCAGACGGCTTCTTACCCAGCTTTTGTGACTATCCTTCCTTTCTCTGCTGAAAGCTCTCTACAGATTCAAACACTCCTAAGTGCAGCAGTTACACCTAGTTCACACGTTGAAGTGTCTTTTCATAACTATGAGGGCTGGAGGCTTATACTATTTTTGTTTTAAAACTAAAGCAGGGATTCTGAACTCACCATCTTACTGTGGTAGGGACCCTAGACCCAAGTTTATTGGTGCCTACCCTTTAATGTAGCCCTGAGCAAGTCTATAAGGGGTCAGAGTACAAAGATGGGAAAAGGTTGGTCTATCAGGGAGAGAGAGGGGATACTTGGATGGACTGAGATGAGCAGAGGAGGGGATAACTTTTTTTGTCAGAGAGTGGAAAGACAGTTACATCTCTGACTAAAAATACTGGTTTAATTGACATTCAGACTGTGAGACAATGGACTCTAAAGCCATGGGAGTCAGAAAGGGTGTGATATTCTAAAATTGCAGCTCTGACACTGATTAGCTGCAGGATTTTAGGCACATCATTTCACTTCTTCCTCATCTGGGATTCAATTTTGTCCTCTAGCACATGGGTCCTGCTCTCACATAAGTGACGACAGACCCAGTCCCCAGTGAAATGGGGGTAATAATTATTTATCTCAAAGGGCTATTGTGAGAATTAATTAGCATTTGTACAATGCTCTAAACATGTGAACCATTAACTAAGTGTTAAGTATGATTATATTTCTGTTCCAAGCATTGCATGACTGGCTTTAACATGTTCCTCATCAGTTTCTAATGGTGATGTCAGTAACGCAAAAACATTAAAAAATGAAATCTGTCTTCTTCCTAACAACCTCAAAATTAAAAATGAAATTCCAAATAAAACTGTCCTAGAAATTAACAAGCACCTTTTTTACTTTTAATCTAAAAGAGCAGCACAATTTTGAACAATTTAGAAAACAAACTCCACAGGGATTTGTGTTTATTATGACATTTATCACCCCTCCTGCAGTACTGCATGTTTGCCTGGGTGTTTTGCTTTACAGGGTCTCATTAATGAGCTGGAGCCCTGTAAAAGCCATATAAGCATTTGACCACTGGGGAAAGCTATAAATTAGAACATAGCCATATTCAAAGCATCTCTAATTCTATTTCCTCCTCCATCACTTCTTGATTCCTATCCTCTTCCCCCTTTGTCCACTTTCATCCTTCTGTCTTCCATCCACTCCTTAAGCCTTAGACTGCATGACCACAAACTTGCACCGAAATATCTTGGTGCTCCCTTTTCAAAAATTCAAGAAAACTCAACTGATTCATTAAATATTCCAGCTAAAACAATCAGAACTATATTGTTCCATATTTTGCCCACTTACTCTATATAAATAACACCCAAACTTACACTATACTTACACTAAATAAATGACACATATTCTCAAAACATAAGGTATTCCAGATGTCACAGTTTCAGAGATATTTAATAAAACATTAAAATAACTCCCCTGCTTTGTAATAAACTCCAGAAAGCACAAGATATATTCAGTCTTTGTTCTTTATACACTAACTTGACATTTTTGTTATTTTTAAATACAGTAAAGGACCTAGTTTCCAGCTTTTGATATTCTGTTCAACTGGGAACATACAATAGGCATCTTTACAAAGTTTCCATTTACCCCCAGCCCTTTTAAAAATATCACTATTTAGTCTATTCACAATATTCTCTCTATTGTACTCCCAGTACTTGGAATTATCACACCTACCAAAAAGTTAAGAGCACTTACTGTACACAATACATTAAAACAATTGTATTCACTTACCTAGTATGTACATAGTTTTGATATCTGTATTTATCACCAAACAGCTAATGTTTTAAAACTTTGGCAAAAAAAGCAGTTTAAAAATAACAACATAACTCACCGGGAAGTACAGGAGGAGTGATCCAAAAAGGATTGTTTCCAAAAGAACCAGGCCTGAAGCCCTGATGCTCTAGAAAACAGAAAAGGGTGCATGATATTAGAAAATATTATTCATTTGCTATTTAGGTTCTGAGCTATTTATGATAAACTTTCATACTTGTCTTTACAGTGCCTGGCACAATAATAACCTATAAATATTATTATTCCTGATAACAGTAGTTAAAGGTGGTTTGATTTCAACCATAAAATATCTTTCCCTCTTCAGTTTTGAATGTTGTTTAACACAAAACTGTTTAGATAGCATTTACTAATGCTCAATTTTGCCCTTAATTGTACATGCATTGATTCGGATCATGGGAGTTGCAATAATGAATTTAAGGGCAGAATTTGGTCTGTACTGTTTGGATTTCAAATAGTCCTTCATACCTTTTCACATGCATATTAAATGCCAATAACCTGGCTTCTGTAATATGTATGAATATTCTAAAATTTTATTATATACCAAAAGTGGCTTTTTAGAATGAAAGCATATAACTTTATTTCCCCCAACTTTTGTATGAGAATGCTGATTCAGTCATTCACTTTTAATAAATCTAAATCTAGCCAAATACTGTACCCCATAATCCTATCTATGGCATTCTGAGGCCTAAACATTATGTTCCCATTATCATCTGCTTATTGTTGTAAGGAAAATAAAAATGATCAATCCTCTCCTCCCACTATAAATCTTGTACCAATAAGTTAAATGAGCTATATACAGTATATCTACAGCTTATATCACAAAATAAAATGTAGACACTGCATTTCCCATTTCCTTAATTACCTACTTCATCCAACATGCAGTCATAAATCACTCTATAAAACACATTGTTTTCCTTTGAAACAAGGCAATTGTACAGTAGGCTGTCTCTTCTCAGACGGGGAGGCACCCAAGATGACTCCTAGGACAAACCCATGGTGCAGATGAAGGATCAGAACTAGAAGTAGGGAGGAACAGGCGCAAGGGCACCTGTCTGTAGGCCATGTATCTGGATCATTATTTTGAACAGCCCTGGGTTGGAACCCAGTGGAGAAGGGAAGATTTGGAGTCCCCTACCCCCAGCCACTGATTCTTGCCACTGGGCGACACAGTCATTGAAGACAGCTGCTGAACCCTGCAGCTAGACAAGGCGGCCTCTGACTCTCACCATCCAGAGCTCTGACATTAGGCAAAACAGCCAGCCTTGGACTCAAAAACCCCCTTGACCCTGACTGACTGAGATTCCCTTTGGTCAATAATAGTTACGTCAGCTGATCACTGTAACAAGTGTATGAGGTACTTCATGGGATAGACTGAAAGACTGGGCAGTTCTATGCCTCCGTATTATGAAACCCAATGGCTCCTAACTGAGTTGGAGCTGAGTTTACCATCATTCCTGACAAAAATTGCTATGGATGCTAAAAGCCAGTGGCTGCCCCATGGCACCATTACTGACAGGCACTAGCAATGACTCATTTAACATCCTTAAAAATATGGAGATCCACTTCAAGAATGCTTCTCTGGGTGTTGCAGTGTTTTCCAACTACTACCTACTTCAAACCTCCTGTTTTTAAGGAAAATAACCAAGAATATAATAGTATTGCAGTTCTGGGTGCCTCTTCATACCCATGAAAGATGAGGTCAGTCAAGGTTAAGGCCTTTCTTTGAAGGTTGAGACTGCATTAAGGAGGGGTTATGAATGGTCTCTTACTGGCTTTCAGCTGAAGTCAGGGAGCCATTCAGTCATACAAGACTTCAGCAGCTTTTAATATGAATGAGCACAGGTGATGTTCCGGCCACAGAAGTTATATCTACACAGCCTGCAAAGCAAACCTCCCATTCCAAGTCAAGAGACTTGGGTTAGAGGAGCTAGTACTAGCATGATAGTAGCTGTGCAGACAGCTATTTGAATTTATGGCTCGGGCTGAAGCTCGGGCTTTGAAGCCCAGAGAGGGTATGGGTTTCAGAGCCCGAGCTCCAGCCTAGACTTCAACTTCAAAACACAGCCTACACAGTTTTTGTTAGGGCTCTAGGGAGACCCCAACTAACTCAAGTCAGTTCACCCAGGCCAGGAGGCTTGCTTCCGTGGGCTGTGTAGATATACCCGTAAGAACTTTACTAGTATGTCTGGGGTCACCTTCATGTGATTCAAGTAACAACTTGCTTCAATCTTCACTAAAAAGTTAATGGTGACCAGATGCTTAACTCAATTAATATCAATAGTGAGGGGAAGGAACATAAGCCAGAACAGTGAAATAACAGGTTTATAATAAATAATCCTTATAATCTAAATATAGATTAAATATAATAAATAATCTTTATAATCTAAATATAGATTATTTAGATACATTCAAGATGTGTTCAAGTTGGCAGGGCTGTGTGAAATTCACCCTCAGGAACTTAAGGAACTAGCTTAAGCAATCTCAGAACTATTAGTGATTATCTTCAAGAACTCCTGAAGGGCAGGTAAGGTGCCAGAAGACTGAAGAAAGGCAAACATAGTACCTATCTTTTAAAAGGGAAACAAGGAGGACCCAGAGAATTATGCACTAATCAGCCTAACTTTGATACATAGAAAGATCCTGTAATAAATTATTAAACAATCTATTTGTAGGTACCTAGAACACAATAGAGTGACAAATAAGAGCCAATATGAATTTGTCAAGAACAAATCATGCCACAATAGCCTAATATCTTGACAGGGTTACTGGCCTAGTTGATGGGGGGCAGGAAAAGGTAGACATGATATAGCTTGATTTTAGGTTTTGACACTGTTCCATACGACATTCCCATAAGCAAACTAGGGAAATGTGGTATAGTTGAAATTACCATAAGGTTGGTACAAAATTGGTTGAAAAACCATATCCAAAAGAATAGTTATCAACGGTTTGTTGTCACACTGAAGGGACATATCTAGTGGGGTCCTGCAAGTATATGTCCTGGGTCCAGTACTATTCAATATTTTGATTTATGACTTGGATAACGGAGTGGAGAGTATGCATAGAATTTACAGCTGACACCAAGCTGGCAGGGGTTGCTAGCTTTTTTAAGTACAGGTTTGGAATTCAAAATGATTTTGAGAAACTGAAGAACTGGCCTAAAATCAATATGATAAAATTCAATAAAGATATGTGCAAATTACTACATTTAGGAAGGAAAAATTAAATGCACAACTACAAAATGAGGAATAACTGACAAGGCAATAGTTCTGCTGAAAAAGATCTGGGGGTAACTGTAGATCACAAATTGAACTTGAGTCAACAATGTGATGCAGTTGTGAAAAAGGTTAATATCAATGTGGGGAGTTATATGGATGACATGGAAGATAATTTTGCTTTTCTCCGCACTGGTGAGGCCATCAGCTGGAGTACTGTATCTAGTTTTGGACATCATACTTGGAGAACAATGCAGAAAAAAAGGAGATGGTCTAGAGAAGAGCAACAAAAATGCTAAAAATTTAGAAATCCAGATGTATAAGAAAAGGTTAAAAACAAAGGGCATGTTTAGTCTTGAGAAAAGAGGACTAAGGACAGTCTTCAAATATGTTAAGGGTTGTTATAAAGAGGATTGTGATCAATTGTTTTCCATGTTCACTGAAGGTAGGAAAAGTAGTAATAGTCTTAATCTGCAGCAAGGGAAATTTAGGTTACATATTAAGAAAGAAGTATTCTAGATATAAGGATACCTGTACATGGAACTGGTTACCATGTGAGGCTGTGGAATCCCCACTACTGAAGGCTTTTGACAAACACCTGTCAGGCGTGGTTTAGGTATATTTGGCATATATTGGAGATAGAGAGAGAGAGAGCATAGGGGATGAACAGATAACCTCTTGAGTTCCCTTCCAGCCCTACGTTTCTATGATTCTGTACCTATAATATTGAAAAGAAAACAGTCTGTAGTTATCTTGTATTTGTACTTCACCACCAAGCAATTGAAGTGCCATGTGTCTAAAGGATCTAACGTATCTATAGTGTTGTTCAATGTATATATGTTATGGTCAAGATTTCTGCCTACAAAGGAGAGAATTTTCATTTACTGCAGAGGCATGTTCAGAAATAGTAAAGTTAAGAACCTTGGCATTATTTTCAGCAACATCTTTTCCCTAGAAAGCTACATGTTGGATATAGTACAAAAGTGTTTTCATTCAACTGTGCAATCTGTGCAGACTGCACCCTTATTTCTCCTGTGGTGAACTTGCAGACACAATACATAACCTTCTGGCCATGAACCATGACTATGTAATTTCCCCTTGGATCTTGTCTACACTGATATTTTAAAACATGTCTGAACAAGTTAAGTAATACCATTGCAAAACCTAGTTCAGGCAAGATACAAATGTTCATTCCTAGCAGTGTTTAACTCTTTTGGAACACATGTTTTTGTCTGGCCTGCACTATAAATTTCAATGATGTTAGCCAACACAAGTTACAACATGGTTAAAAATGGTAGTGTAGGTGACAACTCAGTAGGGCTTCTAGCAATGTTTCACTAACCATCTGCATTCCGTGTAGAGATATAAAAGGACATCTGTGCACTAAATGGTCACCGTGGTCATTTTCCAGCAGCCCTATGATTTTCTACACAAGCTGCCTATAAAACGGTATATTCTGAGATGAATCTGCTGAATCTTAGAGATCTCACTAAGGAGGGACTGAATAAAACTGAAATTTCCTAACAGATTTCTGTGCTCTGATATTTCATGCCTTATAGGGGTTCACCTCTGTGCCCTGAAGCAGAAGGTGATGAATCCTTTATGTGGTGCTCCCTAAGGCAATGATATTGATAACCATGGACTTCTGCATCTGTCTCCACCTCATTAACATGTCCAAAAGCACTCTCTTTTTGAAAGTGCTTTTAATATAATCACTTTCCTGTGTGCTAGGATATTTTAATTCATATTTTATGTATTTATCATTTTAGCTGCTTTTGCATATAGCAGCATCAGGGAACATGCATTAATACCTATTGAAATTTTAATTTCCATATAATCCAGTCAGAAGATTTTAGGTTCCCTCCGTGCACTCCCTTAATAAAGATAAATCTACACAATATTTCAATAGTATGTAAGGGGCCAAGAAAAAAAAACAAACCATGGAGACTTTTGCATCCCGAGTGAATAAAACAGTCTTGTTCTATCTCTTTGATTTCTGGTGGGAATACTTTATGCCTTCTTGTGTCAAGAAGAAATCTGTATTTCTTCCACTCTGGGGAATCATTAAATATCTGTATTGAAATAATGCAGCTTCTTTGGGCATTGTTGCTTTCCCACAGGCTGACAAGCCAAACAACTTCTTTGATTAAGGAATTTTATACTAAATGTTAAAATACTTCTATATTTTCCTCTGGAATTACTGTCAAAGAATGACTTTACACAGAGTTATAAAGCACTTATATGGATGTGACAAACAAATTTAGCACAACTTTTATGCCTCTCTGACAACAGAAGTATTTGAAAAAGTTTTAACAGTAGATAATGAACAATTAGTCCATTTTACTTACTTAGACTTTCAAAAGTCTTTGAACTTTGGGATGAATGAACCAGGAATTAAAATCACAAAGCTTGTTGGCTAAGCAAAGTTATTTAGGCTAATCAAAACTAGTGAGGGCTGTGAGTTCCATAAAGAACATACAACATTAGGTCCTTAGCCTGCAAAGACATACACCAATGTTTAATGTTATACTTGTGGATAGCTCTCTGGGAATGTGAACTCCTTAATTCCAACTGCAAGAGGGTTATACAATATCCTGATTATGGTATGTACATTCTGGTTCAAAGAATGTCATGTGAGGCCTTACAGGGGTCACACTGATCATTGCTACCATTGTGAAATGTATGTACACATACTATGTAAGGAGTTACGACTATTGTACTGAAACTATATTCTTAAATTCTGTGTCACTGTCTCTGAGTACAGACAGTGAACTTTGGGGATATAAAAAGAAGGCAAAGACAACATCATCTTATCCTGCACCTAGAAAGTAAATGGGCAGTTCCTCTACATGAAAACTGGACCTCAATCAATCTTGGGTGAAATACTGTTGAAAAGACTTTGCGTAAGATAAACTTATTTAGATAATAATCAGTTAAGTTTAGTCTCTAGAAAGTATGTTATGATTTTATTTTATACATAACCTTCTGCTTCCAGTGTCCTTCTCACTAGTACTTGACTGTTGAATCTGTGGTGATAAATTTATCTGTGTTTTCACATATGAACATATGTAAGTGTTGTCTGAAATTCAGTGTTGATAAGTACAAAGTAATGCACACTAGAAAAAATAATTCTTACTATACATACAAATGATGGAGTCAGAATTAACTGCTAGCACTCTGAAAATATCTGTTCAGTATGGAGTGGCAGTCAAAAAAGCTAACAGAATGTTAGGAACCCTTATAAAGGGGATAGATAATAAGACACAAAATATGATAACATCACTATATAAATACATGGTTCACCCACACATTGGATATTGTGTGCAATTCTGGTTGTTCCATCTCAAAAAAGATACATTAGAATTGGAAAAGGTACAGAGAAGGGAAACAAAAATGATTAGGGGTATGGAACATCTTCCATATGAGGAGAGATTAAAAAGACTGGGACTGTTCATCTTAGAAAAGAAATGAATAAGAGAGGATAAGATGGAGATCTATAAAATCATCCTGGTGGGGAGAAAGTGAATAAGGAAGTGTTCTTTATTCTTTCACATAACACAGGGGTCACCCAATTAAATTAATAGGCAGCAAGTATAAAAGAAATAGAAGGAAATTCTTCTTCACACAACACCCCTGGAACACGGTGCCAGGGGATGTTGTGAAGGCCAAAATCAAAAGTGGGTTCAAAAAAGAATCAGATAAATTCATGGAGGATAAGTTCATCAGTGACTATTAGCCAAGATGATCAGGGCACAACCTCATGCTCTGGGTGTCCCTAATCCTCTGACTGTCAGAAGCTGGGACTGGATGACAGGGGATGGATCATTCAATAATTGCTCTCTTCTGTTCATTTTCTCTGAAGCATCAGGCACTGGCCAGAGACAGGATACTGGACTAGATGGATAACTGGTCTGACCTAATATGGCCTGTCTTATGTTCTTATGATATTGAACGAAGTGCTGATCCTGAACTGAACCATACAAGCTGGTGTGTATATTGTTCTCTTGGGGACAGCACCCCTGATATTTCCATGAGTGTTCAGTGAATACGGGGCTGAACTCTACAAGAGAATGCTTTGAAGGGGCTCCAGGACTGGAGTGCACCTATTGTTAACCTGTAAAGCAAATTAAGGGCTGGCATAGCCCAGAGGAGAGTGCTTGTGTGCGTATCAGGGTGGTGGTGTCTGGGAGCTGACAGTAAGTTAAGTACAATCAGGTTTTTCTTATGCTGGAGGCAGGAGGGCAACAAGATGACTCACAGTTTCTGGGTACTCCATAACCATCACAGCAGGGTTAGAGCCTTAAGGTACTGCATAGCAGGACAGCAGATGAACTTCAGTGTGGACAATTGCACAATAATGCACATTAGAAGAAATTATTTAAGTTACTCACACAAACTGGGTTCAGAGATAACAGAAAAGATCTATGCATTGAGCCAGCCCCTCCTCTTAACATGAATGGAACCCTAATGATTTATGCACATTGAGGATCAGGCCCATCACTGTGAATTGCTCAAGAAAGTCCAATATTTTATTCACTTTCAAAAATCATTATTGCACGTTCAGCTGATGCCTTCATTAAGATAGAACCAGATCAGTCGAGATGAGGGTGGCCAATTACACCAGATATTCTACTGGATCTCTTTTTTAAAAAACATTACGTTTTAGCCCTTCTGATGCTAAAGAAAGCCCTATAAATGTGAGAAGTTGGAGTAAGTAGCTCTATTGACTATATAGGATTTGGGAACATGCAACTCATTATGTTTTTGATAAAATGCACCGAATATGAATGCTTTTTTTTTGGTCAGGTACGACACAACAAATTTTAAAAAATAATAAATGATTATGCATTACAGCATTTTGAGCTGTGAAAGTAGGTGCATAGGCCATAGGCTTCTGTGAACCAGGAAGCTGTTAAGTCCCTTCACTGGGCAGAGAAAGGGCAAAGCAGAAGTTCCACCATGAAGGGTATAAGAATTTAAATAGAATTCAATACACCTCTCAGCATGTGCTGATGACATTATACCCACCCACAACTAGAGCTTAAATTTACACCGACACCACTGGATTCCTACATACAAGGACTTTATTTCAGTTAACTAAGTAAAAGTCTCTCTTTCACTAAATGTATCATTATGTTTGATAAAGTCATAAATACAACACTGAATGCAAATATTTAAACCACCAATAGCTAAAATGCTAGTGGCATTCTCTTTAGATATAAATGACCCAACCATTCAATGACTTGCCAAATTCAATCACTGTAGGAGTGAGTGTTTTATCTAATTTATTTCTGTCCTTTTGGCTGGATTTGGAACATCACCCGCTACTGTGCAACCCTCCAAATGTTTCCCCCTACTGCACTACATTCCCTAAGGTAATGGTTGTTGCTGACTTCATCTAGCAGAGTACTCCGTACAGAGACACACAGAAAAACAAGTATATCCAAATAAAATTAACAATGTCGATTCTAAATTTGCAAGTCATTCATCCTGTTTAACTGTCCTTAAAAGGCCTAAAAGGGCTGCCAGAATTTTATGGCTGCAGAATTAAAATTATACATGTATTCTGATTTCTGTGAATTCAAATTACACTATAAAATCAACACATAAAGCCAACTTCTTCAAGATTCTTTCAGCAGATACACTTCTACCATAATCTAATATAAAGCACAAATAAGCAGAAACTAGATTTGAACAGGCCAATTATGAAGTCACATTACATGGAATATTTCCATTTTATTTTAATTAAAATTACTATAATCACAGATCTGGTCGTTTAAAAGGCTTGACATGAACTGATCACATGCATCAAAGTTTTAGTAAGTTTTTATAAAATATAAACAACTTCTATGAGTTGGTTCATGTTTCTAAAAAGTCTCAATAAAGGAAACATACCCTGGGTTTGATTAAGATGTATGCTCTTTGTCAGGTCAACAAAGGAAAGTCAGACTTTCCCCATGAAGTAGAGCAATGCAGACTTACAACACAAAGTAAATGAACACTGAGTGGCTTGTATAATACTACAAACTACCTCATGTATCATTAGGTGTGAGTAAATACATTAAGTGCCTGGATCAAAGGTAATCAATGAAATGTATCAGCCATTTATACCATCCCCTTTACTGTAGTGTTTGAGCACCTCAGAGAGTCTTTAATATATTTATCCTCACAACACCCCTATGAGGAAGGGTAGTGCCATTATCCCCTTTTTACAGATGGGGACCTGAGGCACAGACAGGCGAAGTGATTTCCCAAGGTCACACTGGAGGTCTGTGGTAGAGGAGGGATTCATAGATTCTAAGGCCAGATGAGACCACTGTGATCAACTAGTCTGACCTCCTGAATACCACAGGCCATTCAACTCCCCCAGAATAATTCCTAGAGCAGATCTTTTAGAAGAACATCCAATTCTGATTTAAACATTGTCAGTGATAATGAATCCACCACAAGCCTTGATAAATTGCTCCAGTGGTTAATTACTCTCACTGTTAAAAATTGATGCCTTATTTCCAGTCTGAATTTATCTAGCTTTAACTTCCAGCCATTGGATCATGTTATATCTGTCTCTGTTAGATTGACAAGCCCATTATTAAATATTTGTTCTCCATGTAGCCACTTAAAGACTGTAATCAGTTTGTTACCTAAATAGATTGAGCTGTTTGAGTCTATAAGGCATGTTTTCTAATTCTTTAATCATCTTCATAGCTCTTCTGTGAGCCCTCTCTAATACCTCAATATCCTTCTTGAATTGTGGGTTACCAGGATGGGACATAGTATTTCAGCAGCAGTCACACCAGTACAGAGGTAAAATAATCTTTCAATTCCTACTAGAGATTCCTGTTTATGCACGCCCAGATTGCATTAGCTCTTTTGGGCACAGCATTGAACCTAGGTCTCCCACAGCACATAAGCACTGAACCAACTTTCCACTTACGCAATACATTAGCGTATGACAAGGTAGATGAGCAATAGGCTGAGATGGGCATCACTTAGATGGGCAGCACTATGAGAAGATAAAGACTCAAAGTCCTATCTTGTGAGAGCTCCATCTATAGAAGAGCTCATACAACCAATCATCTAAAAGCATCCCTGTGAACAACTCTTCTGTGAAGAACTTTTCAGCAAACTTTTCAGTCCTTCCTCTCATTGTCTCGAAAATCACTGGCCTTTCTCTGGATGGCACCCTCTGTGACTGAGACAATGTGAACACTATTAATGGGACTGTACCACGTCATAAGTATTTGGTGTATCCAATAAAGACAAGAGAGTTATCTACACACACGCCATAGCTTGCAAGGAGTGTTACCAGTGTCCCATGGGTAGATCTACACTGCAGCTGGGAGGTGTAATTTCCAGTAGAAGTAGATATATCCCTTGTCACCCTAACAGAATCCCAGTGCAAATGGGCACAGGGCTCACAGGTATCTAGCAGTGAATTTCAGCTGGCCCGAAAAGCTCCAGTGTACTCCATCTCTCTAGTGTTATAACCTGTATCTTAAAGGTGTCATGTTGGATATCAGTAGAAAGCTAACAACACATGAATCATTAATATTGTGTGGTGTATATGTGGAGGACAAATGCAAAATTAAAAAAACTGTTGGAAATTATGTTCTTAATGTGTGTCTGACAGGCAGAGCTGAAGTTACCCTATCCTAGACAAAGGAATGGTTCTGCCACCTTGAAGGTGCTTTCAAGATACATTAAGGGACAATGGGAACTTATTTACATAAAAGGTAACGGGAATGGTCAAGCCAACAAAGGGAGGAAACAACCACTCATCATAGCATCATGGCAGGGGTAGGAGACTGCACAAACAGATCAATATGCATTTTAGCAAAAACCAGCAGGGAGAAAAACCAGCATGAAACTTCCTTCACCCAGAGACCTCATGTTGCCTTCCTCACAGCTTGGATTTACTTTGGGGTGGAGGAGAGGGAAACCTTCTGAAGAATGCATTTCAAAGGTTTACTGGGCTATAAAATAAAGGGGCAAAGAACTCCAAATTATCTTTCACCTAAGAAAACAAATGATCTGAGCATTTTGTGGGACATCCTGACCCAGTGAGTAGTGAGCCATCTTCCTAGAACAAGGGTGGACAAACCACAGCCCAAGGTCTGGATCTGGCCTGCCAGCCCTTTTAAGTCAGCCCTTGAACTCCCGCTGGGGAGCGGGATCTGGGGTTGCCCCACTCCAGTGCTCCAGCCAGGGAGTAGGGTCGGGGGATGCTCTACGTGGCTCCAGGAAGCACTGTCTAAAAAGTGTTTTTCAATTTAATTTGCTTGTAGCCATTTCTAACTCCATTCTTTATACCTGAACTCAGAATCCAATTTCCTTTGTTAATAAACTCATCTTACTTTTAATCTAAACCAACCCTGTGCTGTGTTTGAATTGAATTGATTGTTAACTCCAGCTAAAGTGATAAGCTGTTCATTTTGTCTTTTTAGAGGCATAATAAACAAACCTTATGATTCCCCTGAATGGTTCAGGAAAGGGTTGGACATTGCAGAGCACACAGGTTTGGGAAAATTGGGGACTGGAGAGTGATGGGGTCATCTTGCCAGATGTAACAAAAGTTGGTGGATACCAAACTGTGGCTGGGGTGTAACAAGCAGGCTGCTGGAATCTGAGCTACTGAGTCAGAGCTACTTAGCACACAGACACCGAGTGTGCGCTTGTTTGCTGGCTGTTAACGTCCAGGCTGTGAGCCACATCAGAGCAGTTAAGGCGCTCAGGGTTACAGGGCAAGTGGTGATGTAGCCCCTTACCAGTCTGGTAACATAATCCCAGAACATGATACCCACCCTAGCTTCAGTCGAGCTAGCATACTAAAAACAGAAGTACATCTGCAGCAGCACAAACAGCGGGACAGAGTAAATCACCCTGGGTACAATCATACTTGTTTGGTCTCACGTCTTAAAAGAAAAAAATCCAAATCTCACCACAAACAATCCCTGACAGCTCCATTGCTTGTATAATTAATAAAGCCAACTCTATCTAGCACAGTAATAGGGTATTTTAGGATAAAGCCCAGTGGAATTTTCTGCCACTTGCACGCAATGTTAGTTGAGCTCCCTCCACCCCCTGTTCAGCTGCTTGTTTTGTTACATCTGCTTTTGCTGTTGGCATTTGTTTAGGCTTTTGGTTATTTATTTCTCCAGCGAGATATTGTTGGTCTTGTGTACTGTTCGTTCATTTGCTGCTTTGTCTGTGGGCTCGTTTGCTTTCAGAGTTTTATTTCTCTGTTTGCTTGTTTGTGTCAGTGAAAGTGTCCTGTCTTCTTTTCTTTGCCACCCTTACAAGTTGTATGCTGCTGCCACCTCAACAGATTTGATGTCTGGTTAACTTTTATATTTTCCCCTCTCTCATGAGGTTTTTTTTGGTTGTTTCAAATTAATTTACTTCTTGTTTAAAAAGTAATAATTCTGAGCAAAATGTTCACTAAGATGATGGGTGAATGGGAGTAACCACAGGACTCCTGATTTAGAGCTTCAATCCAACAGTACTGGGCTCAATCCAGAAGTAACTGGATTAAATTCTATAGCCTGTGTTACACAGGAGGTCAGTCTAGATGACCCAGTGGTCCCTTATGGCCTTAAAATATATGAACCTCTGAATGCCCCTCCTACACTCTGACCAGGAAGATTCTTGAGAAGCGACTGCCACCGCAGTCAAACTATGTAGTGTAGAACATTGTTCACTTGGGATAATTCCATCAAAGCCACTGCCACTTGTCAGCCAAAAGCGTAAATGCAATCTAATTACTGTACTGTCAGTTCCCTCACAGAAAGCCACCAAGCGGACAAGACACAAGGTGTACAACAGAGCTAGATACAATGCAACAAATAAAAAGTGAGGGTGAAATAACATGTATGCAATTAACTTTTTTAAAAATGTTAATCACCAGTAATTATTAGGGGTCAGGAAACAGACTGAGGCTAGGAAAACAGTTAATTTTTTAAAAGCAGCTAAAAGTAATCTTGATAAGAGGGGTATTTGGAGATGCCCTGAATGGTGGCAGAACTAATTGTGCCTGTATTCCCCCTCCATGGTCCAGCAAGGGCACTCATTCTTAAGCTTCTGGCTCTCCAGCAGTCACCTCTCTTGGTTGGTGACCTGCATCTCTTTCCCTCTTTCCAGCCTGAATAAAGTATTTTCAGGCTGCTCAGTTCCCTGACTACATTGTGAATTCTCTGTCTAAACAGGCCTGCTTTGCCTTCTCCTCTGAGGCTGGAAACAGTGTAATTGCCTGTTACGTTACCACAAAGCTCTTTCTAAGAAACTACATTTATTCTTAAGGTGAAAGCATTGCAAAAAAAAAAAAATTAAAAAAAAAAAAATTAAAAGCAAGAAAATAATCTATACTCATGCTAATAAACTTCAGTTATAGCATGCTCCCTGCTGCTCTTGCTTCTGCCAGAGCAGCAGAGACAAGGACCAGGAAACACATCTCTCTCCCTCTCTCCCTGTGCAGGCACCATTTTCCATACACCTGAGTGCAGCATGTGTCAAACCAAGCTACTTTGATGTTTCAGTAGCGATCTCTTTAATAACCATTATTGGCTTCAGAAATTTACCTTTTTACTGTAAATGTTCTCCTTAGAACATTTGAGAGTCAATGTACAGCCTGAGAAGGCTAGAAATGAACAGTGCTAACTGAACTACTATTACAGAGTGCAGGCAAGTGTTTTGCAAGCGTCCTCCCCAGTAATCTCCAGTCTGATCTTTTGCCTCTTCTGCCACTAACTGCGACCTTAGTTAAGCACTTTTCTGTACTATTAATTTTGAATTTCGGTGTAGCAAAAAAAAAAATTATTAGTTTGCAGATTGTGTTCCATATTTTGGGATTGCTCAATATTTGTTCATAGCATTTAGAAATGTTAGCAGGCCTTAGGATAAATAATCACTCATTGTCCCCACATCTCTGAAGGCAGTGACCATATCAGCTCTTTGCTTTCAAAACTGCAGTAAACCACATTAGAGAAGGAAAATCCCACGTCACCCAGGTACTGCTGGAGAGCCATAAATAAACTTAATTATTTCCACAAGGAGGAAAAAAATAGATGGCTAAGCTGCATCAGATAAAATGAAACAAAATGCTAAAATGTTGGATAAAGAAGCGTGAAAGGTATTGCAGTTCAATTCTCTGTGGTACCAAGCAGTTAACGAAATACAACCACATTAATTAGCATTGCATTTCCAAACATTCACACACACAGCAAAATTATGTACTTCAAAGTATTTGCAATGAGGAGGAAAGAAGAAAAAATTGCAATAATTCTCTGAGCTGTCACATTCTGTATCACTGGATGCAACAACTATATCTGACAGGCATTTGGCAATACGCCAGCAAAGCTGTGGTTTTCTCTAGGGCCACATGTCACTATGAGCCATATGCAATGTGGTACCATGGAAAGCTAGTGAGGGGAGGGGAAGGGGGGAAAGAGTAACATACTTTGATTTTTCTCACTTTCACTGAGCAGCTCTGCCATTTGAAAGTCTGCCATTTCTAAGAAGGAATGAAAGAATCCGTGCAAGACAATTTACATTGGCAAAGGTAGCCTGCTAATAAGATGGATGTGCCTGATGCAATCTATTAGAGAAAAAACAAGGAAGATTTGCTCACCAATCTAAAATATGAACACAACACATTACTATTTCATAAACTGAAAAAGTAACCCTATGTAATTCAGTGCATATCAACAGAGCAGAATTGGATGCATAGGACAGAATCATGGAGGCAACTCGTTTAAATCAATCCTCTGGGAGATTAAACAGATAAGAAAAATACAGAGCCAAGGCAATTCACCCTGGTATAAAACAAAACTACAGCTGATCTCACTAGGTACAAGTGCAACACAATTCACTCAGTTGGAAGGCACTGGGAAGATAACCACTACCCACTTAAACAACAAATTGTCTGAAAAAAACAGGCATTCATTAAAGATTGTATATTTAATGGAGTCTATGTGCCCTTTCGTGTTCACAAGGGGATTTGTTCTTAGATTAGTACCACTCTGCTCCAGGTTTGGCAGATTTCCACTTGTGTTATGGGTGCAAGGATATGTGCTCTAGGGTGCCAGGCATCTGGTTTTTGACCAGAATGCCACTTGAAAAGGGACCCTGGCAGCTCTGGTCAGCACCACTGACCAAGCTGTTAAAAGTCCAGTTGGCGGTGCAGTGGGGCTAAGGCAAGCTCATTGTCTGCCCTGGCTCCACACAGCTCCTGAAAACGTCCGGCATGTCCCTGTGATCCCTAAGCACAAGGAACCATGGCTAATTTGAGCAGCAGGGGCGGCATCTGTGGGCGTGGGCAGCGTGCACCATGTAGAGCCACCGGGACGTGCCTCCCCCTAGAGGCTGGACATGCTGGTCACTTCTGGGAGCCACGCAGAGCCGAGGGACGCAGAAAGCCTGCCTTAGCCCCACTGCACTGCTGACTGGGAGCCGCTTGCAGTAAGCGCCCCCTGGCTGGAGCTCACACCCTGACCCCCCTCCCACACCCTAAACCCCTGCCCCAGGTTGGAACCCCCTCCAACACCCTAACTCTCTCCCAGAGCCCACATCCCATAGCCCCTCCCACATGCCAACCCCCTGTCCCAGCCCTGAGCCCCTCCCATACTCCATACCCCTTGGCCCCAGCCCAGAGCCCCCTCCTGCATCCCAAACTGCTCATTCCCAGCCCAACCCGAAACCTTGCACATCCAGCCAGAGCCTTCACCCTCTTCCGCACCACACCCCCTTACCCCAGCCATAAGCCCCCTCCTGCACCCAAACCCGCTCCTGCACCCTTGGTTGCCCTTGAGGAAGTGACTGGGCAAGGGTGGTTGGTTTTATGCAACTAGAAAGTGGCAATCATAATGTGTTCCGAACCATTAAAAGTAGCAGAAAGCAAGGGTAGAAGGTATACTAGCAGCAGTTCCAGGCAGGCAGAAGCTCTGCAGTGAAGCAAAGAGACAGAAGGAGTTTTAGGAATAAAACTCTTATTTTAATAAATTCTACTTCCCCATTCATTCTCCGGCCTCCAGCCTGGATTATCATTTTTTTAAACTATGTCTTTATTTAGTAAGTTTTAACAGGTTCACAAGTCCTAGCCATGTAAATATCAGAGACAACACAATAATCTTCTGTTTAGAAAAACACTACAGAATAATATAATCTTTGGTTCTCTCTATTTACCATGTTACATACTGAGCATCTTTACCCTACCCATGACATGTCATTTCTATTGATTTTATTAAATTGAGGAAATTCTCTCATTACACACATTTAACAAACCAGGAATGTCTATCAAATGTTAATATTGAAAAAAAATGGATGGTTGTGATGTTTAGAGTTTTTTATTTTTTTTGGCAGGCAAATATAGTTTTGAGCACTGAATAAACAGTGACCAAATATCTAAGTATCTTTAACAACCACCTCCCATACATTTTTGAACCATTCCTCTAAAGATGGACTATTTTTCTTTTTCCAGTGGAAGGTTACTAGTAGCCTCGCAGCAATAAGCAGAGAAGAGATTAGTGAATAAAGGTTTTTGTCAATGCTAGGAGAAATTGACCTTTTCTGTGATTCCTTACTATGGTCACGACAGAAGGGAAGTAAGTCTATCACCAAGGGAAAGTAATTGGTCTAAAGTTGAGAGAGCTGGCTGACTTTTAAAAAAAATCCTGCCAGAATGAGATTTAGCTGCAAATAAAAAATTACAATAGGAAATATTGAAATTCAACAATTTTTGTTTTGCACTGCATGTTTTGTTTTCATTTTCAATTTTTGATATTTGGATTTTCAGTGTGTGTGATATTTGCCCCTTTTGTTCCCCCTCATCCTCTTTTTCCCCATTGGAAATGTATTTTTTGGGTTTTTTTTAATTGAAAAAGTATAAAACATGACAGGAAAGGCTATTATTTAAAAACTTTATTTCATTTTAAAAATTTCCACAAAAAATAGAAAAAAGTCAATGTAGTGACGATAGAGTTTAAACAAGTAGAGCGTATTTCACTGACCATTGCTGTATGATCTTCAAGATGGAATTCAATGAGCAAACTGGGCTGAATCTTCTCTTACGCCTTTTGTATTTAGAGAAAAGGCTGAGTCTTGCTAGTTTCCAGCCAGCCTCGCCAGTGACTCCAAGAGAAGGACAGCCTAGAAACCAGCAGCCCTTTGTGTCACTTATATTTATATTCCTAGCATTTGACTAATGAAGGTCTAATGAAATCAGTATATATAAATATAAATATATAAATGACATTCCCCCACCCCACTCCGCAGCCAGAGAGAGTCCTATAGGGCCTGAATCAAAGCCCACTGAAGTAGGGCTCACTGAAAAACAACAACAACTTTTCAAAAAACAGTTTTGAAGTGTCAACACTTTTCATTGTAACGTGGAAGGAAAATGACACCTTTTGAAAGTTTTTTGTGAAACAAAGAGACCACAACCTTTATAGTCCAATGGTTAGAGTACCAGCCTGGGAGAGGTTCAAGTCCCTACTCCAAGTTAGGCAGGGCAGGGCCTTATCCAAAATTGGTACCCTAACCCCACTGGACTATAGTAAAAAAGTATCCCCCTCTTTCTCAACATTTCTGTTTCAATAGAAAAAAGATTGTCAAAAATACTCCAATCAGCGCTACACTGAAGTCAATGAGAGTGTTTCCATTTACTGCTAGTCTTATCCAAAGTTCACTACAATTAATTAAGCTGTCGAGATGATCTCTCATGAAAGGAGTGCAAGCAGTAAATTCATTGTTTATATGTATTATTTTTTCAATTATTTCCTTTGTAATTAATTTGGAGATAAACTAAGACAGTTACCCAGAGGAACAGAACTTCCTATTAATACATTCCAAGGGCTTACTAGGGTTAGTTTGTTTTTGGCTGGCTTACAACTGCACACAACAAACTCATTCACATACAGACTAAAATACATGTATACAGCAGTGTTGTAATGTTGATGTTCCTTTTTTTTTATAGCTTGTAAAATGCTCCATTTGGGATCTTTAAGGATGAAAAGAACTGTACAAATGAAGCTTATTATTGACTACTACTCAATTCAGTCTTTTACAAAATCATTCACTACTTTAGGTATTTACTGTCCTATTTGAAAATTTTTTTCAAACAGATTGAGATATGAAAATACAGTAAACTCAGATTAAATCAAAAGCCAGATTTTTAGAGTTGGTTAGATACAGTTACGTGCAAATATCTAAGGAATCACTGGCATTTGGAAGCTTTTGCAGTATTTCTGAACTCCGTAAATATAACAGTATATCTTTCATTTCTGCTTTAAAAATAAATATTTAGACAACGATCTAGTTTTCCTCTACAACTAACTAACCAACCTATTACTGTACCCAAACAGAATATACTTGCATTTACTTTCTACTTTTAAAAAATAAGGAGAAAAAAAAAGGGCAAGCAGCCATCAATAACAAATCAATCTCCTTAAGAGAGAAAGTGCACAAGATGTCAGAAGACCAAGAAATCCCCAAACATTTTCTTTTTTAATTCATCTGCACCTTGATCCTTTCCGTTATACAGGTAATGAAACTTGTCATGATATATTATGAAGATAAATTGGTTTACATTTTGAAGCAGAAATCCTATTCTACTGCAGATACACCACATCTGCAATACTGAAACCTGAAACACTGTATCTATAGGTGAAGAACTCTGATAGTGAAAATGCCAAAGTCACCAGAATGTCTCCTCTCTTTTTAATAAAGCAATAAGAAAAAAAAAAGATTATCAGTTGCCGCTGCAGAAGATTCAAGATGATAGCTCACAAGTACCACTGTTAAGTTTGTAAGTTAACCATCCCGATACTTCAAGAGACCTCCTGGAACACAATCAAATCCATCCCAAGAAGCCATCTGCCCCCTGATGTTAAAGCATGTCATCTCAGGCCGGCAGAACAAGCTACCACATATGAGACAGAACAGAACATATAACAGAGGAAAAAACAGTTACAAAACATTAAATATAACATACAGGAACTCCTCACTTAAAGTCTCCCCGGTTAACATTGTTTTGATGTTAAGTTACTGATCAATTAGCGAACATACTCGTTTAAAGTTGTACACTGCTCCCTTATAAAGTCGTTTGGCAGCAGCCTGCTTTGTCCACTGCTTGCAGGCAGAGCAGCCCATTGGAGCTAGCTGGTAGAGGCTTGGAACCAAGGTGTACCAGCAGCCCTCCTATCAGCTGCCTGGTCCCATAAGTTCCCTGTGTGGCAGCCACCCAGAAGGTTATCAACTAATGGCAGTTCAGCTGTCCCTCCCCCCACTGGCACGTGCTGCTCCTGCCCTCTGACTTGGAGCTGCTTCCGGGATCCTCCTGCTTGGGGTGGGTGGGAGAGTGGGAGGAAAAGGGGGGAAAGGGAAGGACTAATGTCAGGGTGTCTCTTTCCCCCCTGCTCCTGCACCTCGCTTACCCCTTCTCCATATAGAGAAGGGTGGAGACAAGGACTGAGAGAGACAGAGAGAGCTTGGGGCAGCAGCTGCTGACTCAACTTCCTGATCCACTTAAAAGGACAATGAACTTAAGAGTGGGGTCAGCATACTGAAAGGGGCAATGCACATCTGTCTCTCACACACAGTGTGTGTCTCTGTCTGCCATGCTGCCTTTTAGAATGTGAGACTACATTAACAACAACAACGTGTTAATCCTTGAGGGCTCAGCCAACAGCTAGTTCATCATTTATCAGTAAGGCATTCCCTGGGAAATATCCCACTCTTTAACTTCACCACCTCAATCAAGCTTTACAATCATCATTGCTGTGTACAGTATTAAATTGTTTGTTTAAAATGTATACACTATGTGTATATACAGTTTTTTTGTCTGGTGAAAAAAAATTCCCTGGAACCTAACCCACCCCCATTTACATTAATTCTTATGCAGAAATTGGATTTGCTTAACATTGTTTAGCTTAAAGTTGCATTTTTCAGGAACATAACTACAATGTTAAGCAAGGAATTCCTGTATATGTATGTATAAGTGATTACCAGCAAACGAATTTGCCCAGCATAGTGAGTTACAGTTCAGTCTGCAAGCACTAGTTAAGCTACCCATGTTCTAAGGCCCTGATTCCGGAAAATACTTAAATGTGTGCGGAAGTTCATCCTTATGCATCAAAAGTAATAATACAGACGAATGAGCTGAGGTGAAGCAATTCAGCCATTTCAATGAATTCTACCAGAAGAGTTTTCTCCAGACATTCCATGGGCCCTTTTTTCCCCATCTTTCACTTATGCTTTAGAAAGCTTCCAAATTTATCAGTGAACTTTGTGCGTGTGTGTACACCACATACACATACACACGCACCCCAGAAGCAGAATGTGCATGTAAGGCTGGACCTTAGTCTTGTAGCACTCCCAGAAATTTACCACAGAACCACCATTGTCCCTGCCTCCATTTCCTTTAATTTATTCTAGGATGGAACCCATATCCATCAGTCTTCATCTGTAACTCCAGTATCCTGCTGGGTTACTTGAGTCTTTACCCTCCCTAGGGTGAAAGGAGTCTGCCACCTCACCCAAAGTTCTACCAGCACCATTAGAAGAGCTTCAGTCCATAGTCCCAGGATTTTGACTTTCATCTCTGGGACTCCTCTAACTAGGGTTACCATATTTCAACAATTAAAAAAAGAGGACACAGGGTGGGGCCCACCCTAGCCCCTCCCCTGCCCTAGCCCCTCCACTGCCCTAGCCCCACCCCCATCAGAACCTCCAACCCCCCTCAGCTCCTGTCCCCTGACCCTGACTGCCCCTCAGGACCCCACCCCCTATCTAAGCCTCCCTGCTCCTTGTCCCCTGACTGCCCCCTCCTGACACCTCCCCAGCCTAACTGCCCCCCTAGGACCCTACCTCCTGTCCCCTGACTGCCCTAACCTTTACACACACACACACACACACAGACCCCTCAGGACTCCTACGCCCTATCCAACCACTCCCTGCCCCCCTGACATGCCCTCTCCCCCAGAAACCTCAATCCATCCAACCCACCCATTCCCTGTCCCTTGACTGCCCACTCCAGAAACCCCCTTCCCCATCTCCAACCCCCACACCCCACTCCCTTACTGTGCAGCTCAAAACAGTGCGTCTCCCCACCCTCACAGAGCGCTGCTGGAATGGCACGCTGGGTAGCAGGGGAGGAGAATCTCTACAGCTGCCCCCATACCAGGGCCAGGCGGCAATCTGAGGCTGCAGGGGAGCAGGGGAGCTCAGCTCTAGAGCTGCCAGAGGCCAATGCGAATGGCCAGGCCAGATCTGAGAATGCAGAAGGGGAGGAGGGGACGAGCTTTAGAGCTGCACCAGCCGGCCATTGGGGAATGCAGCAGGGGAGGGAGAGGGGAGGAGGAGCTGATGGAGTGGCTCAATCCGGTGGCCTCTCTCAGCCATGCTGCGCTCTGCACACAGAGGGGAGGGAAATCCGGACCTTTTCCAGTTTCCGCCTGGACACTATTTATAGCTCAAAAAGCCGGACAGGTCTGGGAGAATCTGGACGTA
Organism: Dermatemys mawii; assembly: GCA_007922305.1. Classification (NCBI taxonomy): domain Eukaryota; kingdom Metazoa; phylum Chordata; order Testudines; family Dermatemydidae; genus Dermatemys; species Dermatemys mawii. The sequence continues at coordinate 21,034,162 of ML677349.1, forward strand.
TGGTAACTCTACCTCTAACCCTGTTTCTGATGTTACCCCTTTGCAGGTTCCTCCCCTTCTGTCTTCAACAAGGCCAAAGTAAAGTAAGTTAAAGCAGAAACTCAAAGGCAAATTCCAGTATTCCTGTTACTGTCCCCATCCCTAATCAGGGGTCTCAGTTGTCTTTATCCCATATCTGTGTGTGGAGGAAGGGTGGGGATGGATAAGGAGACGTAGGCCCTGCCCTGTTCTCTGGGTTACACTAGAAAATAAGGAGTCAGTGAGTTAAGAAATTAATTATGTTTAGATATTAATCAATATTCAACAGTCTTATCCCTCTAAAGGTGTGGAACACCAACAGCTTCGAATTATCTTACTTTGGGGAAAACTAATAGTTCTTGAAATGCAGTCATTGCTGCTGTGAACCCTAGTGTTGTTATAAGGGACAAGAAGCTCTGTGTTTCTAATATAGGAGAAAAGGAAATTGGTATCTCTGGCAAGCTTAATGTATATATTATAATTCCATTTCACTGCAGTTCTGTGCATATTCTCTGTTGTATTGTTTGGGGGCCATTTACATTCTCATGTTGGAAATTATATTAAATGGTGCATATAAATGTATTTGTAACAAGAAGAAATTATTAGTGGGATAGCCTGGGGAAAATTGGTCATTCTGAGCTGATAGGTAGTTAATGCTGATTTTGTAATGAGCCCAAATTCAACAACAAAAAAGAAACTCTAAGGAGACAGATTCTCAGCTGGCATAAATTGTCATAGCTCCACTGACAGACAGATGACAGTTAACACTAGCTGAGGATCTGTCATGGGGTCTTGTTCTGTTTGGGTTTCCTGTCCAGGGATTATAACAACTGTATGGAGCTGACTTATTGTACCAGACCTGTCAGCAGTGGGTCTGACTTCATGGGACTGGACCTGGTAATACTAGAATTAATTCTGTAACAGAGGACATGATCTGGTGGCAGCTGAGCAGATGGAGCTGACCTCACAGGCAGGGCCAGGCCACAGCCAAGCTGACTTCATGGAAGCAGACTTGGCAATAGGTGAGCTGGTGGACTGATTTCACTGAACCAGGATCTAGCACTAGCAGGTCTGGAGAAGACGACTTTGCAGAATCAAACCTGGCAGCCAGAGATTGGAGCTGGACTTGGTGGTGCAGACTTCCCTGGATGGCAGTGGACAAGCTCAGGAGAACCACCTCCTGGTGCTTACTTGACCACCACAGAGTCTAGCTGGATTAATGAGTAAGCAAGGTTTGGTGTAAGTGAGGTGAGGATTGTGTTGTGAATAAGAGTTCTGGGCCACCGATGAGCTGGCAATTAATTACTGAGAATGTGGAGTCAGCCACATCCCTCATAAATTGTTTGTGTCTTGCTCATTTCATTTTTCATGTCAATAGAAGTTTATCTGGTTTTCCACTTCTTCCCCAATAAAAGGTATTTGTGGATTCATATTCCCAAGGATTCCTGAATGCTTGTCAGTAGGGAAGAAACACCTGCAACAGGTGAAAAGAGGATTTAAAGTATCAGTTCCTAAACCTGGGAGTGATAAGGGTTTTAGGTGGGGGCTCAAGCAATCATTTTAGTTAGTACAAAAAGGACTCCTAGACAAAAATGCACCAGGCCTTTACCACTGCTAACAACACCTAGCTGCAGGGTTAGGTGACTGCTATTTTACAGTGTGATTAATTTTGAAAAAAAATTAAACTTTATTTTACTGTTAAGTGACAATTGTTTAAATACACTTTTAATGTAATAGTTGCTATAAAAGTTCACCTTAGTACATTGGAATTAAAACTAACTTCCTTCTGGCGATTTTAGTTCCTAACTTAGGCCAGGTCTACACTAGCAGGGAGGGTTGACCTAAGATACGCAACTTCAGCTACGTGAATAGCGTAGCTGAAGTCGACGCATCTTAGGTCGACTTACCTGCCATCCTCACGGCGGCAGCAGTCAACAGCGGGCTCCCCCATCGACTCTGCTTTGCGCCTTTTGGCGAGCTGGAGTTCCGGAGTCAACTTTGGGGATCGATTTATCGCGTCTTGACGAGAGGCAATAAAATCAATCCCCAATTTATCGATCTCTATCAGCCAATCCAGCCAATAGCGTAGACCTGGCCTTATATACTGTATGCCCATCATCTCTCTGAATGGGGATGCAAATACTACACAGCTTCTGTCATGATAGCCAGGCACTTCCACATCCAGTCAGAACTTTGCAGTATAGAGAAGAATGAAAATAAAATATAACAGGAGAATGAATAAGCTAAGCTGGTTTCTGTGGAACTACTCATAAGCCCCAGTTCCAGATAAAATAAATGGAACTTCAACAAAGAACCTAAAGACGTGCTAAATATGTGCAGTTTGGTGAATCAAGGCCATAGTATATAAAATTAAACACATGCAAAAGTCTTTGCAGAATTGGGGCCTTTCTTTCTGTGTACCTAACTCTGCAACATGAAGGTCTCTGAATCTATATTTTTAAAGGCTGGCAATACAATCCCTTAAAAGTTTACATTAAAAATATTTTTTCTAAAATATCTGTCTTTGAATTCACCCCTTTGTGAAGCATAACTGCTCTCCATTCTTTCATTCCAATTTTCTGTCATTACCCAATGTAACAGAGAGCTTTCTAATGCAAATTATCACTGTTCTCAGTATATTTGCCTGGACATAGAGCTCCTCATTTCATGTTAATTACACAAGATTCCCCCTCCCCCCCGCCCCCGCAAAATATCATGCTGTACCAACAAGATAAAGGACACAAAAGGAATCCAAGAGAAAATTCAGCTAAGTGACAGAAGAAGCATTGGGACATAATTTTTCAATTTCTACTAATTGAAAACACTGCTCAAAAAGGGAAAGATTGTTCACTAGTTCATTGCTGCTTTTTAGATTTTTTTTTCCTTCGTAAGAAGATTATTTCGAGCAAAATCAACATTTCTTAAGCCAATAAAACTAACTGAATCTGTCTTCATCTAATTTAATGAAAATGGAATGTTGCAAAGACAACTCGGTCTGGGAAAAATGTCTATTTTGTCCCATGTCTGACTTCTGAAACATCCACTTATTCAGCCCTTAAAGGTAGCCTACAAATCTGGAAAAACTGAGCTTTGTGCCCTTTTCCGCTTGCTTATGGTATATAAAAGAAGCTGGACAGGAATTTTAGAAGTGGAAAGGACTGTTTCCAGTTAAGTTTTTTAATCTTAAAAATTCAGGTTCTGCCTGGGGTTGTGTATACACTTAACTTTTTGAGAAAATGCCAATCACTTACTCTGCTACCATGGATGCAGCTTCACTACTACCAATGATGGTGAAAGTGGGAGGTTCCCACTCTCCTCAAAAAGTCTATAATATATGTAATAAAGTAGATGCATTTATTATTTGTTTTACAACAGTATACACACACATATATCTTGTCAGTATTGTTTATGTTAAAGAGCTAAAAACTTCCACAATCCTAAGTGCCATTCTTCTCTTTATTAGGATTATAAAACCTAATATAGGTTTCAACGAAAGGAGAAAAAAAATGTCAAAGCACACTAACATTAACTGAATGGGAGGCAAACTATCTTGTTTGCTCTACTTCAGGCTTGGAATCTGATTTAAATTCACAAAGAATGCTTCTCTTAATGATACTATCTATTTAACAAAACCATTAGAAGACTATAAAATTACCATAAGGGGTAAAAAGCTCATAGAATTGGAATGGAGTTGTTCTGCTAAATTAATATCAGGCAACTAAACAGATGCCTTCAACAAACTTTTTTCATTAAGAGAAACTTTATACATTCAAGCAAGTCTGTTGTCTGAATCAATCTATACAATTTCAGTAAAAAAGTAAAATTTCAGCAAAGACTCTGTCAGAGGCAGAAGAAAGACCCCCCCACCCAAAAAAAAAAAAAAAAAAAAAAAAGAGTTTTACAGCTCATTCAAAGATTTTCTGCCAGGATACTGAGGTAGCTGTCTTGGCAGAACATGACACACACACTTCTACCACTATAACTGTCAGATTCAGTAGACTGGGCAATCGCTGTTAGGAAAGCCAAATGGAAATCTATTTATGGACAGTGGCTGAAACAATTAATTTCAGTAATGTGGTATGCTGCATACACATGCAGATCTTCCCAAACTAGCTGGTAAATATGTGCAAGCCTCTATGCATTTCTGAGTAAACTGGAAGTTTTCAAGAGAGTACTGCGAACAACAAGACAATAGTAAAACTAAGAGGAATATTGTATGCGGAAATGTTTGCAATAAGGTGAACATGGCAAGTTTATCAGAGTAGCATATAAGATGAAACTGTAGGAATGCCATAGACAGCCTACAAATTGCTGGGAGATGTTCCCATTTTTTTAAACCCAAAGCTTTACCCAAATGGTACCCAATTAAAACTTTCGTTAACTATCAGCATTCTGGACACATTTCTGTTTCAAGTAATCATCACCCATGTGGGCTGTTAGCAGATTTAAAACATCTGTCCTTTCTAAAAGGATTAAGACACATTCAGGCTGAGATTTTCAAACATGGATTTAGGCACCTCACTTGAGGCACCTAAATCCATATTAAAGTGTCTAAATAAATGGCCTGATTTTCAAAACTGCTGAGCATCCAACAGCTCTCACTGAAATCAACTGGGTACACAGCACTTCTGAAGATCAGGCCACTTACTCAGACACACAAAAATGGATTTGGGCATGCCTCAAAATCTTGGCCTATGTAAAAGAGGTTAGAGTTGCTTGGTTAGGAAGTTAATCATTCAAACTGGGAGCATTTCATTTAAAACAAATGTGTCTACAACACATAACAAGCATGAAGATTAAAAGAAAACATGCCTATGATTACCTTTGCCTTGCGGAAGTGGTAGACTACCAGCATGCTTATGAAGTCCAACAGCATACAGAATGTTTGGAATGAGATGATAGCAAACCGTAAATACTTGTCCTCCTGTGCATAGCAGGGAGTATCATCTGTACAGTAAGAACATCCTTCCCTGCAGGGTAGGCAGGTGTAGACTTCCTCAGATATCTGGCCTCCAGAGAAGTGATTATCTGACTCTTTTTCTGAAAATATCAAATGGGGGAAATTAAACCATCTTTAATTCCATGGCAGAGGCAGTTCACATATACAGGAGCAAAACACATCTCTGTTGACCTCTCTCTCGCTAATTTACAGCACAGCTAGCAGGGATTGTTCAGGTTGCTTCACCTGGGAAAGGCAGTCCAGTTTAGAAATCTGAGGAAAGCGACCTCACATGCCAAATGTTTTCCCTTTATTCTTAAAATGGGTTCAGACTGTAAAGTTAGTTCTGTGAAGGCAACTAGTGAATGACAGAATTTATCACTTCAGAGGCCTGGAGCATGGGGAAAAGAAATTTTATACTTACTGAGACATGAAGACCAGACCCTGCTAGCTAACAAACGCTCAGAGTGCAGACTCTGATCTGATTTTTTATTGTTCCTTAATTCCATAAAGATGTTATCTATGGAGTTAACTACCTTCAAATTAGATAAAACCATATTTAATTAATAATTGTTCAGCACACTATTGGATGATTACTCAGTTCCTTACCCAAAGCGGAACTTGTTCTCGGGGACTGTATCTAATCTTCAATTACAAACACACACTATGATAGCAGGAAGTCTTGTAAGTATGGTAACATTTTGTCTATTTCAGTGGTTCTCAAACTTTTGAACTGGTGACCCCTTTCACACAGCAAGCCTCTGAGTGCGAACTCCCTTATAAATTAAAAACACTTTTTTATATATTTAACACTATTATAAATGCTGGAGGCAAAGCAGGGTTTGGGATAGAGGCTAACAGCTTGCGCCCCCCTCTTGTAATAACTTTGAGACCCCCTCAGGAGTCCTGACCACCAGTTTGAGAACCCCTGGTCTATCTAAATCAGGGATTCTTAGGTTTTTTCCCCATACTGCGATCCCCTTGTCCACACCATGAAACCCTCTCAAATGTCCTTCTATTCAGCTGTATTCATGCTGGGATACCTGCCCCCTGCCCCACCTGCAAATTTAGCAATATACTAAGGGTATGCAGATCATGACTCAAAGACACATGTTTGCAATCCCCAGGATGAGGGCTCCTGATTTGTATACAATCTGTTAATATTGACCAAGAACTGTTTTTTGTTTGTTTGTTTGTTTGTTTGTTTTACTTTGACAGTCCTACAGGGAAAAAAATAAAATGTTCCCAGAAACAACTTGCACAAATTTCAAACCATGAGAATACAATTAGGTTACGTCTACATTATACATGGCTTTCAGGGGCATGTATTGTAACTATGGCTGCATGCCATAGTGAAAAAACACACCCTGTCCACACCACGGACAAGTGTCAGTGAAAGGCTCTGGCAGAGGGGAGGCAGCGGGGAAAGGCTAAGCCTTTTCCCTATTGCTTCCCCCAATCAAAGCCTTTTGCCCCAAGAGAGCTTTCCCTGTGGCAGAGAAGGGTTCTAGACATGGGCAGCTGTCGGAGCCTTTTGCTGTGGTGGGAAGGGCTCCAATAACAGGAGGCAGTGAGACACTACAGTGCTAAAAATAGCTGTGTAAAGAGGGGGCATGGCTTGGCCAGCAGAGAAGGTGAAGTATATATGCATACCCTTCAGGTGTATCTTTACTGGACTGGCTTAATCCACTGTTTACACTGCTGTTTACACTCACACTAGGGGGCTATGCACATCACTGAACAAATCCTGCAGTGTAGATGCACCCTTAATGTGTAACTGTTGAAGAAACCGAGGAAACTTCTGCAAAACTTGTCAGTGGCATAGTGGCAAATTGGGAAGTGCATGAGTTAGGAGGAAAAATTTGGAGGCTGATTTGTACATTTTCAGAGCTAGGCGATCTATCAGCAAACCTGTGCATGATAGGTACAGGCAGGCTTGACATTGCAGATAATTCAGAATTAAATGGAGCAAAGTAGAAAGGAAAGTGGAAAAAAATAGCACTTCCAGCAAGTTTGGTTTACTAAATACAAACTCTAGGTAGGAATTAGGGACTTCCATAAATAACTTTTGGAAAATTTGATGCAAGCTCCAAGCAATGTAGTGTCAAAATAAATGTGACACCTTTCATCCCTTTTCACAAGAGCTAGGAATTGCTCCAGTATCTTCCATCAAAATTACCCTCATGCAGCAATATATGCAGTATGACTTGCATCTGTTGGTTCTTGCTCTTCATCCCAGTGTGCTATGTATGTATATGGCAAGTAAAGAAGTTATGTAACCTTTGGAATGAAATTTGTGAATCAGCAAAAAAATAACTGTGAGGATAAATCTCTCCTATTCTTTTCCAGTGTGTGAGAGCATGTGCACATGTGCTCAGACAGGCTAAGTCTGTAGGAGGTGAGCACAGAATGCACACGTTATGGATCCCATCTTATTGTCTTAATCAGAGTTTTACCTTTGCAACTCAATAACATTGCCATAATATCCTGATACTAGCAACCAGCCTGTCAAGTGATTAAAACAATTAATCGTGATTAATCGTGTGATTAAGAGCACAATTTTTTAAAACAGGATACTATTTATTTAAATATTTTTGGATGTTTTGTACATTTTCAGATATATTGATTTCAATTGAAACACAGAATACAAAGTGTATAGTGTTCTCTTTGTCTTATTATTTTTATTATAAATATTTGCACTGTAAAAAACAAGAAATATTATTTTTCAATTCGCATAATACAAGTACTTAGTGCAATCTCTATCATGAAAGTTGAACTTACAAAGGTAGAAATATGTATTTAAAAACTACATTCAAAAATAACACGATATAAAGCTTTAGAGCTTACAAGTCCACTCAGTCCTACTTCTTGTTCAGCCAGTCACTCAGATAAACAAGTTTGTTTATATTTATGGGAGACAATGCTGCCTGCTTCTTGCTTACAATGTCACCTGAAAGTGAGAACAGGCATTTGCATGGCACTACTGTAGCTGGCGTCTCAAGATATTTACATGTCAGATGCACTAAAGATTCGTATATCCCAGCCTGCTTTACCTAGCATTCCAGTGGACATGAGTCTATGCTGATGATGGGTTCTGCTCAGAAATGATCTAAAGCAGAGCAGACCAACACATGTTCATTTTCATTATCTGAGTCAGATTCCATCAGCAGATGGTTGATTTTCTTTTTTGGTAGTTCGGGTATTGTAGTTTCTGCATCGGAGTGTTGCTCTTTTAAGACTTCTGAAAGCATGATCCACACCTCATCCCTCTCTGAATTCAGAAGGCACTTCATTAAATATATGGTAAAATGCAAGTAAAACAGAGAAGGAGACATATAATTCCCTCTCAAGGAGTTCAGTCACAAATTTAATTAACACATTAATTTTTAACAAGCGTTATCAGCATGGAAGCATGTCCTCTGAAATGGTGGCCAAAGGATGAAGGAGCATATAAACGTTTAGCATATTTGGCACGTAAATACCTTGCAATGCTGGCTACAAAATTGCCATGCAAACATCTGTTCTCACTTTCAGGTGACATTGTAATTAAGAAATGGGCAGCATTATCTCCCGTAAATGTAAACAACCTTGTTTTTCTTAGCGATTGGCTGAACTAGAAGTGGGACTCAGTGGACTTCTAGGCTCCAAAGTTTTACGTTGTTTTGTTTTCGAGTGCAGTTATATAACAAAAAAGTATATATTTGTAAGTTGCACTTTCTCAATAAAGAGTTTGCACTACAGTACTTATGAGGTGAACTGAAAAATACTTTTATCACTTTTACAGTGCAAATATTTATAATAAAAAATAAGATAAAGTGAGCATTGTATACCTTGTATTCTGTGCTGTAACTGAAGTCAATATATTTGAAAATGTCAAAAAACATCAAAAATATTTAATAGATTACAACTGGTATTCTATTGTTTAACAGTGCAATTTAAACTGCGATTAATTGTGATTAATTTTTAGGCGCAATTAATTTTTTTGAGTTAATCATGTGAGTTAACTGCGATTGACAGCCCTAATTTGCAATATTCTCTACATTTAGTGTAGGGGCTATCCTAGTGAATCTCTCACTTTTCATATTAACAATGTAACGGGATTGCAGTGTCCAGGAACCCATATAGGAACACAGGACTTCTCTGTGGAGCCTCATACTAAATGTAGGTACTAAAGCTCTGAAGACTTGCAGAATACTAGTGACTCATGCCGGCAAGTGGATTTTATTAGCTCCGACCAGTATATAAGAGGAGATGTAGTCTCTCCCTGATCCAGAGAGAATTAAAATATGGGCGTCAGAAGCTCCCATGGAGTGAGAGAAGGGAAGTTAGAAACAATCAAACTTGGGTCAGCAGCAGAATCCCACAAAAGTGATTTCACCAACTATTAGCTACCCAAGAGGGATCAGAAGTCATTGCCACCAAATTCAAACCTTAATTTTGTTCCAAAGTCCATTAAACTGGGAGACTTTCTGAACCCCAGAATTTATCTTGATTTCCACTTCCCATATATATAATTCTGCCTGTCAGATTTCTGGGAGCTCTGTCAGCATTAGGGTCAGAGTAAGGCAAAAGGCTAAATCTCTATTTACTGAACTTCTGATAAACCAATGAATAACCAGCAGATCCACATCACTCTTCTCCTCTATCACCTTCCCTCATCCAACCCATTCTCACATCGAAATAAATAGTACACTATTGGTTTTCAGAATTTGCTATGAACTAGCTCACCCTGCCTCTGATCTCATGTCCACCTATTCTCTAAGCTCTCATCTGTTCCCTTCTTATTTTCCATGGATAAGGGTCACCTTTCATTTGTTCTACCCAGCTAGCTAGAAGTCTCTTTCTTCTTCTTAGCCACTTGATCATCTCTTTAATAGTCACAGTTCTGGTTTACAAGCAAGCCCTTCCTTAATGTATTCTGTATTGTGGCCACTATATAAACAACAGGAAAATATTTTAACTATGTAAAAACTGAAACTATAATATTATTTTTTTCTTAAATCTTTAACCTTGCCAAATTGTCAAAAATATATTTTAATCTGTGTTCTCAAGCAATTATTTATGTAATTTTGCTTGGAAGCTTTCTTCAGGTCTATGCATGTGTGCCCTTGTTGCCAGGAAGGCTAATGGCATTTTGGGCTGTATAAGTAGGGGAATTGCCAGCAGATTGAGGGATGTGATCATTCTCCTCTATTTGACATTGGTGAGGCCTCATCTGGAGTACTGTGTCCAGTTTTGGGGCCCACATTGCAAAAAAGATGTGGAAAAACTGGAAAGAGTACAGAAGAAGGCAACAAAAATGATTAGGGGGTTGGAGCACATGAGTTATGAGGAGAGGCTGAGAGAACTGGGATTGTTTAGTCTACAGAAAAGAAGAATGAGGGGGGATTTGATAGCTGCTTTCAACTACCTGAAAAGGGGTTCCAAAGAGGGTGGATCTAGACTGTTCTCAGTGGTACCAGATGACAGAACAAGGATTAATGGTCTCAAGTTGCAGTGGGAGAGGTTTAGGTTGGATATTAGGAAAAACTTTTTCACTAGGAGGGTGGTGAAGCACTGGAATGGGTTACCTAGGGAGGTGGCGGCGGAATCTCCTTCCTTAGAGGTTTTTGAGGTCAGGCTTGACATAGCCCTGGCTGGGATGATTTAGTTGGGGTTGGTCCTGATTTGAGCAGGGGGTTGGACTAAGTGACCTTCTGAGGTCCCTTCCAACCCTGATATTCTAGAATTCTATGATTCTATGTCACATGCTATAGAGATAACCACTGATAAACAGTTGCATATTACAGTAAATATCTCAAGGATATGGCTTTATAGTGCAACTGCAAACCTCACTTTAGCCATATCTGGTGAAATGATTCCATTTGTCTTTAAAGAAAGGTCATTAATATGCATCTAAGGCACTATTGGCTTTGAGTAATTATGTGATGAGTATCTTTTGACTTAAGAAAGGTTCTTCCTTACAGTTAATCTGTAGATATATATTGGGCCTGGCTGAAATTTTTCAAAATTTGACAAGTTTCCCATTATCAACAGTTTTCCCCCTTACAAAACATTGCCACTTTTATATGCATACACACAGCCTCGGTAACCAACATTCCTATTTACTGTCATGGCTGCCATTGAACAAGAGATTTCTTGGGGTGGGGAGTTTAAACCCAACCTATCTCCGAGGTTACATGACCTGAAGCACTGTAAGATGGCAACATTTCCCTCTGCGCATGCGCAAAAATGAAGAGTTCCACCTTCTATCCTCTGACTTATTGTTCACCCACTTGAGGGATGCAACATCCACTCAAACTGAGAGCAGCTCAAGCAATGCATGAAATGGGAACACTTCACTGCAGCACCGGCAGGAATGGGGCTCCTTGTGTCACACTCTTGTGCTGTTACGGCAAAATCCTGGGCCCAAACATGGCTCCAGCAGGAGACTTTTCTGACCAAAAGTGGCAGTGGCTGGGGACCTCTGAGACAAGAAAACAGTTCAGTGAGTAGGCAATGACTGGGAGCCAGATCCTGCTCTATTTAAGTCAACTGGAGTTTTGCCTTTCAAATCAATGTGGACAGGACCAAGCATATAGAAAATGCTGAAAGAGTTAGAAATAAAGAGAAATAAGGAAGGGCCACAGAGCAGGAAAAAGCTAAAGAGACAATGGAAAGGAAGGATAAATTGATTGAAGGGGAAAGAAAAATTCAGCTGAAAGGAGCAGGAGAAGGCATAGAAATGAATCTGAAAGATTTATTGAGAGAATGTGTGAATATTAAAAGGAAAAATAGGAAGCATATAAAGGCAGCGTCAGAATAGAAGTCTTGAAGAGATAAAAAAGGTGGCCTTGGAAAGGGAAAAATAAAAATATAAAGGAATTCAAAAAAATAATTTGCAGGGGAAGAAAAATCCTAATTAGAAGAGTAAGTATGAGGAAAAGGCACTCAGTTACTGTACACAGTGAAAAAGAAAAGAAAAGAAAAAGAGTAAAGAAGGAACAAAAGTGTATTTATTTTTATTGGTTTACTATCAAAATATTATCTATAATGAGTATTTTCACACACAAATAGATATCTACACAAACCAAAACACACACACAGGTACCTATACATACATAGGAATATATATTTAGATACATATATTAATAGAGAGAGAGAGAGAGAGAGAGAGAGAGAGAGAGAATGAACAGATGCATGCATCCAAGTATTCACAAATAGAAAGTGGTGTGGGAATGTGTCTCTGTAAGGCACAAGCTGGACCATCATTTGTAAGCCCTTTAGGATAGGAACCTGTCATATGTCCAAAATAACTAACACATTATTTTTATGTACATACATTTTGTACACACACACACACACACTAAAAGAACAGTAATGTTGCAACATCAAGCCCATACAAGTTAGGAAATGCCAGAATTAAGGTTGTGTGTACAATCTTCATTTAGCCCCTTTGTGCATATGCTGTCTTTGGTTACATGATCTCATAGCAGGTTCCTATTTCACTCTGCGGCAGACTCCCACCATACGAAATATCAGGCCAAATAATTAACGTTCGGCAAAGCTGTAAACCCGAAAACACAGTTTTACAATGGAAAGTCTTGGGCAATCTTAACAACAGGCATCAATATCAGAGCTACCTTTAATAATTTTCAAAATTATTCTTAAACATCAGAAAAGAGTATGCTCCATCCCAACATACTGAAAAAAGAAAGATACAGCACACATTCTGGAGACCTTAGAGCAAGGTCCTGGCCAATCAGAAGCTTTTCAACCAATGTCTAGAGGACTCTTCATTATCTAGATCAGGGTGGGCAAACTACGGCCCGCAGGCCAGCTCAGGCCCGCAAGATTGTCCCGTATGACGCCCAGCCTGGGAGGATGCTCCCAGCCCCTCCCCCAGAGCCGCGCTGTGTGGGGAGTGCTGTGGGGGCTGGGCTGCATGCTCCTTCCCTCCCCTAGAGCCACACCAAGCAGCTATAATAAGAGGGAGGATAGAAGGTGTGGTTCTGGAGGAGGGCGTGGGGGGCCTCTGGAGGGGGTAGTCAGGGAGCAGGATGGGTTGGATGGGGGTGGGGTTCTGGGGTGGTGATTGGGGGCAGGAGGGTAGATGGGGGCAGGGCAGTCAGGGAACAAGGAGCAGGGGAAGTGGGTAGGAGGTGGGGTTCTGGGGGGTAGTTGGGGGTCTCTGGAAGGGGCAGTCAGGGGCCAAGGTCTGGGGGGTTGGATGGGTCGGAGATTCTGAGGGGGCAGGGCCTTCCCTACCCGGCCCTCTATATAATTTTGCAAACCCGATGTGTCCCTCGGGCCAAAGAGTTTGCCCACCCCGATCTAGATAAACACATAAGGGAAAATAAATAGCCTCAGCAGTGATTTGCAAGGAACTTCTCTGTCAATTATTCTATTGTGAATCATTATTAGCTCACTGACAATCTAGTTTTAGCCCTGAAATCTAGGTATTACCAGGATCATCACAGAAATATTCACCAGTTGCTCTACAGTAGATCTTCGGCTAGAATGAATGATTGTTCTTCTTCTTTGTATCTCAGCGTGTTAAACATTTCCTATTCTTACTGTTATGTAAAATGTAATTATCCAATAAGTATTTGGTCAACACATCTGGAAAGTGAGAATCCTAAAATAGTTATACTTGGTGCCTATTCTGAAGTACTTTAGGGATCCAGGAAAACCTCAGTAAATTACATGAAACCTGAATGGTAATCAGCACATGAATGAGTTATGACTGGCATCAAACCACTTGGCAGAACTGAAGATCCCAGCAATGAAGCCAATTCAGAGGACACAAAGATATAGACTTTTAAAATCTCACAGCATGTCAAGCAATAAAACAACAGATAAAGGAAATGTTTGGAAGGTGTTTGAGGTTTTCTTTGTCTCATCGGTGATGTTCACAGGACTGAGCACGCTGCCCTCATTTCAATGCATTATAAATACTAACATTAAACAACAATGAGAATAGAGCAGAAGGCTAACTAAGGCAAATGCAGAAATGAAAAGTCAGTCCTGAAATAACTCAGATGATGGACTGTATATCAGCACTTATTCCAGAATCTCCTTTCTACTCTGTTGTTATTTTTGGCCTGCCAAGATTAATGCCTGAAACCAAGGCTGATTGATGGTCAATGTATTCTTAATTTAAGTGTGAGTGCTACTTTAATTGTCTCATAATAGCCTTCCTGTATAGTTTATTTATTGAAGATGGTCACTCACTGCTCCACTAGAGATCAAGGATCTTGTCTAAGTATTATCATCTACAACAAACAGCATTATTTCTCCCTGCAGCAGATGAATACTGAATACTAAGAGTACCCAGGAAAGCCATACAATGCACACATTTACATCAAATTTTTTTGCATGTTACCAGATATTTTGGGGGGATTTGATTGTATTTCATTCTTTGTCACACAAATACATGTTTCCCCTATGCTTACCGCTGTATGTGTGCATGTGAGTGCGAGGTGGAAGGGTTCTCAGAGTTCACAGACACAATCACCGTTAATTTTTAATGTACATAAGGTTTTAACCAATACTTAAACCTGTGATCTGTGCCTATACTTCTAGCATAGTCTATAAACTCTGAGTCTCTTTCTATTTTGTAAATCATAAAATAGACTCCCTAGTTATTTCACTAACTATAGTTACAAAGCAAATTTCCCAAACTTGCGACAGCATTAGCTCATGTACACTTCTAGAAGCCCTCTCTGAAAACATTTTCTTGATAATGTCACTGTAGCATGTTCCCTAAATTCTCCCGCTCTCTCTCACACACACTCTGAATATACCAGACATTTAACAGAACAAAGTACTGCTTCTGCCGCTCCTCTCAGTGACCATATACTAGTGTAAATTAGGAGCAACTCTAGCATCAACACTGCCCCAAAGAGTTTACCGTCTACAATCCTAAACCTGGGAAAGACATACACATACACTTAATGTTATGCTCACACTGACTCTCACTGAAGTTGACAAGACTCATCACAGGTGTGAGCAGGGTCTGCCTGTGTGAAATCTATTGCAGAATCAGGACTTAAATTTAGATATAAGAGCAAAATTCTGGGATTCTCCCATCTGCTGTGACCCTTTTCTGCTTCTGCAGTAACTTAGGAGAGGAATTAGAGCTCTGGAGCCAGCTGGGGAGAATTCCCTCTGGTATAGGTTTTGCTCAATGTATCTTACTCTGCTCTTCAAGTCCCCTGCCATAAAGGCCATATCAGCATGAGGTGAATATAGGGGGTGGAGTAGGGTTGCCAACCCTCCAGGATTCTCCTGGAGTCTCCAGTAAATAAAGATTAGTTTTTAATTAAAGATTATGTCATGTGATAAAACCTCCGGGAATACAGCCAATCAAAATTGGCAACCCTAGGGTAAAATAGACAGATCCCCAGCATAGAGTTATAGAAATGTAGGACTGGGAGGGACCTTAATAGGTCATCTAGTCCAGCCCCCCGCAACAAGGCAGGCCTAAGTATTATTGAGACCAGTGATGAGCAACTGGCGGGCCACAAGACAATTTGCTTACATTGACCGTCCACAGGCATGGCCATCAACACCTCCCAATGGCTGCGGTTCACCGCTCCTGGCCAATGGGAGCTGCAGGAAGTGGCGCATGCCGCGGCTGCCCAACACTGATATAGACCATCCCTGATACAAGGTTTGTCTAACTGGTTTCTAAAAACCTCCAATGACAAAGATTAGTCTGCAGAAGAGAAGCATGAGGCGGGATTTCATAGCTGCCTTCAACTACCTGAAAGGGGTTTCCAGAGAGGATTAATCTAGACTGTTCTCAGTGGTACCAGATGACAGAACAAGGAGTAGTGGTCTCAAGCTGCACTAAGGGAAGTTTAGGTTGGATATTGGGGAAAAATGTTTTCACTAGGAGGATGTTGAAGCACTGGAATGGGTTACCTAGGGAGGTGATGGAATCTCCTTCCCTAGAGGTTTTTAAGGTCAGGCTTGACAAAACACTGGCCGGGATGATTTAGTGGGGATTAGGTCCTGCTCTGAACAGGGGGTTAGGCTAGATGACCTCCTGAGGTCCCTTCTACACATGATACTCTATGATTCAAACTCTCAACCAGATTCTGTCTGTCAGTGTCAAATCTAGAATAGCCTCTGCCCCTAGTCACTTTCTACACCTCTGCAGGTAGTGCTGTAAAGATTCAAGGCAGCTGGAGACATGCTGTTTTAATGTAGGCAGCATTCCAGGCCTGTCTAAGTTACTCCAGGGACCAAACCAGCCCTCACAGCAACAGCCTAGATTTGGGAAAACACAAAGTTGGCTTAAAGCTATCTTCACCCCCATTCCTCCTGGGTTACAGTACAGCTCAAAACCTGACCCAAGTTTCAAAGTGATTACAACAGCCAAAGAAAGGGAAATTAGGCAGAAAGAAGAATCCTATTTATAATTAAGACCGTGTCATCAGTTACCAAAAGCAAATTTTGAAAACTTTTAAGGGGGACCACGGTATACATTATATTTATTTATTTTATTTATGTACTGAAAGATTTTGAGATCCAAAGAACATTCTAAAAATAAAAGATTTATCCCACAACAACCTCCGGGAAATTTTATTGTTTTTTCTACCATAAGCCTATTATACAACTAAATAAAATTTGACCATTTATTGTTCATGTTCACTAAGTAATTCTCAGTGCTGGGAAGAGGAAATGGAGGCAGTTTCCCTTTATCAAACTTTATATGGAAGCAGAGTTGTGTGTGTGTCAGACGTTTTTGTTTTAAATCTCTGAAATTAAACTCTCTCAGAGATCATCCAAATCCATACGGGGCTCTCAGACACAGTGTCTCAGATTAGGCTGTTTACAAATGAGCGACACCTCTTTAAGAAAGTGAGTGAACCAACCCCACTGGAGAAGCAGACTGGTCCCCCTAATCCTCATAAATCCAACACTGGGCATAGAAAACCTTTCCAACTACCAGCCTGACCCAACCTTTAATTTCTATACAAAAATCAATGAGAAAACAGTGACTACACCAAGTTCCAGCAATGCATGGCTTCTGCCAACATCTTGGCATAGATATGCAAATGGGCTTCACCCGGGGTCCTGGCATGGAGACAGCCCTCATGAGCATTACTAGATGACTTCTTCCTTACAACGGTCAGTGGCTCAGTGCTTGTACGACTCGGCCCCTCCGCTGCTTTCAGCACACCAACTCCAAGATATGGCTGACTGGATAGAGTAGGAAGGTTAGTGCTATCATGGCTCAAATCAGTCCTCTCCAGTAGGACTCTGAGGTAATGGGCAGCTGTTCCCCCTTTCCCTAGAACTCTCACTCCTAGAGTCCCTATAGGCATCTATCTTGTTTCCTGCTTCTTCACGGTCTACATGAGATCACTTGGACAGAACGTGGGCTATGCTAATGATACCAGATTTCATTTTCTGAAAGCAACTTAACAAACATCCCAATGCTTGCAAGAGATCAGCCCTTGGATGAAGAACAGTAGGCTCAATCAGACCAAAGTGACGCGGACTATGAAAGAGAACTGTTTCAAAGAACAAGCTGAGATACTGGTCTCCACTCCCATCAAGGCAGCTGTCACCACTTTGTCAAAGTAATGCAAAGCTTCAGGGTCCTGCTGGATTTCAGCAGCAACCCTGAATGACCAGGTGGCAACAACATTAAACACATTCTGATGTGGTACAGAATTCCAATAAGATCATTTGCAAATACTTCTGTCTAACTTACATGCCACTCAGGTCAATGTTTTGATTTAAGACAGCTCAAGACTCAATGACTGTGCCATTCTGTTGCTATTTATAAATTTTACCTTGGTCCTTCAGAATCTTCTCTGATTCTTCTCAATTTTCTTTTACTCTTCCTCCAGGTACATCTTTCTTGTCACCAGACTTTAAAAGCCTATGTATGCTAGCTGACTTTCAGGTCAGATAGTTTCTGTCACCACAGCACTCAACCTCCACAGGATTCACACCTGGAACTCATCTTAAAGCTAACATTCTCCAAATGTGTGTGGTAACTCCTTGAGCTTTGTTTCATTTTTGTTGCATTTAGATTATAGGGCTAAGTTGCCTTTGAATCAATGTCTTTTTTTCTGTCACTTGATAATCTCCCAACTTTGGGCATTAGCTGTCTCTCACTATTCAATTTTGACATGATTTGGCAGACAGAGCTGAGTTTAGCTGAATGAAAGTAGTTCTTATAAAGAAGAGAACATTCCCAAACTTAAGCTACCTCATGTTAATTCAGAGCAGTTTCAGGGTAGTTCAGAGTGATCCCAGAGAACTGAATTTGTAGACCATTTAGTTTCAGCATATGTAGGTACTAGTGATCAGTGTTGTTGATATCCCTACATATATTATTGTGTTTTGGGGATTTGTATGTGTTTTGGGGATCTCCATAAGAACTCAATCTGTACGGCAGAAATAACAAAGCATCACCCTCAGTCCATTAAAAGGTGCATGCGAAGCTTGGAGAGACATAGGTATCACAAAGTTGTACTTTGCTCCCATCTCCCTCCCAATGAGAAAATTAGTTTATTACCACTTGACTCTGGCACTCAACAAAAATGAATGAAACCGTGAAACAAAAATAATCATGCAAACTTTGGAACAACATTCTGAACGCTTTATACCACATACATAATACATGATACAATGTAATGAGCCAAGACTGAGATCTCTTTATGGATCCATATCAGATTGACCTATATAATTACCCACTGATAGGCTGACCCAGTGGACACCCCTACAAAGTAGGATGGCTTCAAACACACATGGGAACGTCAGCCTTTCCTACCATTAAAAAGGGCCCCCATTCTGTTGCTATTTCTTCTGCAGTGCTTGTTACTTTTTACTCAAGTGAACATATACCACCATAATTGTACACCAACACAAATATGAAGTAAGAACCTGGATATTTTGAACCTGGCAGTCTTGCAGTCTACTCCAGTTCACTTGAGAGTCCAAACTCAAAGTGCAATCAACCCATCCATGGTGCACATGTGCATCACTTTCATATTTGGGTGTTTTGTCTGAGTGGTTTCAGTTATATTTAAAATAGGAAACTGGAGACTCTAAAGATTATTAAAAAGTGGGGGGGGGGATATGATCGGAGGACAGGAAGTGATATAACTTAAATAACAAAGTTGGTTCATTAAGTAATGTTGTGAGGGACCACTGAGAGAGATGTATAAATGGAATGTATTAGATGGTAAAATTTATTCAGACTCCCTACGGCAATGTCTATACTAGCACTTATGTCAGCATAACTTATGTCATTCAGGGATGTGAAAAAATGCACCCCCCGAGTGACTTAAGTTTTTCCAGCATAAGTGCTTGTGCGCACAGTGCTGTGTCGTCAGGAGACACTCTCCCACTGACATAGCTACTGTCACTCACTGAGATGTGCCACTGTAAGCTTTAAGTGTAGACATGGCCCTAGGGTACTACTCATGACACATTCAGGCCATGGTTCCCTTGTATATAGGTATTTTATTTTTTTTTAGTAGCTTTAAAGAAATAAAAGCTATTGAGCATCTATGACTAAGACACTACACAGGGAAAACTTAACCAGTTTCAGGCTTTGTCTCCACACAGAAGGTACTGTTAGTTTAACTATACCAGTATAGCTAAAGCAGTACAATCCCCTAATGTGGACTTACACCCGTATAAAGGTGTTTATATCTATACAGCTATTTCTGTACAGGAAGTGGAATGGGTCATGCCAGCAAAAGGCTATGTATAAATACAATATAAATGTGTTCAAACTAGGGATTGGACTGGTATAACTACTCTCTTAACTTAAATAGTATACCAGTACAAAATGTGTGTGTAGACCAGGCCTCAGTTAGCATCATGCAAGTGAGGTGATGGGCTCACTAGCGTTTACAATAGTGTGCGTTCTGGGAAACACAGCATATAAACTGATTAGCAGCTTTCCTGATATTCATCAAGTCTCTCCCCCATGGCAAAATAGGATAACGTACCAAGCGTTTATCTCACATGTTTTCAGGAAACATGTAGAAGTCATATGTTATACACATCACACAAGTGACCAGTTTCTCAGCCCCAACCATCTCCAATAACCATTTTGTACAACATTATAGCTTGGATTTTCCTATACAACTCAGGTAATATTAAGACAATTAAAAATGCCAAAAGGCAGCAACTAAAGCATTAACTCTGGACTAATACAAGGGAAAACAAATATTTATTTATTTCTTCACAGTTCATGCACACATACTGATGCCAGAAATCTTCATTCCCTGGTAGCAAGATTTTTTTCATATTTTTAAAATTAATTTACAAGTCAAATATGATTAAAGTAGGTATATTTTACAGGATCTTCAATAGTATCACAAGTGACAAACCAAAGGGCTAAAACTCCTTAAGTGATTATATAATGCTAGAGTTGCAGGCCTTTGGGAATTTACTGTATAACCCTGACAAGGATAAAAAGGAGTCCTGCATTATTAATGCTATTTCTTTTTTTTTCCACTCTCTTTTTTTTAACTCAAGCAAAAGCACTTACTCTGAAAGCTGTTCACTGAAAAGATGTTGGGATGATAGAATCCAGCCTTGCAAATGCATTTGTAGGCTCCAAGAACAAATCCAAGGCCTTTAATTGGCATGCACTGTGAGAAAGAAGAAAGGAAGGAAAAGAACGTAATGCAGATGATCACACTCCTATAGACAGACATGCATATTCAACTACAATACAAACGCAATAAGCTACATCAATAGGCCTTCTTGCAAGAACTATGTACTGATTTCAGTTTGTCATTATGTTTATCAGTTATTTTCCCCCTACTCATATTTCACTTATATATTTTTTCTTGCCGCTCGGATCCTGCAAACTGCAATGATGACAGTTACATTCAAGCTCATTCAACTGATAGGCAGAAGTGACCAGCTGGCAGATACAGTTTTCATCACTTTTGGAGTGTCGCTCCATACATACCCTTTTTCAATTCCCATACCACAGCCAACTGTCACTTGTAAGACTAAACCTCTCTGAGTAAAGAGAGCAAACAAACAGCTGGGTCTTTGTGTTGATCTATCAGCGACACAGAAGCCAAATTCGCCAGTAGAAAATTCATCATTCTACAAATAAAATCCACATCAATTTGAAATGATAATATAATAATATAAAAATAATAATAATATCTGGAGATATACCTATCCCATAGAACTGAAAAGACCTTGAAAGATCATCGAGTCCAGTCCCCTACCTACACTAGCAGGACCAAGTACTGTCCCCTGACAGATTTTTTTTGCCCCAGATCCCTACATGGCCCCCTCAAGGACTGAACTCACTGGGGTAACAGATGAGTGGAACTCACTGGGGCAACAGAATGAGTGGAATTACAAAAAAACCCAACTCTGTTTAATGAAAAATATCTAAGGCGTCTTTCATCAATAGCAAAAATATTCTATTTAAGTGGAAGTCACTTAAGTGGAAGTTCTCACACTTCCTCTGAGCCCCCTCAATTCTCTGCCCTAGGGAGTTCCAATTCTAAATCATACAAAGATTATCTTTCACTTAATCTGAACATCAGGACCACCTTGCTAAAATGATTGAAGCATACATACAGATCTTTCTTCCCAATCCTTGCTCAGGCAATTGAGTTAAACAGTGTTAAAAACAAAACAAGATACAAGGTCTTAGGCCTGGCCTATACTTAAAAAGTTTTATCAACATAACTATGTCAGTAGCAGGTGTGATTTTTTTTAATTGATACAGTTATGACAGTAAGAGCCCCAGTGTAGATGCAGTTAAACCACAATTTATTCGAGCATAGTTTATTTCATTTTGCCCCATCAGAATAAGTATTTATTCTGATGGGGCAAAACAAGCACTTTTCTACCAGTATAACTGTGCCTACATGTAGAGGAGTTTTGCCTCTAGCTATGACAGCATATATTAAAGCAGCAAAATTTTGAAGTGTAGACAAGGCTTTGAACAGTCTAATGAAAAATCCCTGTTCTTCATTTCCTCAGGTTTCACTAGTGATTTCATGATCCTGCTAAATCTCTAATTGTCCAATCTTCCAGAAAAATAAACAGCAAACAAATATTAGAATTTCTAATGTAAAAAACACACAAAGAGAGAGGATGGGCTTATGATTAAGGCATTTAATTGGGACTCAGTATACCTGGGTTAAATTCCAGGCTCTGCCACAAAATTCCTGCATAAATCACACCCGGGTAAATCACTTCATCTCTCTGTGCTTCAGGTTCCCCTTATGTAAAACCGGGATACTGCCTTTCTCCCACCCTTTGCCCGCCCTGGCAGACAGAAACCATCTCTTATTATGTATGTATGCAGAGCCTAGCATGAGGGAGCCCCAATCTCAGCTGAGTCCTCTAAGTGCTATTATAATACAAGTAATAAATAATAAACAGAAAATAGATATATAAATATATTGTGAAAAAACATCCATCCCTTTAACAAAGGCAAGAGGAAAAAAAGGTCACAAATCCATTGTTTCCTTTGCATTTCACCTTCATCCTACTGAGGAGGCAGCTGTTCAGACTGCTTGTTTATGTGGCAGAGAGAGAAATACAGATCAAAGTGGTATCGGAATGTGAGTCCAAAGGCACCAAAAAATCAAGTTTGTTAATTAGCAGCTGCTACTTATCAACTAGATAAGGAAAAGAACATTAACACCAATCAATCTAGAGTAAGTGGATCTGAAGGTGCAAAAATCAACATTTTTAATATGAGCAGCCCTGGTGAAATATCTTTGCCCCCTTAACAAAGGATAAAATAGCAATTAAAGGGGTAAGAGAGTTTATAAATGGTGATATATCAAGCATCTTTCAGTGTTCATGTTCCAGGAAATACTTTGCAGGCAAGAGTTCTGTGATAGCTCTTTTTCTTCATTATAATAGATCACATGTTGTTATAGATAATATATTTTTCCTTTGAAGTTGAGCAAAACCTAGATTCTAGTGGATTTTATGAATATTGCAGTGTTCCTAATTCCACAGCCACAGAGTATCCTCATTTCATGAATATTTAATATCAAAATGTGACACAGCCTTATATAGCTCTGTGTTAAGAATATTTTCCTGAAAACCCCAAAATAGAATTCTGATGGGAAAAAGATGAAATAGTCTTCTATTCATTGTATTGTTACACTTCATTCTAAACTGCTACAAGAAGAGAATTGAAAAATATCACAACAGTTATGTCTCCCCTTTAGCTGGAATATTATGAATATTTAAAAATCTTGGACCAAATTCTACCTCTTGTACACCCATGCAATCCCTTTAATATTGCACAGGTGTAAGAGGGCAGAAGTTTGGTCTTCATTCTTTTTTTAATTTGGACGGAGAGCTGGATCATTTCAAGAAAAAAAGTAGCTACAAACAATCCAATTTTAGAATACTCAGAGACTAACAATTTCATGGAAATGCAATTATTTACAGTATGAATTTTCTAAACAATTTTGGTTAGGCCAAAATCAGGAGAAAATATCAGAGGTAGTAAAGAAATGGGAGAATTTTTTTAAAGAAAATATTTCCCTTTTCTTAAATGTCAACATTTCAAAAGTTGGAAAATTTTGACCAGCTATAGTGACATATTATTGTGGAAAAGGTGGTGAATGAATTAAACTAATACAACTTGATTAAAATAAAAGCCTTTGACATGGAATAAGAGGAGGCTTTGTGTTTGTACACACCTAGCAAGCTGAGTTCTGATCCTTGACTGGGGCTTTTGGGTGTAATGATAACAAAAAAATAAACAACAACAAAAAGGTCTAACAGCTACACCCAGACCAGTCTCACTAAACACATGTGCAGGCAAGGAACTCGATTAAATCTACTGACTTGAATGAACTGGTCATTTTTAATATGTGTTGGGTAAGAATGGACCTGCTGTTTGCATGTTAGAATCTCTGACAAGTGGACTCCAGCTATATGCTGCTTCTGACTAGACACCTTGCTGAGGAGAATGACAGATGTCTGACACCCAAAACACAAGAGATCTTTAGCATGTTTGGGGTAAGACTAGCACCTACAGGAACAGCAACTGAAGAAGGGCCTGAAAGAGCAAACTGAAAAGCAGTTTGACTGGAGCTCTTGAAGAATGGTGTTTTGCTGGATCTTTCCAACTCTCATTGGGAGTCCTTCCATTAACTTCAAAATGGCAGTTGAATCAGGCCTCAAGTCCCCAGTGCAGCAAATACTTAACGTGCATAACATTATTCATGAGGTTGATGGATATCCACTCTATACGGCTAAATGCAGTGACTTGCATGGTGTCAAGATGAAGTGACATGCATCCGACAAACTGGGCATCAGCCTACGAAAGCTTATACTCCAATACGTTTGTTAGTCTTTAAGGTGCCACAGGACTCTGTCGCTTTTGTGGATCCAGATTAACATGGCTACCCCTCTGATTCTTAACATTATTCATGTAAGTAACCCCAGTGAGTTGATTGAAGTCAATGAGGTTCCACCCCGGTGTACAGGCTGCTCACACAGCTCTGACCACAGGATCAGGTCACACAGCTTAAGTGGCACATAGGCCTTGTACAAGCTCTCTGCAAGTTGCATATTTCACCCTTAAACAAGACCTGCACTTTTTTATGAGTCATTTTAGCTTTTAAAAAAACAATCAGAAGATTTTATCTATTTGTACTATTTGCTAACTCTCCACATATACGACAAATTTCAGAAAACTATCTTAAATACCTTTGCTAACTTACTCTGGATCCAATCCAATCCATACAAAAGTTAGCACTGCTAAATAGACTTGTTCAACATGTTCACAAAAAAAAAAAAAAAAAAAAAAAAAAAGCTGAAAAATGAAAAAACCCAATTTTAAATTTTCTGATACACTCAGAAACCAAAGCAGGATGAATACTGCAAAACATTTTTTAGTGAACATTAGGTGGTGGTGGTTGTGTTTTTTTTCCCAGAAACTGTGATCACTCACTCTTGGGTTCACGTTCCATAAATGATCTAGTAAATTGACAGGAAAAGTTTGCCAAACTCACATATTTTAATAAAATATTCCAGGATATTCACAGAAAGTAAATTTTGAACCCTTTGCTGTTTGCATGGAAACCCAATTATCAACTCAAAACAGCTCAGATTTTGAATACTGGAAATGCACAATCAACTGTTCATGACACAGTGACAGAGTTATTCATGGGATTATTCAGCAAACAACTTCTTAATACTAAAATTCAAGAACACAATCAGTTCATGGGCAATTTGCAAAACAGAGAAAGAGACTAACTTTGTCAAATAAAGTCTTAGATTCATAGATTTTTGAAGGCCAAAAGTGACTGAGATCATCTAGTCTGACCTCCTTTATAACACCATAGAATTTCACCCACTTACCTCTGTACTGAGCCTAATAACTTGTGTTTGACTAAAGCATATCTTCTAGAAAGGCATCAAGTCTTGATTTGAAGACATCAAGATATGGAGATTCCACCGCCTTCCTTGGTAATTTGTTCTAATGGTCAATCACTCTCACCATTAAAAATGTGTGTCATGTTTCTCATATGAATTTGTCTGGCTTTAACTTCCACTCATTGGTTCTCATAAATTCTCTCTCAAAATTCAAACTATGTTTATCAAAAAGTTTGCTAGCTTTGCTAATTGAATATTTGCTAATAAAGAGATACTGGTCATCTGCATAGCTAACAAAATATGCTTATTTCAGAAATCCATGGCATGGTTTGCAAACTTTATCTTTTCAGCTTTAGACTATTTGTGCAATATGATGACTCACAAATGTATTCCATTAAACTATAAATTATGCATTCAATCCCAAAGAATGAAGCATCCAACTGTATATTTGCAATGATCTGATTGTATTACATTTACCAACACAGTGAATATTGTACTTATCTTTAAATTATTTATGGTTAAATAACCTCTGAATCAATATAATCACAATATCAAAACCAATACAGAAAAGTCAAATAGATGTGAAGGTTTTTTTGCATTTTGTCATAAATAACAGTTGGAAAAATCTAAGGTCATGTTAACTGAAGAATTGAGATGTTCAGTTAAGTTAATTCACTGGTTACAAATGATACAGAAATCCCTCATCAGGTATGAATGGGTCAGAAATCAAGTGTAAGTGAAAATAGTGTAACTGTACTAATCTGACATTCAGTGGGTATACAAAACAGGTGTTACTTACACAAGGAAGTGAAAGGAGAATATGCAGGAAGGTAAGCAATTAACATGATGATATAATATAAGGTAGGTGGTATTACATCTCACATGTAACTTAAACAATTGATTAAGCCACCAAATAAATTTGGCCTGTACTGTTTTAAAATAAAGAGATTAAAAATATTAATTCAGTACCACAGTAATATGATTCAAAAATGCAACCAGCCTGATTCAGGTATTTTAAATGTTTGAAGATCCAGGAAAGGCTGCCAAATACTGTATTTCTGCATGCATGGCTTGATGAAACAAGTCAAGCTGTCTCTTCATAATAAGGTCAACTCCCTTAGAGAATAAGACATAATAGAAGAGTTTAACAAAGGTAGTCCAGAACAGCACACATTTCTTTTCTCAGTTTAGGTGCAGCAGTTAAGGAATTTCTTGAACATATCACAAGCTACGCTTACTTCTTAAAAGCAGATAAATGTCTTTTTTCTCTGCTCTGTGATAGCAGAGACTAGCTATTATGTTCTCAGAGACTGAGAACTCCCTTCTAATTCTGGTGTTCTCATCTATTCATGCATTTTCAGTCATAAAAATAAATGAAATAAAATAAAAGTCGGAGTGAAATCCTGGCATCACCGAAACATACAGGAGTTCTGTCATTGATTTCAATGAGGCAGGATTACACCTATCATACTTTCTTCTATTTATCCCCTAGTAGCCAAATTCTAGCCCGAAATGAGTTTCCACTGAAGTCAATGGGAACCAGATGAATGCATCTATTAAAATTATTTAAGGGGGTCTACAAGTGGATATAGTGTATTTGGACTTTCAGAAAGCCTTTGAAAAGGTCCCTCACCAAAGGCTCTTAAGCAAAGTAACCAGTCATGGGGATAAGTGGGAAGGCCCTCCCAGGGATCAGTAAATGGTTAAAGGATAGGAAACAAAAGGTAGGAATAAATGGTCCATTTTCAGAATGGAGAAAAGTAAATAGTGGTGCCCCCCCCCAAAGATCTGTATTGGGAGCAGTTCTGTTCAACATATTCATACATGATCTGGAAAATTAGATAAAGAGGTGGCAAAGTTGGCAGATAATATTAAACTACTTGAGAGAGTTAAGTCCAAAGCAGACTGCAAAAGAGTTACAAAGGGATCTCTCAAAAGTGGGTGACTGGGCAACAAAAGGCAGATGAAATTCAATGTTAATAAATGCAAAGAAATGTAAATTGAAATACAATTCACATAATCTCAACTATACATATAAAAAGATGGGGCTGAAATTATTTGTTACTACTCAAGAAAGTGATCTTGAAGTCATCGAGGATAATTCTCTGAAAACGTCTGCTCAGTGTGCAGTGGCAGTCAAAAAAGCTAACAATGTTAGGAGCCATTAGGAAAGGGATAGCTAATAAGACAGTTAATGTCATAATGCCAGTAGATAAAGCCATGGTATGCCCACACCTGGAATACTGTGTGCAGTTGTTGTTGCCCTTCTCTCAAAAGATGCATTAGAAATGGAAAAGGTACAGAGAAGGGCAACAAAAATGATTAGGGGTATGGATCAACTTCCATATGAATACCGGGACTGTTTGGCTTGGAAAAGAGATGACTAAGGACAAGGAAGGGATATGACAGAAGTCTATAACAGTGGTCATGAAACTGGGGTGCACAAGACCAGCCCCAGGGGTGTGCGAGACCCCAGTGCTGCCGCTGATCCTGCCCGGGAGACCGCTGATATCCCAGGTGGGCTATTTTAGTACCACCAAAATGCCGTCGCAGAAAGCGGAAGCTTTCACTTTCCGCGGCAGCATTTCGGCAGACATACCCCCGGAGGGCCATGCCACTTTTTCCTTGGAGAGAAGGGGTTGCCGAGGAAAAAGTTTGAAGACCCCTGGTCTATAACATCATGAATAATATGGAGAAAATATATTATTTACCTCTTTACATAACACAAGAACCAGGAATCATCTGATGAAATTAACAGATAGCAGGTTTAAAAAACAAGAGAAAGTGCATTTTCACACAACACACAGTCAACCTGTAGAACTCTTTGCCAGGAGATGCTGTGTATAACTGAGTTCAAAAAAGAATTACGTAAGTCCATGAAGGTTCAATCCATTAATGGCTATTAGCCAAGATGATCATAGATGCAACCCTGTGATTTAGGTGACTGCCAGATGCTGGGAGTGGATGGATCACTCAATGATTGCCCTGTTCTGTTCATTCCCTTCGAAGCATCTGGCATTGGCCAAAGTTGGATGACAGGATACTAGGCTAGACTGACCACTGGTCTGACCCAGCATGGCCATTCTTATATTCAACCACGAGCTAAATGCATCGATCTGAGAGTCAATACAATGACACTGATTCATACTGCTGAGGATATGGCACACTGATCTTGTTACTCACAGCAAATATATTTTCCCTCAAATATATTAGTTCAGTTCAAGAAGAGGTTCCTGATGAGGAAAAACTCCATCCTGGAGCAGACTTTTTTTTTCTGCTCTTTGTGACACCAAGAGAATGAACAATTTATTCTTCATCTGGCTCTCTCCAAGATGGTGAGATGTCTTCCACCAGCAGTCTCCTTGGCAAATCTCTGCTACTGCAAATTCTGTTGGCACACAGCATCTCCAGTGTATCTTGGTTTTGATTCGAGATTATTTTACGAATTTCAGAAAAGTTACAGTTTGGGATTTCTGTGGTCTTCCCAAGAGTGACATAACTCATTATCCTATATGTCATCTACACGAAATGGAAGTAACACAAGATTACAGTTCTGTTGGATAAGACAGCTTCTTATATTGTTGAACTATCTTTTGTATTCATTAACATAAGGATCTGTAATGATGCTACACTGCATGGAGATGCAGAGCCATAATATAGACTGCTTTATAAGCAGCACTGATAATCTTATATAACCACTGTATAGTTTATTAGTGTCATAAGTGTGAAGTAGCCTAGAATTGTTTACCTGTAAGGGGTTAAGCTAAAGGTAACCTGAGAGGTGGACAACTGACCAATGAGAAATTCCTCAGGAGACAAAGGATTTTAAGTTTCAGTTTCTCTCTGGGTCTCTCTCTGTTCACCTCGGCTATGGGATGAACACAGCTATGTCTTTCACTGTAACTATAGATTCTATCAAGTTCTGTGGTCAGTAAGTTTACCTTCTTTTTATCACTTGGAGGGTTCTCAGTGGTGAGTGTTGGCTGGGTGCTTCTTGATATTGTAAGCTTCAGCAGAGATATCAACAGTGGGAGAAAGTTGCCTCAGGGGAGAGGTTTGGTTTCTGAATCCTTTTGTTGATTATGGTAGATGTTGTTCTATTGATGGTTATAAGAGATTTATTCCTTTCTTTTATTAAAATCCTTCTTTTAAGAAGCTGACTGCTTGTTTTCCATTGTGTAAGATCCTGGTTTTGGATCAGGCACATCTCGCAGGAGCAGGCGAGGTTTGTTTGTTTTCTCTCAAGCTTCCCAGGGAAGGAAGAAGTTTGGGGGGTTAGTGGAAAGGGAAAGAAGGGTCCCAAACTACCCTAAATTGAGTTTGGTGGTGGCAGCAGTTAGTTCCAGACACAGAAGAAGTTGTGTTCTGGGGAAAAACATTTTAACCCAAGCTGGTAAAATAAGCTGGGGGGGGTTATTTCTTTTTTCATGTGGGTCCCCACATCTGTACCCTAGAGTTCAGAGTGGGGAGGCAATCCTGACAATTAATTTAACTAAAGAGGTTTTTAAATGACCATATCTGCCATGCATAACATGGCTGTCATTGACTTTGACCATTAAGCCTCTCAGTTTTATCACGAATTAGTTTATTGTAACAAGTAAGAGAAATGCTGCCAACTAAATGAAAGCATTACCATTCATAGTGGAAGTGATTAATACAACTTAATTTAATGACACCATCAGTGACATTTAAAACAATATCCCAGAAATAGATCAGACCTTAACTCAAAACTTCCTTAAACCACTCCAAAATTCAAACTCCAAGAAGTAGCAGTTAATCTGAATAGTCTCCAAGCACAGAATAACTGGATTAATACGCCAGGGACACACAAACTTTGTCCAATTGGTGGCTGCAGTGGCAACTTTCCCATGAATAAGGGGCAACACCTAACTAACAAAATGGAGTGGATTGCTGGTACCCTTTACTTTAGTATGAGATTTTCCACTCACTCTGTGTGCCTTTGCTCCCCTGCAGAGGCTACCCAAACAGGCCACAGTACAAGGGTGGAATGAGAAGTCTCTGCAGGGCTGCAATTTCCCCTCCTATACAGGTGGGCAGGAACTGGGTGGGCAGAGGTGGGAGAATGGTAGAAGCTTTGTCTTTGTTTCCCCCACCCCAAACACCTCATGCAAGGCAGCTGTGAAATGCAAAATGGGGGAAGAGTCTATGCCAGGTACAGTGTTGGTGCAATTTACTTCCCTTGAGGTAAGGACCTGAGACCATACTGGGTATGTCTACACACCTGTTGGGAGTCTTGCAGACCGTGCCAACAGACTCAAGTTAGCGGGGTTCATATTAATGTGCTAAAAATAGCTGTGTAGTCATTGCTTTGACATTAGGACTTGGGCTGTACCTTGGGCTCTGATGTCTCCCCTCCCTCCACATCTGTGTACTTCAGATCCCAAGATCCACTCCAAGCCAGAACACCCATTTTGCTATATTTAGAATACCAGTACAGGCTCTGGTAACACACTTCTGTAGACCTGGGCTGTGAGACTCACTCCCAGCAGCTGTGCAGACATATCCATTGTGACTCTGAATCACAATATCATCCCTGCTCTGCTTCTGCAGCAGTACAGCTACTCAGAGTTAGTTGCAAAACCACAATTTAGCCTTTAGTAAGGAAATTCAGCAATGTAAGCCTTTGTGGGACTCACTTGTGGGCCACCAGCTGTGTATAGCCATCCCATAATTTGTAGACCGTCACCCTGTGGCTCATGGGAAAGAAACGTGATTGTTAGGCCTGGAAAGCTTTGCTGTTCTACACTTTACTTAGCCCTCATAGTTTAAGTGGAGTTTTACACAGAATTTTAAAATACCAATTTAAAACAATGTTTTCCAACAGCAATTTAGCTCTGTAATCATAACCAATTGTTTAAATTCTAAGTAAGACAAAGGATGCTGAACAGCCTGACAGTATTTTAGTTAGGCAAAGCTATGAACCTGAAAAATGTTCCTCTCACATGAGCAACTCCTGGCTCAAACCCTCACCAAAAATGGCACACTGCTTTTTATATAATATTTTCATCTCATCATCAGGCATATTATCAGGTTAAATCCTGATGGCAAAGAACACTCAGGCTGTTCACTTGATTAAATAATTATTACTTCAAAAAGCATGCATGTGATTTTATTAAAGTTATAATCGCTGGTATTTTATTAGTTTTAACAGTAAGTCAAAACATATAAAACTCAGAAGACAAAGCAAGCAAGCAAGATTATTATTGGAACACACTGGATACTGCTGACAGATCTGGGAACAAAAAAGCTATGTCAAAACAGCTACAGTAATTCAATGCTATCCCATGAAGATGCCCACTAATGAAAGAGCTCACACAAAATGTTGAGTTATAACTAATCACACTTCATCTATGTGGAATTAGCACAAGTTAATACAATTACACGCATGAGGAACTCATGCTTTAAATGACCACCGTCCAGTTCTAATCCCCACCACCACTGTGATCCAAAAGCAGTAACAACACAAGTACTGGCGGGAAAGAAGGCCAATGTCTGTGCCAGTAATTAAGACGACAAGGGCCAATGGGGATGGAAGGAAAAGAGTGAGAGTTGCCAGTTAAGAATAATGCACATACACTGCATGTTTTTTTGAGGTATCAACTACACTGGATACAGAGCTCTCAATGCATATATATGAGGCAGGTATTCCATGGTCCAGAGATCTTACTGAATGGTGGAAGCATTCTGTCCATCTTCTACATCTTGTTATTAGTGCAAGGTCACTTGCAGGAGCTCTGCCACGCCACATTTGAGATAAACTTTTTAATACTGCTGATGGTATCTATGCAGACTACGAACACAGGCTGCCTCTTGAAAAGACAGAGTATTTTAAATACGTAGATATGATTTCCCAAACATAATCTGAAGATAACGTTGAAAGAGTTCTGTATTCGCTTCAGATTAACTGTGCAAAATAATTTCACATCTCAAAAACTTTGCACAGCAAAACCGGTTAACAACAGACAAAGGGACTGCTAATTTTTTAGACATTATAATCTGTGACCACACAATGCAGAATAATTAATTTGAAGGAAATTTCATAGGGAGAGAATTCACTGGCTATTCAGGGCATCTACCAAAGCATCCACTGCTTCCACACGGCTGCTTCTTGCACCACACTCAGCGTCCTGTGTCCCTGGGCAACATGGCACAGCAATTATTCTACCTGAAGGTGGGTTCACAGACTTGAGAAGGAAGCCTTCTAAGATAACGCAGTGTCTATAACGTGTGAGGCATTGCCAAAAGGCTTTAGTGTGGAAAATCTAATGCAGGCCACCCTAGCAGAAGCAAGAGACTTGATTTATTTATTAATTTGCATTCAAATTATTGGTAGATCAATCATCACTTTGCAAACTCTTTCTGACAATGCAAAGAGTGCTGATTTTCATATTAATTTATCAGAGCAGGTTTTTATCACTTGTAATCAAACATTTTCATAGTATTTCTACCTCTGACAGCAAACACTATATACAGGTTGAATGCCATTGTAATGTTATAATTAATTGTTGATTGTGATGGGGAAGCTGCCCTTCACTGGTAGGTAAGGGGTTAAGGCCACCCTGGGGAGGCTGCGTGGGAGGCAGCCAATGAAGCAAAGACTTACAGTGCCAGCCAATCAGGAGATGCTTTATTGGAAGAACCAATCAGGGCCAGGCTGGCCCATATTAGAAGGGGCTACTGAGCAGAGGGGGAGGCAGTCACTCCCTGAAAGGCGAGGGAGGACTGGCTGCTTAGAAGGCTGGAGCACCATGGACAGAGCAGTGCTTGGGCAGGGTAAGCAGAGTAAGAGAAGGCTCCAGGCTGATGGCTGCCAGACTGAGGCCTTGATATAAGTGTGTGGGCGGGGGGGTGCTAGGGCTCCGGGGAAGTGGTTCAGGGAAGGAAATGCCAAAGTTGGAGGAGGGGCAGTACCTGGCTGCCAGCTATAGGGTCCTTGGGTCGGGACCTGGAGTAGCGGGCAGGCCCAGGTTCCCCCATCCGCCTCCGCTTGCCACTGAGGGGAGTGGCCAGTGAATAGACTGCAATTTGCCACTGAGATGAGCGGCTAGAATTGGAACTGCAGTTTGCCACTGAGGCAAGTGGTTGGACTACGGACTGTTGGTCCTTCGGGAGGGGGGAAAGGACCAACTGGGACACCACCAGAGGGCTATGTCCAGATGAGGATGATGCGGTCCAGGAAGCGACATGGGTCCTGAAGGTGGAGAGAGATGAGACAATGAGCGAGACACTACCTGAGAAGGGCATACTGGCAATTCCTGAGCTAACTCCCAGGACGGCCAGGAGGAGGCACTGTAGTGGTAAGTCGTGCCCTGTGACATTGATGGATTCTTTTATTTGGAAAATTAGAGAACTTTAGTCAATAACTATAATTATTACAATACTACTTTTGTTTATATTACTAGTGTCCATTCACATTCTTTCTTAATGTTTGGTTTGTTTGTGGTAAGTCAAAGCTAGCATCTCATCAAGAACATTATGTATTTTAGGCAATAAAAATGAATTCTACTTAAAAAAATGAAAGATCCTTGTGCTCCGTGAAGGTACTAAGAATAATGCACATACGCTAGAACTGCCACATGATTTGACTATCTTCTAAAGAGTATGAACTTTAAAATGTTGCTGGTGGGAATAATTTGCCAGCCTGAATATTTGGGGATGAATAATACTTCTTATTGTTCCTTGGATACCAAAAAGTGTTTATTCCATAGACAATTAGTAATTGATATGAATAATTAAAAGGAGAAGAAAATGGTGCAAAATCTCAAATATATTACAATTTTGTTAAATTTTAAAAATTCATTGCCTAACCAGTAAGTCCTAGCCTCTCTCTATCCCTGTCCTTTCTATTGTGTTACATACATATCATTCATATCAATATCATATATCCACACATTTTTAACTTATGGTCAAGTTTTTCAACATTGGGTAGTTAATACTTTGCACTCAAATCCATATTTAGGCAAGTAAAGAAATGGCCTGGTTTTCACAAGTGCTGAGTCCTCTGAAACCAATGGCATATCTATGTGAAAATGCACAGTCACTTCCTCTAAATATCAAGACACTTCTTAGGAAGTTCTCTATGGATGTTTTGTATGCAATACAATAGAAAGAACAGGTATGCATAGACTAGGAATAACCAAGTTGGCAATGAAGTTTATCTTTAACAGAATTTGAACATTTTAATGAAATGTTGCAGCATGCTGCACTTTTATGTTAGTACCATGTCATACGTTAACTGAATGAGGATGGCCACCACTTTGGCATTTGTGCCAACAAGTAGTAGTATTCATCCCAAAACAAGGCCTGATTCAAAGCCACTAAAGTCTACTCTCCATCAACTTCAATGGTCTTTAGATAAGGTACAGAGCCAGGTTAGCGGGTTATCTCCATCAACAACACTATTTATTTATTTTAGTGCATATTGTTTCTGTATTAGAAGACATTCACTTGTATTAATTTTATCCCATTCAAAATACTAGTCCCTACAGTAGTTATAAAACAAACACTTTGCACCTAAGACAGATCACCATTCCTGAAGAATAAAACCCAGATTTTTTTTCCCCACAGATAAACCCACATCCATATACATCATTCAAAGTTTTAGTTACTAAATTTTCCCTCTCTCTCTCTCGACAGCAAGAACAAGATCAATCCATATTTCAAGTCTAGAATTCAACTCCAAGATTTAAGATTAATTTAAGATCTTAGATTTCATGAGCTACAGACTCTGCTTGATCCCACACCACAGAAAAGCCCACTCAGCCTGGATAGAAAAGATGATTTACCTGACCGGGTTGTATGTTTAATCGTTTCAGCACAAAGAATATGATCCTCACCCCCTGCTCTGGCACCTTAACACTGGCTAAAAGCACCAGAGTGATAAAGGTGCCCTAAGAGCCCGGGATCCCACTTGTGGAAGATTCCCGCAGTGCAGGAACTGCAGTAAGGCTCAGTGCTTGTTTTGTAATGAAAGACATGCCGGGGCTGAAGCACTTAGGTACCGGGGCTCAAGCAGGTTTATTTACATTCAATAACTGATGTAACAAGCCTGGAGATGTTGGGGCTATGAACTGCCAGGCTGAGAGGGGCCAGATTTCAGCCCTGGTTCAAATTAAACACTGGTAAGAATGATCTAAGAGAATCCTCTCACAAGACCCAGGATACGGATGGCACTGGGCGGGAGCAGGAGAACATATGTTGCGGTGGGGAGTGGGTCTTTTTCTTGTAGCCTGAAATTAGTCTAGATTGCAAAGTACACCTGTTACAAACAACAGGCTCTTTATTCAGGCAGCTACTTAGAATTACTTAAGAACGTGAGATTGGAAGAACACACAGAGAAATCTTATGAGCTTTAATTAATACAGCCAAATGCAACTGAAATAATAGGAAATCAATAAAAATAAGTACAGTGAAATGATTTCCTGCATTGTTCAATCTTACATTGTGCACAATGGAGACCATCAGAAACAAAGATGGAAGCAACAGTCGGTGTAGCTCATCCCAAAAAGAAGGTGCTGGGCCAGGCTTCCTACCTGGTTTCCCCATGTCGTCATCCCAATGTCCTTTTATACACTTTTTTCTGTTCTACCCCACATACATCCAGAACCATATCTGGTTAAGTCTCAGCCGCTGTTCATATCTGGTATTCCAGGAGACCAATTTTACAGTTCCTGTTTCCATGTGACATTCCAGTTGACTATAATTACATTTCCAACAGTTAATCCAATTGTTCACATCAGTCTGTTCCCCAACAGTTTTGATACGTCAATATGATTAGCTCGTATTTCAAAAAGCCGCTAAGATGCTACTATATATATTCAACTGTGGTTTAAATATGTATCACATAATGCATTGCTGGCATATCACTAAGTACATATTGCTAAGTTTTATAACCTTTGGCCAAACACATGTCACTTCATAACCAAGAGTCACAAGCACACAATAATCATGCCATCTTATACCAACTTCTACTGGGCCTCACTCTAAACACTTAACCCTAGAGTCAAGCCTAATGTTAATATATATAATTAGGTTCTTCTGTTTGCTGTTACAGCATTAATAAATTTCATTGTTATTTCTGGAAGGATGCTTTGCAGACAGCATATAATTTACCCAAAACTACAGACCCTCCAAGACCAGGTCAGGGTCAATATCAGGCATTAATTTAGATGGAATAAATGAGCCAAAACAATCAAAAGGTATTTCCATGACCCTAACTGTCCAACATTCAACAATTGAAACAAGGTTTGGTATACAGAGACCTCAGCCTACTTAGTACCACGATAAACATGCCATTAAAAAGCCCTTGAATCTTTTAGTAAAAATACAGAACATTTAAAGCATTTGAACTGTAAATTTTGGAATAAGGCTTTCATTTTAATGACATCCCTTATTCCCCTTCCCTTTAACTAGAGAGTTTTTAGAAAACTTAGTATTAGATGATTTTAAGGGTGGTAACAATTGTCCTTTTTGGGAAAAGAGAATTTAGTTGAGATGGGCTGGAGCTGTCATTACTGCAGTTATTAAAGTCTGATCCCATTTCCTGGAAAACAAAACAAGACAAACACACACAAGGAGAAAGAAAAGAACAGCAAAGACAGAAACTGCAGCTTCTGTCTCTAGTGTTGATTTTCACTTGCTGTTGGAAAAATACAGGCAAAGCACATGCTTATCAGCCACTCCAGGACCTGCCAACTTGTAGCAGCATCAGGCCCATTAGGGGCATTGCATTTAGCTGCGTTTCTTTGTCACAGGTTTATAGCAGTGGTGCAAAGTATAATCTTGGCCAGCTAAGATGGACTCTTATGAGTCCAAAGGCACCAGGAGACCAGAAAAAAATGAATAAGGTTGGGAAGGAAAAGGACACTCTGCAGGTGAGGGGGTCGAGTCGGTGACAAAGTCTCTCATTCCAGATGGTATTCAGGATTTATCCAAAACTGGTGGGGGTGATGTCAGCTGCTCCTTTCTCTGGCCTGATCTGGTCAGGACATTACTCGGGGTTAAGGTGACGGTGAAGTCAAAAAGGGACCCTGGCAGCTCTGGTCAGCACTGCGGACTGGGCCGCTAAAAGTCTAGTCGGCAGTACAGCAAGAGTAAGGCAGGCTCCCTTCCTGGCTCTGCGCAGCTCCCGGAAGCGCCTGGCATGTTCCTGCAGCCCCTAGACACAGGGGCAGCGATGGAGGCTCTGTGCGCTGCCCCCACCCCAAGTGCTGGTTCCATACCTCCTACTGGCATGAACCATGGCCAGAGGGTGCTGGGGGAGGTGGCGCCTGCAGGCATGGACAGCACAGAACCCCCACAGCCCCTCCACCTAGGAGCCAGACATGTCAGCTGCTTCCAGGAGCCACACAGAGCCAAGGCAAGCAGGAAGCCTGCCTTAGCCCCACTGTACCGCTGACCGGGAACCACCTGAGATAAGCACTGCCTTGCTGGAGCCTGCACCCAATCCCCTTCTCCCACGTTAGAACTCCCTCCTGCACCCAAATTCCCTCCCGCACTTCACACCCCCTCTTGCACCCTAAACCCCTTATCCATGGGCCCACCCCAGAGCCCACGCCCTCAACCAGAACCTGCACCACCTCTATCACTCCAGCCCCCTACACCAGCCCTGAGCCCCTTCCCACACTCCAAACCCCTTGACCCTGGCCTGGAGCTCCCTGCTGCAATCCAAACACCGCACTCCAGAGCCCACACCCCCAGCTCAGCCCTCAACCCCTCCCGCACCCCAATCCCCTGCCTCAGCCTGGAGCCCCCTCCTACACTCTGAACCTCCTCTGTCTGGCCTCACCCCGTAGCCCACATCCCCAGCCAGAGCCCTCAGCCCCTCCTGCAGCCCAACATTCTGCCCCACTCTGGTGAAAGTTAGTGAGGGTGCAGGAGAGCGAGCAATGTAAGGAGGGAGGATGGGACCTCAAGTAGGGGTGGGGTTGGGTGGGGCCTCGGTGAAGAGTTGGGGCCAGGATGTTTGGTTTCTAATGCCAGAAAAGTTGGCAACCCTATCCCAGGAGACTGAGGGTGCCATCCGTGATACTGAAGCTTGCTCCTTCCCCTTCTCTGGTCTTTGTCAGCCAGTATTGCAGTAATGAGCTTTTCTCCCAAAATAATCTCTTTCTGCAGACTCCAAAAGTGAGGGATGGGTAGAATAGCCCACCCATTCTTTATTTTGTTCACCAATTAGGCCTAATTTCTAACACACCAATTTTGGTTCGTTGATTTCTGGTCTACCGCTAATCTTGTTTACCAGGCATGATTTTAATGGAGTCCTTGTATTATATCAGCGGGCCTTTTTGTTTGTACTAATTCAATCAGTCTCTTTTTTGCACCTTTCCCCTCCAACATTTGTTATCATAAAAGTTAGTGAAATTTTATTAACTTTCACTCACTTTTCATAGTCGAGCTCATAATTAAGGTAAATTTGTAAGCACATAGGACAGCCAGAGGAGGCTGCCATAACTTAGACAGCTCTCTGGGGTCTCTCCAAGCCCTGAAATAGCCTATGATCACAAGGGAACAAAAGTGGCTTTGTGCCAGCCCTCCCGCTCCCTGATCATGGGACTGTGCTTCTTAGAAATAACACAGAATCTCACCCATAGGATCCAGCACTACATCTTGAGAATGACTTAACATCTGCTCATGCATGTAAGAAGGATAGGTAATAGTCATAGAATCATTGAAGATTAGTGCTGGAAGAGACCTCAGCAGGTCATCTAGTCCAATTCCCTTCTCAAAGCAGGACCAACACCAACTAAATCATCCCAGCTAGGGCTTTGTCGAGGTGGGCCTTAAAAACCTCTAAGGATGGAGATTCCACCATCTTCCTAGGCAACCCATTCTAGTGCTTTACCACCCCACTAGTGAAATAGTGTTTCCTAAAATCCAACCTAGACCTCCCCCACTACAACTTAAGACCACTGCTCCTCGTTCTGTCATCTGCCACCACTGAGAACAGCTGAGCTCCATCCCCTTTGGAAACCCCCTTCAGGTAGCTGAAGGCTATCAAATCCCCCCCTCCCCTTCTTCTCTTCTGCAGACTAATTAAACCCAGTTCCCCCTGCCTCTCCTCATACGTCATGTTGCCCCAGCCCCCTGATCATTTTCGTTGGACTGTCCAATTTGTCCACATCCTTCTTGTAGTGTGGGGCCCAAAACTGGACACAGTACTCCAGATGTAGCCTCACCAGTGCCAAATAGAGGGGAAGAATCACTTCCTTTGGTCTTCTGGCAATGATCCTACCAATGCAGCCCAATATGCCATTAGCCTTCTTGGCAACAAGGGTACACTGCTGACTCATATCCAGCTTCTTGTCCACTATACTCTGCAGGTCCTTTTCTGCAGAACTGCTGTTTAGCCAGCTGGTCCCTAGCCTGTAGCTGTGCATGGGATTCTTCCATCCTAAGTGCAGGACTCTGCACTTGTCTTTGTTGAACTTCATCAGATTTCTTTTGGCACAATCCTCCAATTTGTCTAAGTCACTCCGGACCCTATCTCAACCCTACTACATACTTACCTTTCCCCTCAAATTAGAATCATCTGTGAACTTGCTGAAGGTGCAATCCATCCCATCATCCAGATCATTAATAAAGATGTTGAACAAAATTGGCCCCAGGACAGACTCTGGGGGCGCTCCGCTTGCTACCGTCTGCCAACTAGACAGTGAGCCGTTGATCACTACCTATTAAGCCCAACAATCTAGCCAGCTTTCTATCCACCTTATAGTCCTTTCATCCAATCCGTACTTTTTTTTAACCTGCTGGCAAAAATACTGTGGGAGACCATATCAAAAGCTTTGCTAAATTCAAGATACATCATGTCCACCGTTTTCCCCGTATTCACAGAGCCAGTTATCTCATCACAGAAGGCAATCAGGTTGGTCAGGCATGACTTGCCCTTGGTGAATCAATGCTGACTGTTCCTGATTAGCCTCCTTTCCTCCAAGTGTTTCAAAATGGTTTCCTTGAGGACCTGCTCCATGATTTTCCTAGGGACTGAGGTGAGGCTGACTGGTCTGTAGTTCCCCAGATTCTCCTTCTTCTCTTTTTAAAAGATGGGCACTATATTTGTCTTTTTCCAGTCATCTGGGACCTCCCCTGATCACCACGAGCTTTCGAAGATAATGGCCAATGGTTCTTCAAATCACACCGTCTAATTCCCTCAGTCCCCTTGGATGCATTAGATCTGGACCCATGGACTTGTGCATGTCCAAGACATGCAGAAATACACCCACAAACTGAAGGGCAGGTTCAAATCCCAACCTGGGAAGAAGGGGATAATACGGAGACAAAGCTACTGAAATGAAGAGACACTTTAGCCCTGGTCAGTTCAGAACTTCCCCACCACCACCCTCTTCTATTCAGTGGTGAACAGTTTCTGAGCCAGGACTATGTCTCACACTGACAGACGGTTTAACTAATTCTAAAAAGAATTTCCTGCTGTACTGAATTTATTGAGCCCTCCATGCTAGTTCAAATGGCAGATGGCAACACCACAGAGACATGAAAAAGATGAAGAGGTTTTCAGTTTGCACCAGACGGCTAAAGCATCAGCTCTAATTATCTCTAGAACCAGAAACAGTGGAACATTTTATTCCTCTTTATTGTTGGCAATATAACTATTGATAATGTTACTTGAAAATACTGCCTGAACTGCAGATCTGGAAGTGAATTTTCTAGATGTCACTAGGAGGGTCAGAAAATTCCACAACCTTATCCACAATGCAATTACTTCTTTCACAAGCACTTGCAAGACTACTATGGTAAACAGGTAACTTTAAAACATGAGACTCAAAGAGGGCTCCAAGCAATCACAGGGTACACATCACCCACACATTTGATCAGATAAACTTCCAGAGAAACAGGGAATCATGAATAACAAATGCCACAGA
Source organism: Dermatemys mawii (assembly GCA_007922305.1). NCBI lineage: Eukaryota > Metazoa > Chordata > Testudines > Dermatemydidae > Dermatemys > Dermatemys mawii. The sequence continues at coordinate 21,075,373 of ML677349.1, forward strand.
ATATTCACTGGAGAAAAAAGAGCTAGCATTTTGTCTCTATTATTCAGCAGCTGCCGAATGCTGGTTCACAAACTATGATGGACTGGAGCTTTCCTGACACTGTTAAATTTAAAAAGACAACTTTTCTATGATTCACTGTAGAAATGTACCTCTTGTTCTCTTTAGTGTACATAGCTCTCAGAGCATACACAGCACTGGGGAAGCAGAATCTGGCAGTGGCACATTACAAGCATGCAAACTTCAACTGACAAACAGCAAGATGCTTGGTAGGGATTGCTACTGACTCAAGAAAATGTCAAGTTTGCTTCTCCTCTGACAGAGCAAGTCCATTTTATTGGAAGCCATTACAGAACTAGCCTGAAAGGCATGATAAGAGTAAATTCTTAATGTGCATACACACAAAAAAAGGACCCAACTCTATAGTATCTCACTTGTTTACTCTCACTTTGGAATCCCTTGAAATGTTTTAGGGCCAAATCCTCTCATCATTTTCACTGGTATAAATCAGTAACTTCACTGAAGTCAGTGGAGTTAAAGCAGTGCAAACGGGAGTAATATCGGGCTCCAGTCCCAATTTACAAGTATTAACTTACATGACCTGAACAAGCAACAACAAAAAAGCAACACCAAGATTAAAAGAATTTTATTTGTACCCAGTTAATAGATTCAGTCTTGGCTTTGTATTTCTAAATAATGAAATACCATACTGAATACCTCTCCCTGGGCTAAAAGCTCTGGAAGAGTCTGATGCATGCTGACTTACCCAATTAGACTAAATTAATTTTAAATATTTTGAAATGGTCTCTCTTATGATCCCTCCCTTCTCCTTCAAGCCAGTGCTATATTGCAGATTATTATACTACCAGAGCAGCAGCATTTCACTGAAAAGCTAAGCTTTATAAATTACCTCATCTGAGAAGTCTCTCAAATGGCATATTGTGAAGAACAAAAACTGTTCATGTGTCTGATTCCTACAGAGAAACCTCACTCAGAGCACTGGCTATTGCATAAGACCATCTTCGGATACTACCTCAATTAAACATACATCCTTCTGAAGACAGAGTGCAATGAAATGCTACTGTACTGTAGCTGAATAATACTAGCCTGGTTTGATGATGGGGATTTTGATATGGAGTCAGGCCCCACTGAGAGTGCTTGTGTACAGAAACAGACTTTCTAAGTAGGACCCAGGACAGAAAACTCTGGAGACTGGTTGCCTTGTTTCTATGGGTTTGTTTAAGGTGTTAAGATTGTTACATTGCATGGAAAGAAAATGGCCAGATATTTGAGCTGAAATCCTGGCCTCACTGAAGTCAATGATAAAATTCTCTTTGACTTCAATGGGGTCAGGATTTCACCCTTGGGGAGGTGGCTTTGTTTTCTACAGAAAACCTGTATAAGGAACCTAAAACCCAGAAGTAATGTTTCCTCAGAAAAGACTGAAAAGCACTTATTAACTATATGAGCACTCAGCTGACTGGATCTCCTTAGGCTTCTGCAAACATCAAGTTCACATTGGGAAAGCTCAAAAGTTTAACATGGGCATAAACATAGTCATGCTTATACATACTGTGATGGAGTCAGACCAGAAGGATATAGGAGAGTGCTGGAAGGCAGGTATATTAGTCTCAGGACGTGCAGGTCCTTGTTCCCTGGATAGCCAAACAAAGGCTACTCCAGGCCAATCAAGACACCTGGGGCCAATTAAGAACCTTCTAGAAAGGAGTAGAAACAGCTAGCCTAATTGGGACACCTGAAGCCAAACAGGGACTGGCTGAAACCAGATAAAAACCTGCCAGTTAGTCAGGTGGGTGTGGGTGTCAGGAGCTGTGGAAGGAAGTTATGCTGTTGGTGAGACTGAGTGTAGGACAACATATCATACTGAAGGAAGGAGGCCCTGAGGTAAGGGTGAAGAGCAGTTTGAAGAAGCAGGGACTGCTGTGGGGAAGTAGCCCAGGGAATTGTATTGTGTTTTGTGCCTAAAAGGTCAGCCATCTTAGCTGATACTATTAGGGTCCCTGGGCTGGAGTCCGGAGTAGAGGGCGGGCCCGGGCTCCCCCCTTTTTCCATCTTCCATACTGGCCTGTGATGAAGGCAACTCACTAGGTGGTGACTCTTGACAATTACACTGAGAAAGGGAGGTCACTCTGGGGCCTAGATGAGTTTCTGAGGCCCCTAAATCTGCCAGGAAGCGCAGGACCCACAAGTACAGACTTGGAGCTTTGTCACAATACATTTAATCTAATTTGAATGTGACTCACAGACTAGTAACTTGTTATCTACCCTTATACCTGGAGAGGGGTTTTGTTTGTTTTTTGTTTAACTTGAGACTCCTGTTGGGTTTCTGTCCAAGCTCACAAACTCTTCAGGTCAGGGGTCTTCTATATTCCGCTTAGAGTGAGAAATGTTCTGGTGAACTGGTATATATACTTTCATATACTTGTGAACCAGTAAACATCTCCAACCACACATCCTGGACCAGGAATGAGAAAGAAAAACAATTTCAATCCCCACCCTATCAAGTAATTTCTGTATCAGTGCTATAGGTGAGGAGGCTACTTGATAACCCAGACTGTATTTAAAATTTTGGAGTTCAGTAACTATGAACCCTTTAATACTCGTGTTACCTAATTTGAAGCTGAAGTCTTTACCTATTTGGAAGAACTCTATTACTGGCCTGTGCTGAAGTGGTATTAGTTCTATAGGTCTGTAATGTGGTACCTACCCCCACACAAGGCCTAAACAGCTAAAACAGAACAATTAACCTTATAGGCTGTCCTAGAGGTCAGCCACGGACTGACAAGCCTAATTGCTGATGAAGCCCAGCTAGTGGAAGAGTTGAGATAACCTTATAAAGAGATGAAGCTGGTGGTAGAAGGGCTGCAGGGAGGAGTATTGCAGTCAATCCCTAAAGAGGAGAAAAGTTGACTTGGAAGTAGATTTGAAGATTTCCTGAGGTTGCAGATAAACAGTTTGTCCAGTGGGACTTTGATACCCTAGAAGGAGAGGACTATACTGGCCTAACTGGAAGTCCGTGTTACTAGAAGAAGCACCTCAGAGACAGAGAGACTCCATGGGTGAACAACCAAAGGAGGGGGCGCCAGACTGGGAAAGACCTGATTCCCAAACTCGGTTTGTGGGGTGTGTCCTGTACTTCTTCCAGGGGGATCTGGATGTGTAGTTGTGATCCTTCTCAGGAAGTCTTGGAACAGCCTGTCATCAGATGGTGATTGTCATCCCCAGCCTTGCCATGAGAACCCTATTGGCCCAGGTGGTTCAGTCAGATCCAGTTTGTCCTCCTCCTCAATCTATTCCTAGAGGAGCTGAAGTTCTTCCCTGCAGAAGGATGGTTGCCTTATTACAATGGATCTGAGATTCAGAGAGACATATGTATGGATCCCATGAACTCCAGTAAGGCCACTGAGAGGAACTGTAGGGAAATTTGATTGGTCCCCATGTGGGGAGGTACCACTGTTCCTGCAGTGCACAGATCCTCCTAAGTGAGTGGAGTGATGGCCACGAAACCCTACATGCTCTATCTGGGCTAATGATGTGAAGGCCTCTCTCATTAGGAAAGATCTGACAGTATTGGAGATTCTGGGTCCATGTAGATGATAATGTACTCTGAGTGGCGTATCTAGCCCCTGATGTGAGGCAGAAGGCTGGGATCCTGTCCCTCAGTGGTGCGTGTTGGGTTGGTCTTGTTTTAGTCTTTGGCACTCATGGCTTCTTCTCTGGCTGCATAGGTACTGCCAGTACAGGCAACATCCACCACCTTCTTTCCCTCGCTGGTACCAAGGACAGCTCCTTCAATGAAGACCAGTGTAGGAGCACTTTTGGTATTTGGAACCAGGAAACTGGTACCATGCTGCTTGTGAGCTCCTGATACCCCTATGCCAGGGTGCAGAGTCTCACCCAACTTAGAGGGAGTCAGAGAGGGTGCCTTCTTTTCAGAGAAGGAGTTGGAGGGGGATTTTTCACATTTCTTGTGAGAATATTTGATCTTTCCCTCCTCCTTCCTTTGTCCTAAGCTCTATTCCAATTGACTCCGGAGCTGGAGGGCACAGTGCTCAGAGGGCTGCTCCCGGGTTCCATTGTCCAATGGGCCAGGATCAGACGGGGACCTTATCACATGGTCCATTAGGATTTTTCAGCATCTGTACTTGCAGGCTTGACAGGTTCAGTTTGGAAAAAGGCAGGCAGATGTTGCACTTGGAAGAAGCATGAACTTCCCTGAAGTAATAAAGGCATTTGTTGTGGTCATCACTGACTGGAAAGGCTCTGGGACAGAACACATGTTGTCAACTGAGCATACTAGGCATCCCGTAAGTGGGGGGAATATGTCCAGCAAGGGGAGGATCCCAAAGTCCTAACTACTAAAAAACGATTACAACATTATCTAGCTATAAAAAACATCTAACAGATTTTAAAAATTACTTACAGATGAGAGCAAAGTTCAACAAAGACGGCCGCCACCTAACACTGCAGATACTGAAGGATTCCATCTCAGATCATGAGCTAAAGAAAAGAACCGGAGAGGTAAACATTTTGCATCACCCCTCACACCCTCTGTTAGGAGTGTGATGAGACAAGGGACACACCTTGCATGTGCATCCAGCATGAAATGTACTTCAGGACCATCACTTGAAGAATTAAAGTGCTCACAGAAAAGAACAGAAAAGGCTCAACTTGTTAAATAATTCCACTCAGCTGCAAAATTAATAGCAGTTCACACACTGATTTAACCACATGATTCTCAGCTCCTTATCAAATTTCAAATGTAGTAACTACCAGTTTCCTACAAACTTAAGTTTCTCCTATATTTTCAACTGGATGCAACAATTTCTTCTCACTTTAAACTACTGTGTAGTGTTGATGTAAAATGATCAACAGTTGCCTTGTTTTACCCTAGAGTAGCCATGTTTCTGTAGGATTGCTACATGAAATAATCCCTGTGTTTAGCTTGAAATCTGTAAAGCATATTTTGATCTTTGAGAGATTAAAATTACTATATTAATGAAAAATGATATTAAAAATTAATGGGAGTCTTTCTACTAGATGCTCCTCTCATTACACTGAAAACATACACAGTTTCTGTACATAGTCTAAACTTAAATGATTCGGGTCAGGTACAGACTTGTATCTACATTTTAAAATATATGTCCTGTGGGATAGCCAAAGATGGCCTGAAATTACCCCAAAATAGGGTTCATAATTTAACAGTCTACCACATCACAAATGATGCACATACTTACAGTAAATAAATGTAACTAAAACAGCTATTGTATGGCAGTAAATATGTCTCAGAGAAGGCAATTCAGCTTGCAAAACTTCAGATGATCCAGTAAATATATTGTTGCAGGGTACTTTCGGTGTCCCATAGGAACAAAGCACACACACAGCTGTTGAACAGAAGTAGTAAGTTTATTGAAGGCAAAAGTGGCACACCCGCTATGGGGGCTCCCTTCGTTGCTGCCACTGAGACGGGGAAAGCCCGACGCATCAGAGCAATGCTTGGGAAGAAGCCCACTGTGCCTGGGCACACAGGCAGAGAAATAACAGGAACATTTGCATCTCATGCATACCTCATGAATAACTAATACCTTGTTTCTGTCTTGTTAATATTACACAATGCAAGCAGGTGTCTCATTACAAGGCAAGCAGACTGTGAGAGCCAATTACTCCGGCATGGGAAATATGCGATAACAGGGCAGGGACTGATAACCATGGCCAAAAGTACCTTTTCCTTCCCAGGAGTGTGTGGGGGGGGGAAGGGAATGAGCACCCCTTCCTTTCCTAGAGTCAAGGGCAAGAGCGTCCCTAACAGTCTACCGTCACAATGTCTTGCGTATCCTTACATATATCCTTCCCCCTTCAACAATGGAACTCACCATTTTGTTTATAGTGTAATTTTTCAGCACAGCGTCAGAACTGATGATTCATTTTCTCAAGTAACACTGAAATCTCGTTGATCAATATGCCCTCCATAATCTCTCAGACTCTTTTCCCTTGTCTATGCTCTTTGACCTAATATGGTTCCTTCCAAATTAGTTTCTTATAGAAGTCTCAATTCCTTCTGTCACCAAGTGCAATGTTCAGTTTAAGCTGTCTTTATTTCTTTTCTTTTCTTCCCCATATGGTATCAGTGCCAGTTTTAGAACTGGGCCTCCAAGGTCTTTAATCTTTCATTGATCTCACGATGACAAATGAAATCTCAATAGCAATCCCTTCAGTGTTCATCCGTATGTTTCTCTATTCAGTTTAAAAAGCTGCAAGTTAAGGCTTTCTTCAATCATTTCTTTATGCAAATCTTCCATCAATTTTCACATTAAGTGTAATTGACGATATGATTTTTAAGAGTCCAAGTGAACAATAGCATTTATCAGCCATACCTTTCATTAACTGATGTTACAGTACCTTCTCAAAACTGAACAAATATTTTTTTCTTTGTAAAACCATGTCGTTTTCAATCAATGCATGCTGTGTAAAATGTCTCCCTACTTAGTCCTTTAAAATACCTTTGCATAACTCCGACAAAAATGAATATTAAAATAAACTGTGATAAGACTAAAATGTATACCTTTCAATTAGAGATGTAGTTAAAGTTTATTTTATAATAATGTCTTAATCATAGTATACATACTAAAGTATATACTATGTGATATGTTTTCTGAAATTAAAACAGAATTCCATCATTAGATGCCAAATTCTGCCATGCATAAATTACTTGCAGAGTAAGGTAGTACTCAGGGTGAGCAGTATGTTACAGTATGCTCAGTATGTGAGCAGCAAGTAGTTCCATTGATTTTGATGAGACTGCTGATGAAGTAAAGGATTACTCAAGAGCCAGCCTATCAAAATATGTCGATAAAATAATATGCAATATGAAGCTATTATATTGCTAACTGTGGAGATGTCAAGAATTCCTCACATTTTTGAGAAACCATTTAAACAAATATTTTAAGATCTGAAAGTTGACACATTAACAAACCATTTAGACATCATCATTTTGTCACTGACACGCTTTTCAAGAACATGTCCTTGAGGAAACCCCACAATACAATTAACATAGGATTAAATAAAAACCGTAGAAGTGCATTCTAAGTATTTTCTTTCAATCCTGACAGACATACAGTGTACCTCAGCTTTCATTTCACCTGGAAGACTCCATTCTATGCATCCGATGAAGTGGACTATAGCCCATGAAAGCTTATGCTGAAATAAACTGGTTAGTCTCTCAGGTGCCACAAGTCTTCCTCGTCTTACAGACTAACATGGCTGCTAATCTTAAACCTGTCAAAATCTTTTATTACTTTCACTGGCAAACATAGATCAATAGATTCATAGATTCTAAGGCCAGAAGAGACCACTGTGATTATCTAGTCCAAGGGTGAGCAAATTATGGCCCCCACATACATACATTTTAATCCAGCCTAAGAGCTCTTGCCAGGGAGCAGGGTCACAGGCTTGACCCATTCCACATGGCTCCTGGAAGCAATGACATGTCCCTACTCTAGCTCTACACCTAAGGGCAGCCTGGGTGCTCCTCATGCAGTCCCTGACCCAAGCACCGCCACTGAAGCACTCATTGCCTGGGAACTGTGGCCAGTGGGGGCTGCAGGTGCAGCACCTACGGACAGGGTAGTGCGCAGAGCTGCCTGGCCACACCTCTGTGTAGGAACTGGAGTGGGGACATGTCGCTGCTTCTGGGAGAGGCTTGAGGTAAGCACTACCCAGAGCCTGCACCCCTGACCCCCTCCTACACCCCAATCCCCTGACCTAGCCCTGATCCCCATCTTATCCACTCAATTCCAGCCCGGAGAACTCTCCAACCCCTCATCTCCAGCCCCACCCCAAAGCCCGCACCCCCAGCCAGAGCCCTGTCCCCCTCTCACACTCCAGTCCCCAATTTCGTGAGCATTCATGGTCTGCCATACAATTTCCATATCCAGATGTGGCCCTCGGGCCAAAAAGTTTGCCCAACCCTGATCTAGTCTGACCTTCTGCCTAGCACAATTGTTGTTTGAACAGAGCATATCCTTTGCATTAACATCTACTCTTGATTCTAAAATTGCCAGGGATGGAGAACCCACCAGAGCCCTTGGGGAAACAAGGAGTGGGAGGTGCTTCGGTCAGACCAATAGGAAAGAGTCAGATAGAGAGGAATGTTCCCCACAGAGCGGGCTGGGGCGGTCACATGCTGGGCAGGTAGATGCTGCTCTGGTTGGCTGCAGCAGCCTTGTGCTGGCTGTTGCTAGGCCTCTGTGAGCACCATTCTTCCCAGGTACCTGCCTGTGTGGTCAATGTCTCACTGCTAGTGGCAGTAAATCCACAGCAGGGAGTGGCCTCCTGCACAGCTACGCCAGGGATGCCTGTAGCACCTACTACATGGGTGAGGGTTGCACACAGGCAGCAGCAGCAAGGTCCTATAGGGTGGGGGTTGCATCTTGGGTATTTGCAGCCAGTGCGATCTGGGCAGGCTGCTCCCTGTGGCATCGGGCCCTAAGGGGGCGGCAGCTAGTGCTGCTCCATCTGTGGGTGGCTGGGAGCAGCTAGTGCTGCTCTATCTGCACTACAGCTAAGAACGCCTGGCCCAAGGTTCGGTCCTTTCTTTCATAAAGGGCTCCCTATTCCCATCCCCCCATAAGTCAAACACTGGGTGAAGCAAAAAAACCTTTGAGTAGCAGTTCAGCTCTATAAGGCATGGTAGTTTCCCTGAACGTGAAGACATTCTGGGTCACCTGACAGAGGACTGTCCCCAAAACGTCATCTCTCTGTTCTAATATTGTGTAATAATACACTGCAAATGTATATACAGTAAATCTACATTGTGGTCGTGTTCACCACTGTTGTGGCACATTATATCCACACTGCTTGGAAAGAGATACAAAAATATTATTTACCAATGCATCATTTAAAAATAGAAATAGAACAAAATAATAGATTCGAGCTCATAGTTGCAGGGTAGGTCTCACCAGCGTTTCTGAATTCTGCATAAAGTGCTATTAGTGACTGATAAAATATTAATTACAAGAATGTAGCTGAACAGCATCTGACCGAGGAAATGCCATTAGTGAACCATGATTTTTCTGCCAAAAAAATACCAAGCAAAGCACAATTTTGCTTTCTGCCCTATTTAGTAAGGATCACAAGTTTGTGGCTAGTGATCTGAAAGCATCTTGGAGTCATCCACAACAGGGAGACCTGCAGACAGCATGCCCACTCATCTTTTAAAACAAACCAAGCCAAAACACATACACAGTGTGCCTTGAAGGGATGAGCACAGTTTTGTTGTTTCAGTAAGAGCAGAATTACGGTTTTGCTTGGCATCATGTTAAAACCCCAGTGAGTTGTTCAGCCATTCTGTATTTGGAGAGATGAAGTCATCTCTACTCTAAACCACTCACCTCCAACTACCTTTGACCCCTGCCTCTCTGGTATTTCCCACTGTCTCCTCTCCTTTTGTTTCTGTCCCTATCTCTGCAGTTTGAATCCCAGGTTGTGAATTCAGTTTCAAGCATCGCTGTTGCTGGCTGACACAGAAAGTTTTTCTCTAGTACACCAATTCACTTTAGGCTGATTTGCAGACTGACCATCCTTAGTCTATATCCTATGTCTAACTTACTACAGCCTGCTCCTCTCATTGTGAACTCCAAATCCCCAGTTGCTACAGAGAGTAGGAACCTGGCTTCTGACATCTCCCAGCAGAATCTAAATGACTAGGCACTGATAATATGTTCCATGGCATAACAATGAACCAGTCTCGTTGTAACTAGTTTCAAAACCTTCCTGTCAGGTCTACTGACTAGAGAGTTTTATTGCTGCTACCAAGCTGGCTCTCTGTAGAATTCAGTCTGAACTTAAAAAAAACCACAAGGTTTAATTCATTAATTTAACAAACACTCTCCCTCCCAGTACTTCCAGTGACCTATTAGATTAGTGAAACTGAAGCATTCCCTTACAGAACTTTTCTGATCTATAACACACAGGCATACATACGTGTTGGGTCTGTCTACATCAGAGGTACCCAACCTACAGCCCACCAGAGCATTTTATAAGGCCTGCGGCCTGCTTCAACACAATGTACTAATGGCCGATTCATTAGTGTTTTGTCATCATGTTTACATCACTTTAGTTACAAGTGTGTAGACAGACAGTACTGTATATAGAAATAACCTATCTAAATACCTACAAAACAAGCTGAACTTAAAGTTACCTGTATTGATTTATATATTAAATCTTATTAAAATGCATAGAATCTGTTTGACCCACACAAGGTTGTGTTTAGGATTACGTGGCTCTCTTATGTAACAAGGGAGGCATCACTAGTCTACATGGTATGTTATCCCCACCAGAGGGATGTAAATTCCAGTGAGCACTAGCATGTCACACACTGTGTCACCAGCGTGTAGCTCATTAGCATGCACTAGAAGTTCCCTAGAGGAAGTTAATGTAGACTCCAAAAACTAAATTTTCCAGAATTTTCATTCAACCCAAAACCACTTCATTTCACTGTTGTCAAAAAGAAAAATTCATTTGACCGAAACGAAACATTCTGTTTCAATTTTTACCATTTTATAGGTTTTTATTTTTAAATAAAATTAAGGAAATTTTAAAGCAAAAGTTGTTTCATACAAAAAAATGCAAAAATGTTTTGTTTAGAAAATGTTGAAACAAAATGTTTCAACTTTTGGGAAATTTATTTTGTTGTTTTTGTTTTCCAGCATGAACAATTTGGCAAAACCAACATGAATTCGTAAAACTTTTCAGTATCACCAAATCTGCATTTTTCAGTAAAAAAAAGTTTTGTCCAAAAACTTTTGACTGGTACTGTGTATAAGTCCCCATGTTAGGCTGCTTGCTGAGATGAGGGACCCCAAACCTAGCCTCTCTCTTGGTTAATGAAAGGAAGGACAAACAAGCAGAACCCTGATTAGATTTGCTTTCCAGTGGCACAGGACAAACATGAAACACTTGGGATTAATAGGTCAGAGAACCCGGCAGATTTATGTGAGCTAATTGTGTTCCGCGGATAGACTTATTTAACAAGGAATCCACGATTTAGGAGCACCTATTTATTGACTTTCATTAAAACGAACAGGCTCCTTGGAGACCTGTATTTATTCTTTGTGCTACCCATTATGGTTCCTGAAAAGCTGTTTGTATTACCCAGTTGACAGCAACTTTCTATAACTTGAAAGTGGTTGTTGTTGGGGAACTAGAGATACATTCAAGATGCTTAAAAAAGTCAAAATGGGCAAGTTGGTGGAATACCGTTAAAATTATAAGTCCCTAGTGCACTGGAATATATGTTTCCCCATCTGGTCTCTGGAAGGAATTAGGTAAGCAAATAGTTTTCTCTGTGAACCTGCAACACTTCATTCAGCAACCGATTCCAGAGAGACTCTCTTATATACTCATTCTTTGCACTCAGCTTCCCCTGTTATATGTAGAATCACTCCCCCCATTCTTATTTGGGTATATCATAGTTTTAGCCCATACAGCACTAGGAGATGGAAATTAACGGCTGTGAAAACCAGTCTTATGTTTTGCCAAAAGGCTAAGTAAATGATGTAGTCTGCTATGGAAGAATGCAGAAAGCAGATTTCTTCCTCTCTCCCCCACAGTGTAGGATTGCCCTATTAGGACTGGAATCAGAAGGACCCTCTCGTGGTAAGTTCTGCATTCAAGTATTCTTTCAGCCATGGAAGCAGTATGTGAGTATTTGCCCTTATTTGTGATTATAGCTAATTCTGTATTATTATGGTAATTATTGCTTTCACTAGCTGAACTTAATCAACAGAGAAGTGATAGGGCACGTGTCTATATATATATATAACTGTTATTGCAAGGTAGGTAAGAATCTGATGACATAGTTATCACATCATTTTTTAAAATGTTGTATAATACTAGTAGATTTTAAAAAATGTTCATCTTCCATTAGCTAAAAAATCATCACATAGCATAGTGGAAAATTGTAAATTAGTGTTACTTCCCTTTCCTTTATCACATCAACTCTTAATGGACTGTGCATGTATATATTTAAATATACACACAAAAATTAAAAGCAATTAAAAATCTAAGAGCTACAAACACTATAGTTATTTTACATGCAGAATTACTGCCAGAACCTGTGATGAGATGGTCTGGCCTAGTGGTTGGAGCCAGGGGAATCAGAGCTGGAATCAGGAATCTAGAGTGGGGTTGGAATGAGAGGGAGGCTGGAACAGGACTAGGAACAGGGAGGGAGCAAGAGCAGGCCACGACTTGGGGAGTCAATTACCACTGTCATGCAGGAAAGAATTCCAAGCCCTGGAGTGATGCTGAACAAACTGAGCTGATGTTCCTCCTCTAGGGCTTATATACCTGCAGTGGGAGTCACCAGGACAGTTCCTGGCTTGTGGATGGGCTGGGGCCCAGTACAGGAGTGACTCATCACCTTACAATTACTAAACACTTTTCAGGAGTAATCGGGGAGGGTCTTTCAATTCATATTTTCCTCTATAGTATTATCTCCATCTTTGTACCTTTCTTCAACTTTCCACTGAAGTCATTAAAACTGAAGCCCACTAGGACAGTCAAGCAATCAATCCCAACACTAATAATAGTGATAAAAGCTGCTGTACTGTATTTAAAATAGGCCTAGTGCTTCACTGCTCTTGCCTTCTGCATTCAGTAGTTATAAATCTCTGTTCCCCCTTTGAAATCAGAATCAGACTGCTGAGGTAGAGAGCTCCAGTTTCACCTGGGAGGTTATGAGAGGAAATCATTCCACAAGGGAAGAGAAAAATATAGCCAGCTGACTATGCACCATTTAATTCAATGGCTCCTTAGTGAGGAGCATCAATGGCTGGGGTGCAGCTGACAACAGAAATGTTGCTTTATATAACATTTTATTGTCCATTTGTGTGCTATTATAGTAGCAAATAGTTAACAGGCCACAGAGGAATAGAACCAAGTCAAAGAAATCTGTTCCAGTAAGTACTTTTGGTGGCTTGGAGTCAATTCAGTCATGCCGCAGGTTTGTGGGTTGGCATATTTTTGTCCCTGGACTATACTTTCATTATACAATATTTTTCTCAAAACCACTTATACAGAAACATAGATGTGGACAGTGCCTTATAGGCAAGTGTGTACACAAAGTCCTTGCCCTGAGGAATTTGTGATCTACAGTGCATGGATAACAAGATGAAAGACAACAGATTTTAACATATAAAAAGGTGCCTCCACTTTAGGGTTGCCTACTTTCTAATCACACAAAACTGAATATCTCTACCCTGCCTCTTCCCCAAGGCTCCACACCGTCCTGCCCTTTCTATGACACTCCTCCTCCGCTTGCTCCATCCCCGATCCCTCCGTCGCTCCCTCTACCCCACTCTCACTCACTTTCACCGGGAAGGGGCAGAGGGTTGGGGTGTGGGAGCGAATGGAGGACTCTGGCTGGGGGTGCAGGCTCCTGGGTGGGACCAGAAATGAGGGGTTCAGAGTATGGAGAAGGCTCTAGGCTGGGGCAGAGGGTTGGGGTGTGGGAGGACATTCAGGGTGGAGGTTGTGGCAGTGCTTACCGCGGCTCCCAGGAAGCTACCATCAGGTCCCTGTCACCTCTAGACACATGGGTGACCAGGTAGGCTCTGCACACACTGCCCTCGTGCCCGCAGCCACCGCCACCACCGCCCACACTGGTCGCAGTTCTCAGCCAATAGGACTTGCAGAGCCGGCCCTTTGAGTGGGGGCAGTGCACGGAGGCTCCCTGGCAACCCACACATCTAGGGCGGGGGAGGGGCAAACTATGGCCCAAGGGCCACATCCGGCCCTCCAAACATTTTAATCTGGCCCTCAAGCTTCCGCCGGGAGGCAGGGGTGGCTTTCCCCACTCCTCGCGGCTCCTAGAAACAGCAACATGTCCCCCGTCTGGCTCTTAAACACAGGGGAGCCCGGGGGCTCCACACACTGCCCCCACCCCATATGCAACCTCTGCGGCTCCCATTGGCCAGGAGCCATGACCAATGGGAACTGCAGGGGCAGCGCCTGCAGATGAGGCCACACACAGAGCTGCTTGGCTGCACTGCCATGTAGGAGCCAGAGGGAGGATATGTCGCTGCTTCTGGGAGCTTCTTCAGGTAAGTCTCTCTCCAAGCCTGCACCCCTGACCCCCTCCTGCGCCCCAACCCCCTTCCCCTGCCCTGATCCCACTCCTGCCCTCTGAACCCCTCAGTCCTAGCCCAGACCACCCTCCTGCACCACCAACCCCTCATCCCCAGTCCCACTACCGAGCCTGCACCCCCTCCCATACTCCAACCCCCAATTTCATGAGCATTCATGGCCCACCATACAATTTCTATATCCAGATGTGACCCTCTGGCCAAAATGTTTATCACCCCAGTCTAGGGGCTGCAGGAACCTGGCAACCATTTCTGGGAGCTGCACAAAATGAGGGCAGGCAGGAATCCTGCCTTAGCCCCAGGCTCCCGCTGCGTTGCTGAGCGGAGTTTTCAGAGCCTGTTCAGCGGTGTCAACCAGAGCCACCAGGGTCCCTTTTCGACTGGCCGTTCTGGTTAAAAACTGGATGCCTGGCAACCCTACCCCATTTTCTCTTTTAGGTGCCTTTGATATTATTTAAATAAAAATACAACAAATCCATCCTGCAGCAAACCCCCATTCCAGCAAAACTCCATCCCCAACACAATCCAGAAGACAGAATTTTCCCACCAGAACTCAGTTCCTCATAAATAATCACTCCGAATGGGATCCAACTTGTTCAACCATCCAGGAAAAACAGGTAGATCTTGCAGTATGCCCTGAAGGACAACAATCCCTGACTACTTTGGGCCCATGGCTGGAGTTTGTTCCACAGTTAAGGGTGCCTCACGGAGAACACACTACCACCAGCCTCCTTTATATTAAATCAAAGGAAATCCAGCTTACGTGCTTCTGCTAACTGAAATTGCAGCAGTAGGGCATGGAGAGAGAAGGTCTTTCAAACAGACAGGTCTACAGTTATTTAGGGTTTTATGGTCAAAACTAGAGACAGTCTAAAAATATTTTTTCTGCAAAAATATTACCCTCATAATACCCTTTGGTCATTACCTCTGACTAATCAGCTTTACCTAGACTGTTAGACAGCTAGCTAGCTCTCATACATATCCCAGTCTCCAGGCCACGCCTTCAACAGTGCTTCAAAGTTAGGTGTAGTAGCAATATGATCTGAGTGTTATCTACATTCAGAAAACACTGCAGACCATACCGCCTCACTAACCTTCCTAGCCGCCTACCTACACCTTGAACAGGGGAAGAGACAAGATGGATTCCTACAGAACCTCACAAGGCAGTGACCTGTGGGAGGAGAAGCAATTGCCCCATACCAGGCTCCAGGAATGCTCAGCATTGAAAGAATAAAGCCATTAAAGAACAGTCCCATCTACTCCTGCTACTGTCAATCATCAATGCCTCGTGATCAATGGTATCAAAGAGTTAACCATATATCTGCTTGGACAGCTGATTTTAAACCATCCTGAGGAGATCATCCACTAATGCCACCAGAGTGCAAGAGAGAAATGATGCTGGTTTGTTCCCAGACTAATAAGGATCAAGATCTCAGGCAACAGGTAACTCAGTTGTCTCACCACAACCCCTTCTTTGATCTTAACCAGAAATGGAAGATGCTATGCAGGCTGATAATTCAGCAGACTGTCAACATTAGGCATTGGGGTTTTGAGTAAAGTTTTCACAGTTGCCTCCTTGATAGACACTAGGACCTGGTCATCCCAAAAAAAGATATTAAAAAACTTCTTCAGAAATGGGGAAGCATTTCCTTACTGGCCTTCTCCAGCCAGGAAGGGCATGGATCCAGAGACCAGATAGTAGGATGAAGTTCCCCAAACACCTCTTCTACTTCAATGAGCCAGAAAACTTTGCATTTGTCCCCTTGAGAACCCCTTCTGCAGCCTTGAGAACAAGCGTCTTACTCTGAATCTGCATGATTTTAACTGTAAATAATCTGTAATTTCCTCACAGTAGAAGGGATTTGCATCAACTACCAGGTGGAGATAACCTGGATTAACCAAGATGCCCACATCCTTAAACGAATCTGCTGATTGAGATTTTACAGATGCTAATAATAGGATGGAAAAGAGAAAACTGCTTATGGGAGAACTTATTTTCCAGTCTTGTCTTCCTGGTGAATTTCATTCATGAGATTATTTATATTATATCATATTTCAATACAAACAGCAGAGAATCTATTTTTTCCCATAGCCAGAAACACAGATTTGCAGTTTTCCCTCGGCTGGTTCCAAGTATTCCAGCTGTGTCTTCAATGGTTTGAACAGATTTTTATGAGAGCTCCAGTACAGAGTCAGCTGACAGTAAGAGTTTAGAGTATGGGGAAGAGATACTTTTTCTCCCTGAGTAAGACTCCAAAGTTTGAATATAGCTGATAGAAGTTTTGTCATTCTGTCACAGGGAGTTTCAAACTGTTGCAGAATTCATTATAGAAAAATATAAAAAGGGGAAATAAAGTCCTATTTAAAGTGCAGTTCTGCTTACCAATGTTATTTTTCCATTTAAAAAAAATACACCAAGATCAGGGTGACTAAATGGGCACTATTAGTTTTTTATCATTATTATTATTAGACAAACTTTTATTTGTTTTGTGTGCCAGTGCTGATAAAGAAATACATTTCCATATATCCTAAACCCTTTCTTTAAATTTGATATTTAGTCTTTAGTGTATTGGGCTATATAGAACTACAACCATTCTAATAATGTTTTACATATATATTTACAATCTTAAAGAATCTTTTTTGTCTGGGAACTGTAGCATTTCTAAATGACTGTGGACTAAAAACATGCTAAATTGGGAACTGACCTTCTTAAAAAGAGAAAGACAGGGTAGATTAGACAATATCTTTTATTGGACCAATTTCTTTAGTAGAAGATACAAGCTTTTGAGCTACACAGAGTTCATTTACTGGACCAACTTCTGTTAGTGGAGCTCAGTGGAGCCTGAAAGCTCGTGCCTTCCACCAACAGAAGTTGGTCCAATAAAAGATATTACCTTACCTACCTTGTGTCTCTCATATCTTTGGACCAACATGGCTGCAACATCTATGGAAGGTTTATTAAAAAGAATTTAGATTCTTGTTCCCACTTCATTCCAAAATACTCACTCTTTCATTTGGACACTGATGATGTGCTGGGATGACTGTATTTCTTTTATAAATAAGATATTATGCTAATTTTTATCTAGCAATCAGTGGCGGATTAGCCACTGGGCCCATACCCAGAGGTCCCTGGAAAGCCTGAAGCCCTGACTACGGCATGTGGGACACGGGAAGACCCTGTGCCCTGATCCTGTTCTACAGCAGCAGTGGAAGGGTCCCCTAGCAGGCCCCGGCCCCGGCCAAAATCGCAAAATGGGGGAAGCAGCTCCCAACTCATCCCCAGCTGAAGCTGCCGGATGCGGGGTGGGGGAGTTCCCCACAGTAGTCCCATCCCTGGCAAAAGTCCCTCAGTGGGGGAAGTCCCTCCCAGTGCCCCCCAACTGCATCCCCAGCAGATGCCTCTGGGGAAGGGAAACCCCAATATCCCCATCCATTCCCTGCAGAAGCTGTAGGGTTCAAGGAAAACCCACATGCCCGATCCTGCTCTCTGGCAGAAGCACCACACGGGGCGGGAGAAGCCCCAGAACCTCAACACTGGTTCCCTGCAGAAGAGTAGGAGGTAGCGGGTGAAGCCCCCAGCACCCGGACCCCCACAGAGGCCCTGGGACTGAAGGGGCTCTCACTCCCCACTGTGCCCCAGGGCTACGGCGCGGGGACAGCGCTTCTCCAGTCTTGGGGCCACAGTGTGGCGGGGAAAGAGACAGAAAGGAGCAAAAGGATTTGCAGGGCTGCAGTGCGGGAGATTGAGTGGAGGGGACCCTGGGTGGAACAGAGGCGGGCCCCACCCCCGGGGGAAAGGGTAGAAAGGGATGAGGCTGTGGACAGGGCCACAGGCAGAAGGGGCAGAGGCCACAAGTGGAAGAGGTGAGAAGGGGGCTCCCCACTTGCCCTGGCCCAGGAAACCTTAATCTGCCTCTGCTAGCAACATAGGTAGCTGACATTTTACACACATGTATTTAGCATCATAACTTACAGCACTCATTTTTAATATTAAAAATATTTTTAAAAATAGAAAGAATCTCTTGAAGCATTTGTTCATTGTATACTTCTCAGTAAGTGGAAACATTATCATGAGCGCAGCAAAACAGTTTCAGTGAATAGTTATTCAAATTTTAACCAAGCTCATTTGGGTTGTTTTTGCACCATTTTCATGTTGGTTTTCTCCAAATATTCTGCATAGTTTAGCAACAGAAATATTGCTAGAAACAATTAAATCTGAATTTATAAATGAGAGTATTCAACAATGAATCCAGATTCTAAGAATTTGCTAAATAAATAATGGAACAGAAGCATAATGTGATAGATATGTCCAAAGAAAACTTATAAACACAGTCTGAATTTTATATATTGAATCGTTGTGGAGAGTGGACCACAATCTACAAATCAAGAATTATTCACCAAAATTATGTAGTAAATAATTCTGAGAAAATCCCTCTCTGCGGGTGGAAAAAAATCCAAAGAGAAAAAGAAAAAAAAAATAGCAAGTACATTTTAATTATGAATTATTTACTTAGCTTTAACTAGGATCTATATAGTAAAAAAAAAAATGAAAATTACAACATTATACAGTAAATTAAAGGCTATCAAAATCGATGGAAAACTCCCATTTATTTAAATGAGCTTTGGATCAGGCCCTGAGAGAGTAGAGAAGCAAGGAGATTTTAGTCTACAAAAAAGAAGAATTTTGAGGAAAGATTGTCCTTGTCCTTAAATTTTTATTATATTTTTAAATCAGTAAATAATTTTTGGCACCTTGCATTATTTTAGTGCATCAGATTTGGCTGTTGTGTATATTGGGGGTTTGTTATATATCCCTTCTCTCTATTCCCTCACTGTTTTACATCTACTACATTAACGTTATTTGAAAAGGGGAATGTAACTTTTAAAAAAGGGTAAATATATGTTTACATTTATCTCAAATCTTTCCAGCATCATAGAGAATGATCTTAATCTCCACATGCCCATTGGTTATAATTCTATTCAGTTGTTCAGATTAATTAACTAAACCCTATATATCTGCTAAACATGCATTGGTGCTACAATAACCTAGCTGCTCATCTCACTGCATTTCCGCAGTGTGTCACAGCAAAAACAAAACTACTTTTCCCAAATAATTTACAGCAGGCTCTTCCTGCTACTAGGTCATCAACAGGATGTGCATACAAAATCAGTTCACTCACGCACATCATAGCTTAAATAATACAATTGGTATGATAAGAGCTACATAATATACACAGCACATTCTGTATTTAGCAGAAAATAATTCAGAGATGAAGGGGTTATGACCAAACCTTGCCACCTCAGTAGGCAAATTCCTCAGACATACCAATAAATAATAAAATAGTTTAAGTATTTCTGATTTCTGGAAATAGGCAATTATTGAGCGCAAGAGTAACTACAGACTGAAAATGCTTCTCAGTAACCACTTAATTCCACAGGATGGAAATATGATTGCCTCTCCACAGGTGTAACCACTGTAGTTCTGGGAATAGAGGCCATACAGTG
The DNA here is from genome assembly GCA_007922305.1 of Dermatemys mawii. Lineage (NCBI taxonomy): Eukaryota > Metazoa > Chordata > Testudines > Dermatemydidae > Dermatemys > Dermatemys mawii. Next base: position 21,095,040 of record ML677349.1, read on the forward strand.
GGATCAGTAGCAAGCCACTGCCTGGAGTGCAGAGGAGATTCGTGCCAGGGGAGGGGCCGAGTGTGGCCAGTCAGTTCCTAACAATATAGATCCACTAGAAACAACCCCAGAGTAAGAGTAGGAATAGCAACAGTTTCTTCTATACCCTGCCTACAAGCTGAGGAACATCCTCTCCACACCCTGATCCTCCACACAACAGCATAAAAAGAGCATTAATTTCACCTATAGTGATTTATTTGCTCATCACATAGCTTTCAAACTTCATGTGAGTCATGTGACTACTAGCTTTCAAACGTCATGTGAGTCATAGAAAGACTATTGCTGAGTTTAGAAATAAAGGAAAGTACAATACACCGTAAGGAAAGTAAACTGACACGAGCAATGAATGAGCTGACAGTTACAACTACCACATACAGAGAAAATAGCTTAGCTGATAGGACAAAGGTCATAGGGTTTATGAGGCAAGATGTTTTCATGAATAAATATTTAATCCAGAATATCCATTTACTTGAAACCCCCTTTTAGGGCATGCATCCCTGATCTCCAAGAGTGTGGGGTCCTTTGTTCCTTCCTGATGCATCCTTAGGACCTGTGGACCCTGGATTCCTAATGATCAATTCCCCCACCTTCTAGCCAGGTGTACAAAGGGCTGACAGCCCCAGGGCCTCTAGGTTATTTCTTAACTGTGTGGTCTTTGATTTGCTGTACTACAAAATAGTTTCCTGGATAGGAAAAGGGATAAACTAAAGTAGGAGAAAGAAAGAAGTAAAGGCCTCAGGGATGTTAACTAAACAGAACTCCAACCCACACCACCACAACAACTGAAAGCCCACAGCAAAAATCAATCCAATAAGAAAATTCCCTCACCCAAGTCTGCCCCCAGCCTGATCTGGGCACTGGGACCAGAGTTCAGGCTGAAGGGCTCGTATCTGTCTGTGCAGCTGACAGCTCTCACATCCAGGCTGACACCTGGCCCAGGTTCAAGGAGACCTATGGCCTCTGGTGTTTTTCAGCCCCCTATGTGTACCACAGCTTCTTGAGGCAGATTGTAGTGCAACAACGGATGGGTGAGGGTACGGTTGCCAACCCTCCAGGATTGTCCTGGAATCTTCAGGAATTAAAGATTAGTCTTTAATTAAAGATTATGTCATGTGAGGAAACCTTCAGGAATACATCCAACAAAAATTGGCACCCCAAGGTGGAGGAGGGACTCCAGGCCAGCCTCAGGCTCTCTGACCAAAATGGCTGCTCTTCCTTTTGTAGTGGAGAGCAACAACCAGCCTAATTCCCTAGTCACAGGTCTCTCAGACTCAATTCATAGGGGCCTGGCCAGCCCTGTGGAGGCTTTTCAGAGCTTGCCATTGGTCCTTGGCATGCCAGTCAAGATCCTGCTCCAGGCTCAGTGTGTCCCTCCAGTACAGGCACAGGAGGCTGTCTCCATCACAATCTCTGCCTCTGTGCTGGTCGCTGTGGGAGCTTCATATTTGAAGCCTGTAACCTGGTAGGGCCTACATGTTGATTCTTCTTTTCTCTGTCATCTTACAGGCCTGTGTGCAGTAAATACTACACAATTATTTCCTTCTAAATTCATGTCACTGAATTGCTCTGTTTCACAAATCCCATTCCAGCTTATCCTAGAACATTACTTTCCTTTATTTCTAAACTCAGCAATAGTCTTTCTATGACTCACATGACGTTTGAAAGCTAGTAGTCAGGACAGAAACTGCTCCAAGGCACCTTACAATAAACCCCTCAGAGACCTGTGTATACTTCCTGTATCTCCAAATCCCTTGTCATCTCATTTCCAGTACAGACGGTGCTTAATTTGTAATGAAAGAGGTGCCAGAGTTCAAGCAATATTTTTACATTCATAACTGACGCAACAAGCCCAGAGGTGCTGGGGCTATGAACTGCCAAACCTAAAGGTGCCAGCCCTGGCACAATCAACTACTGCAGTCAGCACTGAGCATTGAAGAATCCTGAGTTACAACCCGCAAAAACATGTAATTGCCACAAAATTTTTAAAAATTTTTTGATCAGCTGGGGTTTGAACTCCCCCTTTTCGTGTATGTGTGTGTCAGAGAGAGAGAGAGTTAGTTACTGGTTGAAAATTTAAATTTCAATGCATACAAAACACACACATACAAAAAATGCAGTTTCCACCACCATCACTACACAGAGTACTACCCACTCCCCACTCTCCCTTACAACGCTCCCTAAAAGTGACACCACCTGAGGGAGATAGGTAGTTATATGTCTTTCAAGAGAATAGACTGCAGCCCAGGCCAGTCACCAGTACCAGTAGATGAGCAGATGGGAGGACATCTTGGGAGCCCTTAAGGAGGAGGTGTGTCACTTATGAGCCAGTCAGGTGTCAGTTAGGACCCACCTCTTCTCTCCCAATGTATAGTACCCAGGTATGCAGGAAATGGCCTAAAAGTTCAAGTTTGAGGGGAGGAGATGCTTTCTGGACACCAGGGTTGGTATTTCCAACCGTGACTTTGAGCAGTTTGGAACATCTAACCCTAAAAGTAGCATGTTGGGGAGCTGCCAAAGGGAAAGTGGCCAGATGAATTGGTAGCAGATTAAAAGAGCCTATGGCCAAGGAACTGTAGGAAAGAGCCCACTGGTGGCTATGGAAAGCCTACAAGAAAGGGGACTAGTGGATATCTGCTTAGGCAAGGAACAAAGAGTCAGCCAGAACTGGGGAGCCAAGCAGTGCACCTATGTACTGAAGCAAGCAGAGGCCAATGCAGTGAAGCAGCAAATTGAGAGGAGGAACTAACCCACGTGTGGCACAGAAATTGAGATTGCTCTGAAAGGGTCAGCAGCCATAGTATCCCAGTGAAACCACAGGGAATACTTGCTATTCAGAGCAGCTGCCAAAGAAGAACCTGCAAGAGCTGCTGGCATAGTTGCTGAGTTGCAGAGTCCAGGAGAAGAAGCTGAAAGCATGTGTTAGTAGTAGAGGCCTCCAAGAAGCAGCCATCTGGTCATTCAAGGTGTGTCTGTACAGCAATTAAAACCCCACAATTGTCCCATGCCAGCTGGCTCAGGCTCACAGGGCTGTTTAATTGTGGTGTAGGAAGAGCCCGAGAGCCCTGAAGAGAAACACAGAGCATCCTTAATATCTGTGAGCAAACAGTCCTCCAAGGCTGCCTCAGAGAGGACATGAAAGCTTTAAAGTTAGAAATGCTCCAATGCTGGTACCTGTTCAGAGCCTGATGGTGAATGTCCTCTATACAGGGTGTTGAGATATGTTTGTGGAAAAGTGTGATTTAGAGACACACTGTCAGAAGGGACAGTATTATGAATATCAGAATTTAGAGATATGCCCTGGAAGCTGGGGTTGAAAACAGTTCTCTAGTTTGTTTTATTAAAAGGTTTATTCCTTTCTCATTCATTGGCTGCTTGTTTAATGAACCCCAGGATCATTGCACAGGGGGATCATGCACAATTTTTCATTCTTGTCACACAAACACTGTTCCCTGCTAACACATCATCAGGTAGAGGGCACCCCAAATTAGGTTGGGAGGAGAAGATGCCTTGTCATATTCCACCTCTTTTCCTATTCATGGCTAGCAACAAGCTCTGAATCTCTTACTGATACACTGAATAAACACCACCTGCATGCTACGCCAACACAGGGACGTAAGAATGGCCATACAAAGCCAGACGAATGGTCTATCTAGCCCTGTATCCTTTCTTGTAACATTTGCCAATGCCAGATGTTTCAGAGGGAATGAACAGAACAGCGATCATCGAGTGATCCATCCCGTTGTCCACTCCTAGCTTCTGGCAAATATCCATTTCTCTGTGGGTACGTGATCTCTACACTACAGTTTGCTGACCGATCAGTATGCAATAATTACTGGACTAAATTAAGTGTGTGCATACAGATAATGTAACAATATCACACCAAATACCTGTGTATGGTCTAGTGAATAACAAGATATACCAAGTATCTTTTACTTGTATTTAACAACACTACACCTAAAAATTGTATTCACACCAGTTTGTTTAACATGCATTTACCTAGAAATGCACTATGAATCAAATCATTAAAAGGGGTAGAATTTTTTGTTGTTTACAATGAAAACACAAAAAATGCATTTCATCTTAGAGAATATCTCTCCATTTTCACTGGCATAAAAAGCTGTTTTCTCAGGTGACGGGTGAAAGCAGAGAATAGTTTGCTATATCTCATAACGGTACTGGGAACTAATGGAAAGACAGGCACTAACTAAAATTTTGCAAAACTGTGCAAACATTTCAGCTTTCAAACAAGAGTTGCGCATAACGTGACTTGACTACACTCCAACAATCCTTACTTTAAAAAAATTCCCAGAAGTATGGAATGGTGAATAAAGAGCCTGATAATTAAAATACCTGAACTTAGGTGACAAGAGATAAGATGGGGGGAGTCATACATTGTGAAGAGCTGCTGCCTTTTTTACCTTCCCAGAACCAATGACCCTTGCTTTATAGTGATCATGACTTTCAAGTTCTCTCTTATCTAAAAAATCCTGTAGATGGTTATAATAGGTTACGTGATAATACTGAGGACAATATTATACTTCTACTTTTGTGTGGCAGTTCTCTGAAACCCTCATAAAATATGCATGGCTTAAAGCTTCTTTGTGGCACTTATTGTGCCTGTTCATCTCATGAAAGCTGTACAATAGCATATTTAACAGGATACTGCCAACTAGCTTTAGGCCTCAAATGTTCCTGTATACGCCTCAAACTCTGTGTGTGCATGCACACATGCATTTCAGGTGATGTTAACCAAATACTGCATTACAGAAATGTATGTTTCCATGAATATTTTAAAATTCGCATGCAGACAGTTTATTGGATAATTTAAACATCTCTTCACAGTATTGTGAACCCCCAAAACAACAATGGTCGGTTTCCTTCTCTGGTTCTCTCACATTAGCACAATCTGTTTTCATTGCCCAACCAAACTGTGCCAACACTAATACACTAATCAAACAGTATAAACAGTGAAAACGAAATTAGATTTTTAATTTTTTTTCCACTGTCTTAAAAACCTACCCAAACATTGACCTTTGACTTTCATGTTGTTATTGTCCTTTTATAGGACAGACTGAAAAAGAAAAAAAATAGGTTATAATATTATAGACAAGGAAAGTGCATCTCTTTTGAATTTGGGAATTTCAGTTCTAGTAACAGAAACAGCAAACTCAATCTGCAGCCACCCTGAGTGAGTACCTACCTAAGTGTCATGTATACATATATCACTGTGGGATCTTTACACTGGAGTATGGGCTCTGCTATACAGTTATTTAGCGTGTGGCAAGCTGGAGTGTGAATCTAAAGGGAACCAGCTTCCATTCACTATGTCGCTGTGTGGACCCTGTTTCCATGCACCAACGATTCCTTAGTGTGGTCTGACATACTGCATCCAGTGGCAGCTCTACCAAACTCCAGGGGTACAATGGCACCCACAGAAATCAGGCCCCGATGGGCACCCAGACAGGCAGAGCTGGCTTGGGAATGCAGTCTGTGTGGTATTTAAGAACCTGCCACCTTCCCGAGCTTTTGCTTATGGCAACTGCTAGCATGCCAGTGAGATGCATAATTCTAATACAAGACTCTTTCCACACGCAGCTTCCTCTTCCAGATGTTACCCATCAGAGAAAATAACTGGTTTCAGACCTTAGTCACTTCAACCTGCACAGGATTTTCCACTACTCACAGTTCAACATGTAGAGAATTTACTTTTAACCTTCCAGTACATCCTGACCTGACTGCTCATGGACTCTGGCACTCAGATGAATCACCCATTATTGTTAACAGAGCAATCTGTGTTTTATCATCATCCCCTCCTTCTTCTCTTCCCCCTTCAGCTCCCAAGAGGATAAATCAAACTTATTATCACTCACTGAAGACTTTTTTCCACCTCTCATTATATATCTCCGCTGCCTACCTACATCTGTGTAGTTCACAGAATTCTCTCAATATACTGAAGATAAAGTAGCAACAGATAGTAGGGCACTCTTATTGTCAGAAAATCTGGAGTGACTCATCTTCACTATAGCAAGCCATGTGAGTCACAGCCATGACTCAGGAACATGACAAAAAGGTACCTGCCTTGAAGAAAGGATTGAAATTGTCCTGTTGAGCCAAGTATGCATTTTAGAGAGGGCTTTTCCACTGGGGTTATGTTATTAAATCATTTTTAAAAAGTTAAGGCATGATTGCTTGAGGAATTTTTTGCACTATTAAAATACTAATTAAACTGTGACTCATATTTCCCTCATTAGAACGTCTGTTTGATAAATTTAAAGCATCTATCCTTTCTCTTGTTCTAGTGAGTGAAACTGAATTAGGCTTTTTTGTTTAATTACTTAATTGCATGACTGCAGTGAGCGTTCAGTGGTGATTTAATCCATACAATAGCAATGACCACAGAAAGGAACAAAAGTTAGAAAACAACCCAAATTTTCACTAAACAAGGGTCAGTATGAGTAGCATTGTCAATATGAGAATGCACTGGAGGGCAAACTGCAATATCTGGACTGACACGAAACTAACACCATTCATATTCCATTGTACCAGAAATATCAGATCAAATTGGTTTAAATGTAAATACTGTAAACTAACGGAAGTCTGGTTGGTTCACTATAACTAGTAAATGTATCTAATGTGATGGGGCAAGGCCAGATGGCTATAGGAAAGTGCTAAGGAACAGATATGTTAGTTCCAGGCTAAACAAATCCCTGGTACCTTTGGAACCAAATGGCAGTTGTTCAGGTTAATCAAGACACCTGGGGCCAATTAAGAAGCTTCTAGAAAGCAGGAGAAATAGCTAGCCTGATTGGGACATCTGAAGCCAATCAGGGGCTGGCTGAAACCAGTTAAAAAAACCTCCCAGTTAGTCAGGTGGGGTTGGATGTCAGGAGCTGTGGGAGGAAGTTGTGCTGTTGGTAAGACTGAGTGGTAGACAACATATCATACACAAGGAAGGAGGCCCTGAGGTAAGGGTGAAGTGGAGTCTGAAGAAGTGGGGACTGCTGTGGGGAAGTAGCCCAGGGAATTGTATGGTGTTTTGTTGCTAAAAGGTCCGCCATCATAGCTGATACTATTAGGGTCCCTGGGCTGGAGCCTGGAGTAGAGAGCGGACTGGGCGCCCCGCTTTCTGCCTCCCTTAATTAATCACTGAGATTGGGAGGCAACAGAGACTGTGCCAGGTAGGATAGCTTCTCCTCTCTGGCTTATGATGAAAATGGCTCAGTAGGCTGTGACCTTGTCTCTAGAGAGAGAAGGGCTACGTGGAGGGTCACAGTGAGCCTATGAGGCTAGTGAAAATCTGCCAGGAAACACAGGATCCACGAAGATAAAGACAGAGCTTTGTCACATTAAAATGGCATATTTTAAAATCTTGTGGCTGAATTTATGCAAATATGTATTCCACACATTACCATAGTTATGACATACTTGTGATCCACCAGGCGAGATAAGAGAAACTAGACACTTCTAGCTAAGTCATTAAGATCTTATACAGATCTACATGAGATGGGGTGGGGGCAGTTAAAAAGGAGAAAATGCTATATACACACAGGAAAAAGCTTCAGTAACCAGTACTTGTTTGACACCTGGAATTTTCAGGGCTGCTTGGCTTACATAATTGCTCTTGGAGTATTTGTAGAATTGGTATTTCATCTAAGAAAGGAAAGATGGTCCAGTGGGTTAGGGCACTGGGTTTCAGTCCTTTCTCTACCACAAATTTTCTGGCGTGACCCTGAGCAATCAGTTCCCCATCTATAAAATCGAAATACAGTAACTCCTCACCCTCACTGAGCACTGTAATTATACTCCTGAAAAATGCCACTTTAAGCAAAAGGATGTTATGCAAATCCAATTTCCCCATGTTGGATTCGCATAACATTATTTTGCTTAAATGGGCATGGGGTAAGGTTCCAGGGATTATTTTTTCACCAGACAAAAGACATTATATACATATACAGTATAAACTTTAAATAAACTATTTAATACTGTAGTTGCCCCGCTCCACCCACCCAGCGTTTCTGCCAGGGAGCAGGGTTGGGGACGCTCCCCGGCTGGAACGGTGGGTGAGTAGAGCTGGGCGAGCCAAACAACATCATAACAGAACATTGCACAACTTTAAACGAGTATGTTCTCTAATATATCAGCAACCTAACAAAAAAAGAATGTTAACCGGGATGACTTTAAATGAGGACTTACTGTAATAGTACTTCTCTACTTCACAGTTTACTATGAGGATAAATGCAGAGACTATGAGGCACTCACATACCACACTAATAGGGGTCATATAAGTACCTAAGATAGATTGCTCCCAAGATGGTCTGTCCCAGTGCCCAACTGCTTTTAGTCTTCAGTCATTTCTAATATTTAGCCTATATTTTCCCTTGCTTAGCCTACTGTTCCTGGTCCCAATCCTAGCTTTAAATCCCAATTTAGCAAGTATAAATAACCCCTTCCTCGATTTATATTATTGCCTTGAAAATATTTATAGACTTTGGCTATATTCAGAAGTGACTAGTAATTCTGAGTGACCCAATTTCTGGATGCCCAAACTTAGATACTTAAAAGGGGCCTAGTGTTCAGAATGACCAAGTGGAAGTTAAAGATCCTAGTACACATACTGGAATCAGTATTACCCTAGTAACAAAGAGTCCTGTGGCATCTTAAAGACTAACAAAAGTATTGAAACATAAGCTTTCCATGCACCTGACAAAGTGGGTATTAGCCCACAAAAGCTTATGCTTCAATACTTTTGTTAGTCTTTAAGGTGCCACAGAACTCTTTGTCGCTTCTGCAGATCCAGACTAACACGGCTACCTGAGTAGTACCCTAGTTTCCTGTTTCCTAATTTATTCTCCCAATAAAACAAATTTCTTGTGTGTTAGTTAATTACAGTATGCTGGTAAGCACATGGCTAACTAAAGAATTAACTGTATGCAGTATTGCTAGAGCTCTGTTGGTCCCAGGATATTATTACCTCACCCACCCTGTCTCTATCTTTTATTGGACCAACTTCTGTTGGTGAGACAAACAAGTTTTTGAGCTTACACGGAGCTGAAGAATACTGTGTAAAATCAAAAGTTTCTCTCTCTCATGAGCAGAAGTTGGTTCAATAAAAGGTATTATGTCACCCGTCTTGTCTCCCTAAATGACTGCCTCAGCAGGTATGCATTTAAATTAAGATGGAATCCATGCAAATTGTTAAATTCCCAATTGTCTAGGAGGGCAACTCAGAACACAATGGTTAGGACATTTTTCTGTATGCCCCTGCACAATCAATACCTTATGTATTTGCTCTGAGAAACCTAGAGAAAGAAAGGTGATAAGGTGATATAGAAAGCCAAGTTCTTATGAATATACTATATGCTAGAAAATTAAAAGATGTATTAATAGACTAGCTTAGTTTACGTCTGATTTGTTTAGTAATCTGCTTTGTTCTGTTTGTTACCCCTTCTACCACTTAAAATCTGCCTTTTATAGTTAATAACATTTGTTTTGTTTATTATTAAACCCAGTTTCTGTAATTTTTAATTGTGGGCTGGTAGGAAGTATGCACACCTCTCTCCACATTGAGGGAGGGGGAAATTTTCATAATATATCTTTGGGTCTGCACTGCCATGGAGGTGGACATCTGAGTGTTGGAGCAAGTCCCTTAAAATGAGTCTTGCCACAGCTGATCTGTGGCTGGGTGTGTGGCCCTTTCCTCTGTGTGTGTGTGTTAGAGGTTTTAAGAGCCTCGCTCAGCAAGACAGGTTAAAGGGAGCCCATGCTGACAGAACAGGTAGACTCAGTGGTATCTCAGCACATCAAGTGGCTTCCCAAGGGGTCCAACCTTCACACACAAATGTAATAAAAATAACTCACTCCACAGCTGGAATTTCTGGACAACATTCCATGTGCTCTGTTATGCAGGTGGTCAGATTAAGTAATCATACCTGTCACTTCTAGCCTTAAAACCTGAGTGTCATAGCTGAGGTAAAAGTATCTAATCTGAGATGGCCTAGTTTCTCTGAATGAAAATTCTATAAACCTAAATCAGAATGGTCAAAATGAGTCTCAGATTTTAACAAACTGTCTTGGATTATGAATTTTTTTTTTTTAACATTAACCAATTAAAATTACTAAACACTTGGGGTGAACCTAGAATTTGGAGCAGAAAAATTTTAAATGTTTTTTCATCCTGACTGCATTTTTCAGGTCTTTGCAAAACTCAAAGAATAAAAATCACCCTGGTTCAAGACTTATTATATTCACATCTGCATAGCTCCCCAAAAGCATCACTGCTCGTCTGAAGCACCTGTGAAAATATTAAGGTCTAACATCGCATGCATCATCAATGATAGAAACACATGCCTTAGACTAATGCAACACTGTGATTCTCAGTTATCCAGTGGTATGAGGCATTTCTTTTTATCTTTGGCAAGTGGAATAATATCAGACCTTAAAATCAAATAATTTCATTCTTATAACCTTTTAGCTTTCTCTCTCCCACCTCCCTCCTTTCAATTTGAGTGTGATTTTACTGGCTGATAATTTAGGAACAGCTAGAAATAGAAACCATTTCTTTGTACTATTTGAGAGTAGATTAGAAACTCATATTTCAAAGGGCATAAAGCATTAATCTTCTACTCAAACATTTAGCAATATATTGGATATTTAAATTGTATCAGAATTGAAGGGGCAGAAAAGGCAAGATGGTAATCAGAATGACATGATATTAAAAGGTCATTATCTCACAATATATAAGGGCTAAAACACTTTGGTAGAGAAGTTTAATTATTACAAGATTAGATTTTTCTTCCCAAGCACTAGTCCTGGATTGATATGCAGTACAGTGGGAACACTGCAAACAGTTGAGTTTGGGTTAGCCCCCCAGTTACAAAATATTGTGATGAATCTGCTCAGCAGTACACTATTGGTCCCATCAACCTTCTCTCTTGTGACCCAGGATCCTCCTGGGAGGATACATAGGTGTGTTGCCCTGAATTTAAGGAGTATGTATGACCCAAAATGTAATGAAGTTAACTACAACCATACTATATGCATTCAGCCACCCTAAATTAATAAAACACCACAAAATTAAAAATTTACAAACAAGCTTTTAAAAGCAAACACACATCTAACACAGCTAACAATTTCTACTAATCAAAGTAAAAAACCTTAATTAAAAAACCTTAAATCTAAAGACCTCTAATATTAAAAGAATTTAAAATTTAAAAAATTATAATCTATATAATTTATAAAAATTAATAACTAATCAAATATATTTTCATGCAAACCTTTAAAGCCATCTTAAAAATGTTCTTCTTAACACCCTATATCCCCAGTTGATAGGGTAAGCATTGGCCACTTGAAAGTTGCTGCTAATTACTCAATACCATTCCAAGTATTAAGTAAATATCTAAAATATTCTAAACCTATTGCTGATGTTTATGGGTGCTTAAATCTAATAAACTGCAGTTTTAAATAAAACACACTCACTTGAATAAATCTTATCAGACAAAACTACTGTATTGCTATTAATTTATTCCTAACACTGCCCAAAATAAAATACCATAGTTAGGTTGCCGCTGTTGGATGTTCTAAAAAGCCCAGGTAACAGATGCACTCACCTCCTTTGGCTCACGGGAGGGGATGGAAACTTCAGGAAATGACCTCTTTCTCTGGGAAGACAGTGGATGTGGCTGAGCAGGTCAGGCAGGAGAGGCCACAGTATGTATTAAGGACTGTGATGGACTTGCATGCTATCACTTTAAGAGCTTGGGTCCCTGGTCCTCCTGAAAGGTTAGAATGTTTGTAGCAAACCATGTGATCAGATTCATCTTGGAAAGAGCCAGCACAAGGTATGTGTGAATTCTGCCTCACTGCCTCTTTTCTCCAGCTCTGTTTTAGAATTCTTGTGTGCAATTGTTCTGAATTCTAAGAAATGAACTAGTGTTACATTGGAAACTTCCAGCAAGGGTATTTATGCTTTTATCTAACTTGTGTGTATGTATGCTGTTAAAACAACAACCATGTGGCAACCCAAGAGCATAGTGAGAAAGCTGGAGCTGGAAGCAGCATGGACTTGGCTGTATGGCATCTTGGAGCAGAGCAGAAAAGCATGCTGCAGAGAAGCTAAGGAGACGGGTGGAGCAGGCTGTGAGTGGCACACGTTGTAGGCAATCGCAGAACTTGTAGGAAGCAGCAGAGAAAGGCCTGACTGGAGCCACCAGGATCCCTTTTCGACCGGGTGTTCCGGTTCAAAACTGGACACCTGGTCACCCTATATGGGGACACAGCCAGAGAGTGGCAGCATGGGCTCTTAAGGGACAGGAAGCCCAAAGAAGGCTATTGCAGAGAAAATGCCCTAGACTGAGGCTAGAGCTTCATCCTGAAAGGGACCACTGTGCTCTGACCAGGGGCTGGACCCAAGAAGAGGGGTCACTGTTCCAGTGAAGTTCGACAATAGACAACCAGGACGGGCCCATGTGGTTAGAGCAGCCTGCTATCGCAAACTGTGCAACAATTGCTGCCAATTAGATACGTCACAGACTGATCCTGGCCATGAAGCCTGCAAGTTATCTATTGGCTTTTAATAGAGGAACAGACTGAAGATGGCATCCCAGAGCTAGGCCTGGAGCACCCTAACTCTGTACTGGATGCCTTCAGGGGACAAGCCAGGAACCAGTATGTTGTATCTTGAAATACAACTGCTTAAGCCATTGTATCTAGGGTGTTTGCAACCTCTATTTCCTGTCAACTCTAGTAAAATACCTCCTCACTTCAACCATGTGCCTGAGTGCTTACTGGACTTGCCAGGGCTAGAACCTGTAGGACCTAACAGCTGATAAGTTTGCGGTTGCTGCCCAGTCATGGTACACCTGGTGTTACTGAGTACATTAAAAGGTTGGATTACCACAGCACTCACCAGCTCTATTGATTACAATATCTCATGTGGGGTAGTAAAGCTTTAGCACAAGATGGCATCTGCTCCTTCCCAGCAGTCCTTTGGGGGGCACCTCTGGGAAATGAGAGAATGAACAGCTTCTCTACCTCAAATATCAGCTGGGCTTCTAAGTGCCACCAGACTGCTTTCTCCAGTTCTCTAGCTGCAGAAACTGACAGTAGTTCCATCTCATCAAATCAGATTTTTTGATTAAGGAAACAATGGCCTTTACACAGAAGAATAAATAATTATGATGTCTAGACTTGAGCATTACTACAACTTAACATTGAAATCTGATCTAATAAGATCTGCCATCAAAGAAGTACTTACTGAGACTATTTAAGTATAATTTTCTATTGTCAGATTGTTTTGAAACTTCTCTAGCAGATAATTCCGGACTTTAAAAAAAAGTTACCTTTTCTAGGGAGATGGATGGCGGAATACTCAGGAAGTAAATCAAATAAATAAATATAGGCTCAGCCTTCCGGCTAGTATAAACTGGCATAGTTTATTAACTCAGATAGAACTACATTCGTTTACAGCAAGTAAGGATCTGGCCCACTTTAAAATGCTCTCATTTAATAAATCAGAGACAAATATTTAAAGATAAGCCATACTCCAGACTGCTGCTATAGAAGGACTGATGAGTAGTGTGGGGTCTCCAAAAACCTTTAATGCACAGTGCTTTGTGTTTAAGTTGTGTGTTGTTCAGAACTGAAACTGTCAAAATGAAAAAATTACCCAATATGCTGTGAGAGGCATGTTACTAACGTGCTGAAAGAAATATTGGTAACACTGTGAATTTTTCTCCTCCCTCCTTTACATACATAGATACATACACACACACACCCCTCAGTGTTGCTCAAATATGAAGTTTCATTCATACCACCTCTGCAGAAATAAAAGTTATCAAATGGATTTGTAGGAGAAATTAATTTGCATTCATTGTGACTCAGTTTGAAAATTAGGACTAACTTAATATGGTAAAGACATCTAAAACCCCCAATAATAACAAGGTAGGCAGAATGCTGTTTTGGAAGTCAAATTTTAGACACATTTCTCGCTTTTTCCTTAAGATATGCACATAAACTAATATTCTAACCACCAGTCTCTGCAAGAACTTCTTTGTCCAAGCCCTTTTAAAGAAAGTAAAAAAAAATACCTCCTTCCAATCCTTCCCAGGTTTAACCAAACCTAGACACTAACCTGGGCCTAAATGCTCCAAATAATGGGCCAAATCCTCAGCTGGTGTGAATTGACTTCAATGGAGCTATGCCAATTGCCACGGGCTGAGGATCTGGCCCGTCTCCAATCTGAGAACTTTTATCCATGCATACCTCACTTATGCTGTTGTTTGGAAGATAGCAACAATACCCTGACAGTTACTACCAGGGTCACTTCTCCTGAGATTACCAGAAACAATTAAAACCTGGGAGGACAGAAACTAGGTTAGCTTCCAAGCTACCAGTATCTCAACTGCAGATAATTATTCTGCTTCATTATGTTTTTGACTGTTAGAACAGTACAGAGAAGCATGCTTCAGCAATGAACTGGAGAACTAAGAGCTATGATTTAAAAAGAATCAGGCAAGAAAGTCCAAACAATATGTTTTGTTAGCTAGTGGTGGCAAAGAACATACACAGTAATAACTACACAGAGAAACAGGAAAATCTATTCTTTTAGTCATTTGTTTTTATGCATGCTATGGAAGTACTGCATTTTGCAGGTGTGACTGCCACCATCTTGGCCAAATTGACAATTAAAGAAGGGATCTCAAGAGCTAAAAGCAGGAACTTCTACAGCTTGAGCTAAAACAGCAGCCTCCGTAGCTGGATCTGTAACAAACACACACCTCTGTGAATCAGATGGACTGGAATGCATTACACACAGCCATGGGTTATGTAAGCAATAGAATGAAATCCCCTGCTATCCCTTACTTGTGTACTGTACATATTGTGACGGAGTCAGACCAGAAGGGTATAGGAGAGTGCTGGAAGGCAGGTATATCAACCTTAGGATGTGCAGGTCCTTGTTCCCTGGATAGCCAAACAAAGGCTACTCCAGACCAATCAAGACACCTGGGGCCAATTAAGAACCTTCTAGAAAGGAGTAGAAACAGCTAGCCTAATTGGGACACCTGAAGCCAATCAGGGACTGGCTGAATCCAGATAAAAACCTCCCAGTTAGTCAGGTGGGCTGTGGGTGTCAGGAGCTGTGAGAGGAAGTTGTGCTGTTGGTGAGACTGAGTGGTGGACAACATATACAGAAGGAAGGAGGCCCTGAGGTAAGGGGGAAGTGGAGTTTGAAGAAGCGGAGACTGCTGTGGGGAAGTAGCCTGGGGAATTGTATTGTGTTTTGTGCCTAAAAGGTCAGCCATCTTAGCTGATACTATTAGGGTCCCTGGGCTGGAGTCTGGAGTAGAGGGCGGGCCTGGGCTCCCCCCTTTTTCCATCTTCCATACTGGCCTGTAATGAAGGTAACTCACTAGGTGGTGACTCTTGCCAATTATACTGAGAAAGGGAGGTCACTCTGGGGCCTAGATGAGTTTCTGAGGCCCCTAAATCTGCCAGGAAGCACAGGACCCACAAGGACAGACTTGGAGCTTTGTCACAATATCTTCTACGCTACTCTGCAATGAAAGCCAAGAGACACCTTTCTTACCCATCCACAACCAAAAGAAAGCCATGTGTAGAGATAAAATGTGGTTGCTGTACTAAATAAATTAAAAATCAATTCATTCATGGTTTCTTCAATTGGTTCTCGGCAATTAGATATTTTGCTATTTTTTATTTTTATTTTTTGAAAATGGAGATTTGGTAGATTTACTACCTTTTTTCCAGGAGATTGTAAATGCCTCAGATGTTTATGTTTAACGTAGATCTGAATTGTTCTCTGATTTCCAGAAGGCCACTGAGTGTGAGCTGCACAGCTGTGGAAAAGGGAGCTCCGAAAAGTATTGTCTGGTGAGGTTACAGCACTAGAAGATCAGTAGAGATACAGAGGTGGGTTTACATAGCTAAGCAAAAAAGAAAAAAAAATGTAGAAAGTCACCGTAGTTGCTTAACCTTCTGCACCCTCAACAGAACTAAGACTCTGAGGACACATGGCCCCAAGCAGCCCCCCTATTCTGTTCCCAAAAGTGCCACATGGTAGGAACCCTTCATGGGCTTTCCCATTGTGAATGTACCTTTAAGAAAGCCCTAGCTCCCACCAAAATGTCATCATGAAGAAAGAAACCGTCTTACATAGCTAGAAGCAATTCCACACGGGACGTGGAACAATCAGGATAGAAGCCTTGACCAGAACACAGTGTTGAGAGGAGTTCCAGCAGTACAGGATAGGGTTACCACTGGTCAGTATTTAACCAGCCTGGCCTTTTTTTCCCATGGATTTACCAGATGCCAGAAAAACAATTTTATCTTTCAGGCGTTTTTATTAATGTGGGTCTAAAGATTTGCATTATTATCACAATACACGGGGATATCTAAAGTTAAAATTTCTGTGTCCACTTAAAGAGGCTGCAGTGTTCCCACTTCCACAGTTTAAGCGATAACAGATCAAAACTGTTGAAAATACAGCAACTGTGGGTCCACCAACACACAAGCGCACCATACGCGTGTGAGAGAGAGGGTCTGAGTCATGCAAGAGTGAGGACACATGTGAGGCATGTTAAATAATGGAAGATCAGACCGATGGGGTGAGTGATCCTACTACACCCTCCAAAAAAGAACTCGTGTCAGAAACTGCATGTTCAGTGACAAATGGCTAAATGAAACAGACTATAAAGACTGACTGGCAAAATGTGCTGATAAATGAATGATGTTATCCATCTTATCTCTATGTGGTCTCTGTCTAGATACTATAAGTGGTTGTTGAAGAGAGGATTGCGGAGATGTCTTGTGGTTGGGGGTTAAGATTGCAGCAGGCTTGCTTTTTGCAGGGGCTGGCTGCCAGTTTTTTTGCATTTCAAAAGTGGTAATTCTAACAGAGGATGAGGAGTTCCCAGTAACTGTTTTTGGAGAGCAGCAGGCAGCTGCATTCTGGGCTAGATGAAGCTCTTTCAGAACTTAGAAATTCATTCTTAGTGCTAGAGAGCTGCATTCCCATAATGCATGGAAGGACGTAAAGGCTAAATAAGAATTTCAGTGTTGTGACAATTATCTTTTAATTGAAAGATAATTGAATTAAGTGTACCCACTGATTAACTGAAAGCTATGGAAGAACTACCTCACCCAACTCAAATGAGGCAGAAAAGCAATTACCATAAGTGTGTACTGAATATAGGCTTTTTGGCTTGTGGGGCACCTGAATTATTTCCGAACCAAGCAGCACATTTGTGGGGGGCATTATGTTCAAGAGGAATAAGGCATTAAATGGGTTTTCATGGAATTACTCACTCTTGGAGGGATGAACAATATATTCCACTCGTATTTATATCTAGTCAACATTAAAAGGAATTTTATACAGGTGGTGAGAGAATAAAAATCTTGCTGAAACTGCATGTATCTGTTTTATGTATGCAGTCTACTTATCAGCAGTGCAGACAAGTTAAATGTGCATGTCATACCAGAACATGTATTTGTGTAAGAATAATCAATAAATGTAATGTAGACATGGGATTACCTCTATTCTACTTAACTTTCCTAATAAGATCAAATTGGAAGTAGTGGAGAAATCACACTGCAACAAGTATGATTCCAAAAGTTTTGTCTCTGCAGACTATTAGTATAGATGTAAAATGAAATCCACTATACACACACACGGGTAAGCAATAGACTCCAAAGTAAAAACTGCCAACACATAACCTGCGGGACTGATCTGCAATAGAGAGCTTGAGAAAGGCACCTTGTTGCCTGAGGAAGTTGTGAAGAGGTTATGCAACTCCTTGAATTCAGAGCTATCTGCAGGTAGTACACACAACATGAACACACAAACTCACTCAAGAAAATCCTGTCCACACTCACCCACATTCTGATCTCAGTTACCTTGGCATATACAGGGCCAGCTCTACCATTTTGCCACCCCAAGCAAAAAGAAAAGAAAAAAAAAAAAAGGCCATCCGAACTGTCAAAGCAAAAGAAAAGGGGGAGGTGGGAATGCCACCCCCAGACTCACCAGAATACCACCCCTCACAATGTTCTACCCAAGGCACATGCTTCCTCAGCTGGTGCCTGGAGCCTGCCCTGGGCATATATCCAGAGTAGCTTCCTTTGCTTAAGGGAGTTACTGCAAATTTAGGCTCCGAGACAAATCCACAGGATCCACCCACATAGAACTCATTGCAGGATCAGGGCATTTGATAAGTTTAATAGAAAATAGATATTGGCACCATAACAATGCAGTCTCACCTAAGTAGGCAACTCAGGTTGTCTAAGTTCTTACAACAAGGAAGGAATGGTAGAAGCTGTGTTCCCAGGCAGAGATCTATGATTTTCTCCTCTTTTCCCAAGGCAAGGAGTTATGAGACCCAGGTCTTTAAATTCAAATGTAACTCCTTATATCTTAATCACCTTTATTCTCACAATTGTCAGAAATTATAGCATACTTAATACCAACATGCATGATTACAAAAAAGCCAGACAGCACATCTAAATTGACATTTACAAGATTAAGGGGGTGGGGAAGGAGCCGATGTATTTTGCACCAATGCAAAATGCAATAACAGGAATTCTGTTACAATTACTCTTTAATTGTGGTCTGTTATTCTGGGTTTTTTGTTCCCCCTTTGTGGAATCACAGTTATGAATCACAATAGTTCACCTCTCCAAAAAAAGCAAGCAATAAAATGCTGTCATGGAGAAATTTCAGTTGCAATAACAGACAACGCTTTTCTGGATTCAGTGGATTCCGTGCATCTTGCAGAAATATCTTACTTTCTCCCTTGCAATGTTAGTGAGAATCCAAATGGATATATTCTGTTTTGCTGAGACTTTGGTTTTTGAAGCGTTATCCACCAGAAAACAACAAAAATTTTCAGACATAGTGGAGAGAAAGAACACAAATTAGAAATGTGTTTAGACAAAAACAGGCTAAAATAGTAATTACCAAATTCCAACTATATAATTGAAACATTTTCATAGAAAGTGTACCCATTCCCACCAACATCTGGGTGTGGTGTTCTGTCACATCTAGTAGCACCGAAACCACTTAGAGAGAGATTGATGAGACTGCTCTACAGCCTTAGCTAACAGGCATATGGCCTCTAACTCATGCAGTTGAGGTTGATGCACTAAGCTCCCCAGGCCGCAGGTTCAATCCTGCCCACCGACGATTGGGGTCTGTCAGTGTCATAAGTGTGAAGTAGCCTAGAATTATTGTTTACCTGTAAGGGGTTAAGCTAAAGGTAACCTGAGAGGTGGACAACTGACCAATGAGAAATTCCTCAGGAGACAAAGGATTTTAAGTTTCAGTTTCTCTCTGGGTCTCTCTCTCTGTTCACCTCGGCTATGGAATGAACACAGCTATGTCTTTCACTGTAACTATAAGATTTTATCAAGTACTGTAGTCAGTAAGTTTACCTTTTTATCACTTGGAGGGTTCTCAGTGGTGAGGGTTGGCTGGGTGCTTCTTGATATTGTAAGCTTCAGCAGAGATATCAACAGTGGGAGAAAGTTGCCTCAGGGGAGAGGTTTGGTTTCTGAATCCTTTTGTTGATTATGGTACATGCTGTTCTATTGATGGTTATAAGGGATTTATTCCTCTCTTTTTTTTCTTTTATTAAAATCTTTCTTTTAAGAAGCTGACTGCTTGTTTTCCATTGTGTAAGATCCTGGTTTTGGATTGGGCACGTCTCGCAGGATCAGGCGAGGTTTGGGTTTTTTATTCTCTCAAGCTTTCCAGGGAAGGAAGAAGTTTGGGGGGTTAGTGGAAAGGGAACGAAGGGTCCCAAACTACCCTACACCTAGTTTGGTGGTGGCAGCGTACCAGGTCCAGATACAGAAGAAGTTGTGTTCCGGGGAAAAACATTTTAACCCAAGCTGGTAAAATAAGCTTGGGGGGGGTTATTTCTTTTTTCATGCGGGTCCCCACATCTGTACCCTAGAGTTCAGAGTGGGGAGGCAATCCTGACAGTCAGTGTTACACAATGATAGCTCATTTGAGGTGAAATGTTGCTAGGTATAGAAGCAATGCAAACAATGTAAGCTTGGTGGAGAAAGCTCAGAGGGAGAGCTCTCAGCATCCTGGAGCTCCTTGGAAACTACGAGGAATGTTACTTGTGCTTCTTACAAGATCTGCAGGTGGTAGGCTTGATGTGACATTGTTTGAGACAAATGGGATACCTGAACATACCCATAATTATTATGCTGCAGTTCAGAGACAGATGGATTGCAATGCATATTTATCAGCACAAATATGTCATCTATATATACTGATGGGCCAAGCCAGGACCATAGTAGAGAATGAAGAGGTATCAAAATTTTTCATACAATTTTCAATTTGACTTCATTGCATATTTTGTTTTGGCCTATAGGTTATCTCAAGTCACAGGTGCCAGTAGCAAGCTTTTTATCTTCTGCTCTTAAGGGAGACAGGCAGGGAGGTAGGTGACAACAATTGTAACATCAGCCCAGGGCTACATAAGGAGTTCAACATGTTCTACATAACTGACTCAAAGATCCAGGCTTGCCATCTTGGGGTTGTGCGGATTGTTGAATACTCCACAGAATCTGGATCTATGAATGGCTCACATTGAACCATTCATGCCAGGATTTCATCATCTTATAGAGTCTCTATGTTCTAGAACTGCAATAGTAAAAACATACCCAGCATGACCACAAACATCAGTTTACTGTATGACTATTTTATAGAACTAATGTTTTTTCACAGGCCCCAGAACAGAGCTCAGCAGAAGGAGAGGAAAAGCAAACTCACCTTTCTCTATGCGCTACATATCCTTGGAGGGAAGGGGAGGGGAAAGTAAACTATACTGATTGTAGTTCACCAAAAAATAAATCTCTAACAGTGTTGTAGTGCCACTGAGTATCATGTGACAGGAAATCAATTGTACAACATGTAGCATTAGTTAATAAATAATATTTGGAAGAGATTCCAGGGTCCCACAGATAAACATAGATAAGATTACTTAAAAGAAAAAAGGTTTCCAAAATATTTGCTCTATTTCCAAATTTGAACATTTATTTTATTTTCTAGGATTGTTTCATGAAATACTGTTCTGTACGATTGCTGCAATTATTGGAACCCTGGGGTTTCATCTGACCACTGACTGGTAAGACAAACTAAACTACTGAAAATAATTGAACAACTAGGGAGCAAGAGCTGTTTATCAAATAAGCTATGCTGCCCTTGTGCCACATGAACGTCTGCAAAAACTGTATACTTATATGAGCAGATCTTCAAAACAGTGGTATTTGATCAAAAATACTAATACAAAATGCATTAGCACTTGGCAGCAAGAGATCCAGACCCACCAATGCCAAAGGGCACTGTAGTCTTTGGATACCCCAGCTGGAAACAAAGTTTGTCAGATAATAATTTATGATATGTAGAATCTACCTAATTCTACGTCAGTAATTCAGCCACTGAAGTACTAGACCTAATTTCAAATAAAGAAGTTGTTAGACTGATATAATGAAGGGGAAATATTAAAAGCTTTACAAGAACATGTGAAAAAAATGTCAATAGTCAGCCTTATCAAGTTGAAGCAGCACTTATTAGAGGAAGGAGGATATGTACATATTCTCCCTGTAGTAGGGTGGCTGCCCCACTCCCATGCCAAAGTGGGCAAGAGTAGGCCAGAGCGGCTGCACGGGCTGGCAGCCAATAGGAAAGGGGCCTACTGAGGGCCAAGACTGTAACCAGCCAATCAGGGCCAGGCTAGGCACTATATAAAAGCTGCCCAGATGGGCAGTCAGTCTCTCCTGGACCATCGAAGGGGAAGATCTGGCTCTGGAGCAAGGAGCGGCACCAGGGACAGTGCAGTGCTGGACAGGCTCAGGGGAGCAGAAGGGAATTCCAGCCTGGTTAGCTGTCAGGCTGCCAGCCAGAGAGAAGGGCTTAGCCAGTACAAAGGTTTCAAAGGGGAAGCAGCCCAGGGAGAGTGAGATAGACTAGGGAAGAGAAGAAGGGCAAGATGGCTGCTGCCAAAGGGTCCCTGGGCCGGGACCCAGAGTAGAGGGTGGGGCCCTGGGTTCCCTCCTTCCCCCCTTATATTGCACCTGGGTGCTGGAAGTGGCCTCCATGGACTGCACCAGACCCCTGCCAGAAGGCACTCAATTTGGGGTGTGGCTGGCCACTGCAGCTGGGGTGCAGAGAGAAACTGCTGTAAACCCCCCCAGAAGGGGGCTAGTGGGGATTTGGGGGCACTGCCGGAGGACAGTGTCCTGAAGAGAACGCTGCAAGTGAGGAGCAACGTGGGTCCGGAGGACAGCACAACAGAGGGCGAGAGACGGAGGGGACACCACCAGTTGAGGGTGCTCCAGGACTGATGACTGAGCTAATTCCTGGACTAAACAGCAGGAGGCACCATGGCAGTGAGTCCCAACCCAGTTACACTCGCCTTGAACCATCCATGAAAAGATCCCACTTACGTAAACAGAAGCTAGGGAATATATATTCTGCAAAAATGGACATGTGCAGAGAACTTGAACAAAGACAGGTTCCAGGAACAGTACATAACAGACTAGAATGGATAAGAGCACATTTGATGACAAACATCTTCTAGCTACTGGGCTAGATTAATAAAACATGCATTTTAATACAGTTAAATGCAAGGTCATATGTCTAGGAACAGAGAATGTATGGTCACACTTACAAGATGAGGGAGTGTATCCTGGAAAGCACTTACTCAGAAAAGGACTTAGGGTTCATGGCAGCTATAAGCTCCTGGTATGATGCTGTAGCCAAGAGGACAGAAGTGCTCTTTGGATACATTAGCAGGGAAGTGTCAAGTAGGAATGGGGATGTGCTTTTAGGTCTTTCTAATGCTGTATATGGAATATTAGTGGAACACCGTTTCCAAGTCTGGTGTCCACATTTTTTTTTTAAAAAAAGATACTAACAAATTGGAAAAGGTTCAAAAAAGAATAACATGAATGATCTAACGGCAGGAAAACATTTTGGAAACTAAAAAGAACTCAATCCTTTAGGTTTATCCAAGAGGAATTTAAGAAGTTGCTTGATTATGATTTGCAAGCCATAATTTCTTACTAACAGAAAGAGGCAGAAAAAGATCCAACAAGTAGAAAAATTGAAACTAGAAACAAGGTGCAAATTTTTAAACAGTAAGGGTAACCAACCATTGGAACAATTTATCTAGGGATATAGTGGATTCTTGGTCAATTTTAAAGGCATTAAAACAAGAATGAATATGTTTCTAAAGGATATGCTGTGGCACGAATGGAAGTTATGGACTTGATGCAGAAGTTGTTGAGTGAGATTCTTTAGCCTGTGCTATGTAAGAGGTCAGACTACACAATCATAATGATTTCTTCTAACCTTTAAAAAAAAAACCCAACAAACCCATGCAAAAAGGTTCTGACCTTAGTTATGTCAGTGTAATTCCCCTGACTTCAATGAAATTATTCAAGTTTTCCACTGGTACAACATCAGATTTTCATCAGATTTTCATCAGATTTTCCAAATAGTGCTTTACTATCAAATATTCCTTTTGAAGGCTTTGTCCCGATTAAAAACCATACCTCCAACAGCTATTTCCAGGAGTAGGGGTTTAACTGCTACAAGCTATAAATTATCTAATAGCTTTATTAGTAATGGTCAAATCTCAAAGTTCAGAGATTGGTTCAGATAAATAACCAGGCTTTGTATATATTCTGGATAAGTATCAAAACATCATTGCTCCCTGAGCATAGAGTCTCTGTAGTGGGGCAGCTGCCCCACTCCAGCAGAAAACGGATTAAAGTCAGCCCTGGGAGAGGGCTGGGGTTGAGAGCTGCTAAGCTGGGCTGATTGGGCCGCAGCTGGGCCATGCCCTAATCAGGCCACATCTGGCCTGTATAAAAAGGCTGTGAGCCAGAAGCCCAGGAAGTCTCCTCTAGCTGTGGAGGGAGATGGGCCTGGCTGCTGGGGAGCTTTAGAAGGTACCTGGAGTGGAGCAGGGCGCGGGGAAGGCCAGAAGAGCTGGAGAGCTCAGGCCTGAAAACCACCCCAGACTTTGGGCCTTGTATAAGGCCAAAAAGGGGTACTGGAGTTGCCGGGGGCAGCCTACGATTGGCAGAGGCAGCAGGCCCAGCCCCCCCTTGCCTGTGACGAATGGCTTATACACTGCAGTCCACCCCAGTGTGCCGGGGCTTAATGGTGACTGGCAGTAGCCCAGACTGAGGCAAGGTGGGGATCAGAGGATTGGGGGTTCCCCAAGGTGGAGAGACCCAGAGACAGAGTTGGGGGGGGGTACTGCCAGGGGGCAGCACCTCAGGTAAAGGGCACCAGGGTCTCGGAGGGACACAGGGGCCAGCGGGACACCAGCCTGCAGAGGACACTCCATGCTGAAAAGAGCTAATTCCCAGGATGACCAGCAGGAGGTGCCGCAGGAGTGAGTCATCACACTGCTACAGGCTCCTTTGAGTTTCTGTCAGCAGGGTGAAAAACATACAAATATGCAAGAAAGCATCTGCATAATATTTCCCCTTCCTAACAGCAGCAAACACTAGGAAGCAGGAACGCAAGTGAAAATATCAATACCTATATCAAGTTTATCAAAACTGTTTTAAAATATGCCAAAGGCTCAGTTCAGTTTATGTTTTGGTAGAAGATTCGCACCAGTTCTTATTTTACTCAGATGGTTTTACCCCTCCTTAAGAAAAACTTGAAGGGAAAATTGAGTTAAATGTGTCAGATATCTGGCAGTTGGCCCACGGAAGATTCTGAACAATCCTTTAATTCATAAACAGGAAAATATCAAGTCAGAGGTTTATATTACCTCTGTATATGGCATTGATTAGAGCAATTCTCAATTACTGTATTCACACTTCAAAAAGGAGTGGTAGAGGATTTGAGTGGGTTCAGAAAAGAGCCACAAAAATTATTTGAACTGGGAAACATGCCTAACAGTGAGAGACTTAAGGAGCTGAATCTATTTAGCTTATCACAAAGAAGGTTTGAGGGTGATTTGATTACTTGCTATAAGTATCTACAGAGGGAGATATCCAATAGCAGATGGCTGTTTAATCTAGGATACTAAAGCATGAAAAGATCCAATGACAATTAAATTGAAGCTAGACAAACTGAAACTGGAAATAAAATGCAGGTTTTCAACAGCAAGAGTAAGTAACCATTGGGACACCTTAACAAGATATGCAGTCCATCATTTGAAACCTTTAAACCAAGACTGGATGTCATTTTCAATAGTATGCTTTAATAACAACACAAGTTACAAGCAGGACTTCCTGGGTGAAATTCTACATCCTGTGCTATACAGAAGGTCAGACTGGATGATCACAATGTTTACATTAATAAATTAAGGCCAGAAGGAATGTACAAAATTGTTCCTCAAAAAACTATAGTGACATTTTTGGGCACTCTCCATGAATAGATAAAACGTCTCTTTTTAAGAATTTCTGTTAATATAGATATGCAATTTATGCCTTTTGTTTGTATTTATTGCATCTTTAAATCTCTAAGAGCTCTGCTGTCTGTAAAACTAGACAACTATTGTGAGAAGAAGAATGACGGGAGATTACAATGGGACATGCTATACCATGATCATGGAGACTTCACTTTTATTTTAGATTCTTGAAAACAAGAACAGAAGTTACTTTAGCCTCAGAGCCTCTGACAGATCCTGGTTTAAGGAAGAATGACAGAGTGCTTGGTTTTCTGTGTTTGAATTTAAAAGATGACTAAACTCAAAGATAGTCAGAATAAATGAGACTAGATGGGTCTACCAAAAGTGCTAAAATCAATTATCTTAACAGATAAAGAATGATTCAGCAACACTGTTCATAAAAAATGAACAAACAATTCTAGTGGCAAAAACTTTTTTCTTAATCTTATGAAGTGTTAATGAAAAATGTATCATTATTCAGTAGAAACCAACTATGCAAGCCTACAGATCTTAATCAGAACACAATGTGAACTTGGAGAGTGATGGTTCTAATCTATTTTAATCAGACACTAAACATTCCTCTTCCAATTTTAGCCAAAGATTCTCGCATGATTCAGCTAATCACTCCCAGCAGAAAGGATTCTCAAGATTGAAGTGAAAGAAATTAATTCTATATAAATAAATTTATTAGGGGGAGGTGGAAGAAAAACAGCTTGGAAATAGAGTTATTTTTAGAAGTATTCACCTGTTTAATGGAACTGCTACATAGAATGTTTTAAT
Source organism: Dermatemys mawii (assembly GCA_007922305.1). Classification (NCBI taxonomy): domain Eukaryota; kingdom Metazoa; phylum Chordata; order Testudines; family Dermatemydidae; genus Dermatemys; species Dermatemys mawii. The sequence continues at coordinate 21,121,301 of ML677349.1, forward strand.
GTGTACCATAGATTGAGGGATACTAGGGAAATCCAGAGTCCTAGATTTGGATATAGTTACTCACACTGAACAGTACCATAATCCACAAGTAGTCCCATTATGGCCCGTGGGACTGCTTGTGAATTAAGGTGCTACTAAACCAGAACGAGTGTCTCAGAGTCCGACCCAGGAAATTGTCCTGCATTTTATTAAACACATAGATTTATAGATTCCAAGGCTAGAAGGGACCACTATGATCAGCTAGTCTGACCTTCTCTACAACACAGACCATAGAACTTTACCAAAATAATTCCTAAAGGATACATATTAGAATCTTGATTTAAACATTGCCAGTGATGGAGAATCCACCACAACCCTTGGTAAATTTTTCCCATGGTCAATTACCCTCACTATTAAAAATGTACAACTTATTACCTTTCTGAATTTGTCTGGTATTATCTTCTAGCCACTGGATCATGTTATACCTTTCTCTGCTAGACCGAAGTGCTGATAATCAAATATTTGTGGGTACTTATGGGCAATGATCAAGCCATCCCTTAACCTTATTGTTAAGGTCAGTTTGAAGCATGTTTTCTATTCCTCAAACTATTCATGTGGCTCTTCTCTGAACCCTCTCCAATTTGTCAACATCCTTCTTGAATTGTGAGCAGAACTGGACACAGTATTTCAGCAACAATCATACCAATGCAGAGTAAAATAATCTCTCTACTACTACTCAAGTTTCCCCGGTTTAGGCATCCACAGGTAACAGTAGCTCTTTTTGCCATTGTTTCACAGTGAGCTCAGGCTCAGTTAATTATTCACTGTGACCTCCAGATCTTTTTCAGGGTCACTGTTTCCCAGATAGAGTCCCACATCCTTAAAGTATGGCCTACAGTTTTAGTTTGTATGTATATATATTTATATTTAGCTATATAAAACTACTTCTGCTCAGTTTACAGATCAATCTGGCTGTCTTGGCATTAGTAACCGGCTTCATTATTTACCAATCCTCCAATTTGTGTGCCACCTGAAAACTTTACTGGCAATGATTTTGTTTTCTTCCAGGTCATTAATAAAAGTGATAAATAGCACAGGGCTAAGAACCAATCTCTACAGGGCCCCACTAGAGAAATACCCATTTAATGATTCTTCACTTACAATTACATTTTGAGATCTATCAGTTAGGTGGCTTTTAATCCATTTATTGTGTGCCAAGTTAATTTTGTATCTCTCGTTTTTTAATCAAAATGTCATGCAGTACCAAGCCAAATGCCTTACAGAAGTCTATTACCTCACCAATATTACTTTTATAAACCACATTTGGGGTATGTCTACATTTACAGTTGATCAACGCTGCAGCAGTCGATTGACCGCAGAGCGATCTCCTGATGACTCCGGTTCTTCACCGGAACAAAAAGCATAATGTAAGTGGACAGGAGTATGTCAACCTAAATTACGTCAACACCAGCTACATTATTCATGTAGCTGGAATTACGCAACTTAAAATTGCTTAACGCTGTAGTGTAGACCTACCTTTGTAATCTCATCAGAAAAGATATCAAGTGAGTTCAAGATCTATTTTCCATAAAACTATGTTGATGAGCATTAATTATATTACTCTCCTTTAACTCTGTTAATTGGGTCCTATATAAACCATTAGATTATCTTGCCTGGCATCACTGTCATACTGATAGAGTCTGGGTTATCCCATTTACCTTTTTTAAGTATCAGCACAACAACATTAGCTTTCTTCCAGTCTTCTGGAACTTCCCAGTGCTCCAAGACTTACTGAAAAATCAACATTAAAATCCACCATGCTCCTTAACCAACTCTTTTAAAACTCTTGGATGCAAGATATCTATATAAATGCCTAACTTTAGTAGCTGTTGTTTAATTCCTCCTGGATGCTAGTGGAATGGAAAGAATGTTACTGTATGATATTACTACATCTTTTTTCTCCCAAAAGAGGACAGAAGTATTTATTGAATACTTCTGCCTTTTCTGCATTATTGTTGATAATTCTAGCATTTCCATCTAGTAATGGATCAATACCATTGTTAGGATTCTTTTAGTTACAGATATATTTTAAAAAACGACCTCCTCCTTATTGTCCTTAACTCTGTTGGCAATAGTTTTCTTCTTGCATTGCTGTGTTCCCCTATCAGTTTTCTTCAGTTCCTAATTTCTGATTTATATTTATTTGTTATGTGTGTTATTTTTTTAAGCTACCTTCACTTCCCTTTTAATCCAGGTCAGGTTTTTTAACCAATACAGCCTTCTTCCTGGACCATGAGATTGTGGCTTTGGGGGCATCTAGTAAAGTGATCTCAGAAAATTCCCAGTTATCATTCGCTTTGTTTTATTACATTCTTCCTCTCAGCTAATTTGGCTCATAATTGTTTTCAGCTTTGTGAAACTGGCCCTACTAAAGCCCAGGTATATATATGATCTCATTTATAATGCTGTTTGCACATTATAAATGAGATCAAATCATGTTTACTTATAACTGAACTACCATTAAGTTTTATTTCTGAAACAGGTTCCTCCTTGTCAAGACAAGATCTAATATAGAATTCTCCTGTGATGTATGCAACAATTGTTTTTTAAGTTAGGAAACTGTTATCTATAGTATATAAATACTAAGGCTGTTTTAGTACTGGCAGCATGAGTCCTCCAGCATATATCACACAGCTTTTTTCTTCCTACACATTATAGTAGGTAGATAAGGAGCTGGTCATTGTGTTCCTTAGAGTGAGTCGGTGGCCTGTATCACATACCAACTAGTACTCCCATCTTGTGCTTTATCTGTTATGACATTGAGCCATAAATATTCAGAATCATTTTCTTGCAACTTATCTGTGACTCAGAAATAGGTAATGACACTTTTGACGTGGAGTGCCACTCCTCCTCCACATTTGCCCACTTGATCCTTCCTAAACAGGTTATAACCATTGATTTTGCCATTCTAAACATGTGAATCATCCCCACCAGGTTTCAGTAATACCAACAAGATCGAATTTATGCTCATAAATGAGCAATTCCATTTTCATCTTGTCCCTAATAACAAGGGGATGTGATAAAATGTACATGCAATTTAAAAATCATATTGACAAAATTACTGAAGAGACAAATCCAAAATCTGTTCTTTCACTTAACTGTGACAGTACTGCATTCTGGTTTACTGTTGTTTCTATACTGGTATTACAGTAACACCAAGGAGTCCCAGGCATGGATCAGTGTCAGGTGCCCTAGGTCTGAAATCTAGGCCCATGGTGTTGCTAAGTGAGAGCTTTACTGTCCACACCACCACACTGCAAGGGCAGATGAGGGAACTGCAATTAAACACCCCACCACCCTACCCCATTCTAGGTACTACACAAACACACGAATGGTGGTCCTTACTCCAAATAATTTACTGTCTAAGAAGATCTATAGTAAGAAATGCTGTTGTCAAAAGGGATAAGATTTAGTGGGAGAGGAGGATCATTTGCAGGAGGACAAATGAAGTCCACATTTTTATTCCAATACATCACCACCACCACCACCCCCCTTCCCGCACACCTTTTCTCATCGCCTTTGTTTCCTCTCATGCTTTTCCTCTCTTACAGCCTAGAGTCTTACCAAGACTGGGGAATAGGACATTCTTTCTATAAATGTATTCTCTCTCAAATAAAAATAGCTTGCTCTGTGTTTTATTTGCTAAACTGAAGAATGTTATAATGTTCAATCTCTTGCATAAATGATTAAATTTCACTTAAATCCTTAAAGTCTAGATTAAGCTGCCTTTACTCATGTTAAAAAGTAACTTACTCCTCAACTAGTTCCACTGATTTCAAGGGTACTACTTGCAGGGTGAGATTAGTGAGAGTATTGGTGGCAGAATTTGGCCCTATGAAATAATCCTGTTTTCCATTAAGACTCAAGCATACTTCCCACTGTAGGGTTAGCCAGGATTTATTGGAAGGTTAGATAAAGCACATATCCTAGGAATACAACAGTTCTGACCTCGCTCTCAACATGTGCCCGGTCATGATCCGAAAGTGCTATAATATGAACTTGCATTCTGCCAGTGTTAGTTAGACCAATGTAAAACTGATGCGAGTTTTACCCACATTCTGCTATGTATTTCATGTTCTAGCAGTCTAGAATGACAACCCAGCACATGCTGAGAGCGAGTTCATGTTATAGCATTCTCCGATGACAGAATGTGAATAAAACAGAGAATGGTACATACTTATATTCTTCCCCGCAAGTAGTTCAGTCACAAATTTAATAAATGCATTATTTAACAGGTGTCATCAGCATGAAAGTATGTCCTCTGGAATGGGGGCCAAAGCATGAACATCATACGGATGTTTAGCATATCTGGCATGTAAATACCTTGCAATGCCAGCTACAAAAGTCCCAGGCAAAGGCCTGTTCTCACTTTCTGGTGACATTGTAAATAAGAAGATGGCAGCATTATCTCCTGTAAATGTAAACAAACTTGTTTGTCTTAGTGATTGGCTAAACAAGAAGTAGGACTGAGTGGACTTGTATGCTCTGAAGTTTTACATTGTTTTGCTTTGACTGCAGTTATGTTACAAAAAAAAATCAATCTACATTTGTAAGTTGCACTTCCAGAACAAAGAGATTGCACTACAGTACTTGTATGAGGTGAATTGAAAAATGATTTCTTTTGTTTATCATATTTACAGTACAAATATTTGTAATAAAAATAATATACCCTTTGATATCAATTACAACACAGAATACCATATATTCAAAAATGTAGAAAAAATCCAAGATATTTAATAAATTTCAGTTGGTATTCTATTGTTTAATAGCACAATTAAAACTGATTAATCATGATTAATTTTGTTGAGTTAATTGTGAGAGTCAACTATTATCTGTTCCCCTCAACCATGGCAAGAAGCGGGGTGGCGGGGGAGGAAGGGCAAAGCAGTCTAGGGAGCCAAAAGGTCAGAGTGAAATGGAAAGGGAGAGTATGGAGAGGGAGTAAAATAAGCAGGCAGAGGCATTCCCTACAGTATTCAAATGGGTCTTTTTCCCCCCTTAAAATAATTAATCTCTAATAATCAGGCTCTTTCTTCCCATCTAGTCATGTAAATATGTGAAATCAAGCACATTTCAAATTGATGCAATCCCAGAAAGTGCAGTATACATACAGGATTACTACAATGCTATAGTTTTTAATTTTGAAGGCAGGCTTTGGCCATTCATTCTGTGTAAGGTGGCATACCTGATACATTGCAGACAAATGCAAAAGGTTATAAGAACGATTCAGCTTTAAGGAGAAACACTTTTTCATTCCACGTATTGAAAGGAATATTTCATTTAAGGGGAAAGATTTTAGTGGCCTTAATCATCCCTGTGTGTCTTTGTCCCCTACTGTTATACATGTTAGCCCGATAGAAAAAAATAAATTTTAATATAGATATAGTACAGTGTTCTGTTCCTACAAGCCAAAATAGAAGCTGACTTTAACAGTGTGCCAGCATAAAGGATTGCAAGATCAAGTTTTTTGCTCCTTCATTAAACCCAAGGAGAAAGCTAGCCCACAGAATGCATGAACTGTGAATAACAGATCAGTAATGCATCCCTCACTTGTTTGAATAGTACAGTTATTTCATCTACTTTGACTGCTAGAGAGTAGCACAAAGCAAAATCATTGCTTCCCTAGTTTTTATGGGAAGCCCTCAGTAATTCAGCCTTTCTAAAGACCGGAAGAGGATGTGAAACATTTAGATTTAGAATGTTATATAGAGTCATTACTTCACAAGTGTTGCAGCCAGGCAAAAAATATGGTAGATTTTGAAACTGTCTTGCACGGCGCAGCTAAATGCTGATGGGCAGCTCCCTGACTTAAAAGAGAAGGTCAAGGACTTATGGACTTTTGTTTTCCTCCTATTCCTTTAGTCTTGGGGTGCTGGGAAGTAGAGTTTGTAGGGGCAGCAAACAGCTAAGCTATTTGGGAGGCTTGTTATTTTGATGGGCTTCGACCACATTTAGCTGTAATCAACACATGTTCTTATTCACGCACATCTCCTCCTTTCACACTAATTATAAAGCTTCTAAAAAGCAACCATGGCAGCTGATTGGTCATTGACATGTAAAACAAAATCATTAACATTAGGACATAGGGTAAGTGATCCCAAGCAAAATAAATAAAGTTAGAAAGGGTTACAAGCAAATAAGTGAAAAAAAAAATCTAAAAACCTAAAACTTTATCTAGCATCACCTTATCTAGCATCGCTTTATCTAACATCACCTACATTCAGTTTCCAGAAACTTCAACCCCTGCCTTTTGGTTGAAGGACTCATCTTTCTCAGCTTGCAATAGCTTGTGCCTCTTGTGTCTGTCTAGAGATGGGTGTCAAAGATGGCTTCCATCCATTCTTATATCTTCCAAAGTCCAATTACCTTGTCTGAAATGGCAGCATGACTTCAATCTATTTTTTCCTTTCCTTTAACCTTCCCATTCCCCTACTGACTTCTGTGTAAATGGAGCTTCCATTCTTTGTGGTCACACCTTGCTTAATTTCTTTGGAGAGAGGTGGATGCCTTTCCTCCTGTCTGGGGAACAGCCTATTTCTCCCTTTGATCACAGAATGTAAAGCATAATATTAATGGGTATCTATAATTCCTTATATAATGTTAATACATGCAATGCACAATATCACCAGTGTGTACTGGACTTTCATAAATGACCTCCTTCCATTTACTTCTGTAATATAGTAAGATTGTATACAATCAGCTAATTCATTGGGTTGTCACTTGAGGTTCAGGGCCCCCGTCTTTATAGACTAGCAAACCTTTGCAATGTATTTTGTGAAATAGCATCTCTCTCCTGCTGGGTGTACATGCTATGTTGTCTCCTCTCCCACTTGTTAGCTTGATAGCATTGTTTACCTAATATCTAAAAATGGACCTTCATTTTCTCTGCCTGAAGACCACAGAAGCTAATTCATAGGCCTTTGTTTAGGGGAGACCTATTTACCAACTCTTCCTGACATGCCTGGTTAAAAACACACGTAAGTCATCTTTCCAGCATATACTCATTACTCTTAATACATACTGTGTACATACATAACACAAAAATATTAATGATCAGTTAATTAGTTTTCAGATTAGTTCACACAGCATATTTTGTACAAAGATTACTAAAATAGTATGTAGGGTGTAAATACAGGGGTGTTTAGGGTCACAGAGCCTCCAGAGTCATCCCATCAGCACTGGATCAGGATCCAGCTTTGGCTTAGTTAATAACCTTGTCTTCATCTCTGGACAATTCTATGCTGTCCAGCTCATCCTTCCCTTCAGTACGGGAGGATTTTAAGGCATACCAAGACCTTTTGTGGCATGTAGCGGCTTCCCTCAGTATGCATATGGAGTTCTTGCAAAACACCACCTGCAAATTAGTGGATCACCCTCTCTATCAATGATGTGCTCCTTGGACTGGCTAACACCCTCTGGAGCATTCTTGCTTTGGTACCACCACTGGTGAAGCATATGGAAAAGTATTATTTTGTTCCTGTGCAGGGATCTGAGGGGTTTTACTCCCATCTAGTCCCAAATTCCCTAGTTGTAATTGCAGTAAATGACAGAGCCTGGCAGGGCAGGTTTAAGTCAACCCCAAAAGACAGGAATGTTAAACAAATGGATTTCATGGGCAACAAGATTTATACCTCCTCTTCCTTAGAGATGCAGATTGCTAACCAGCAAGCCTTGCTCTCTGTGTACCATTTTGTCAACTGGGCAGCTATGTCAAAGCTTGCAGACCAGCTGCCTGAGGCTTCTCATAAGAGGAATTTCTGGCATTTGTCACTGAGGGCTGCTTGGTGGCTAAGACACTAGATGTTGTGGATGCCTCAGCCAGGGTGATGGCCTCCGTGATCACCATGAGAACAGATTCCTAGTTACAGAATTGAAGTATTGCACTTGCTGTCCAGCAAGCCACTGAGGATTTGCCCTTCAGTGATCAAATTCTTGTTTTGGACAAAACTGACAAGATGCTGCACTCCTTCAGAGATTCAAGGGCTATGCTCTGGTCCATGAGGGTGTACATGCCTCTACAGCATTCAGCAGCAACCGGGGCAGTAGAAAGAGGGACAGATCCCACAGAAGAAAGCAATCAGGCTCAGGGTTCAGCCAGTCCACACACCCTCCTGCAGTGCTCTCCAAGCACCCATTTTGACTTGTTGGTCCAGAGTCTGCTTTTACAATGCTTTGGGCTCAATCACTACTAACAGCTGGGTCCTAACCACCATCAATCAAGATATGCCATACAGTTCCTCTTCACACCACCTCCCTCCCCATCCTTCTTCAGAGACTCTTCTCATGAGTTACTGCGCCTCAAGCAGGTCTGCTTTCTACTGGCTTTGGGAACAGAGGAAGAGCTTCCACAGAAACATTGGGGTCATGGCTGCCAATCCTGGTACTTTCTGCTACCCAAATCCAAGGGAGGTGTTAGACCTATCTTCGACCTTCACTGCCTTAACGAATATATCAGATACATGAGGTTCTGAAAGGTCACTATCTCTGCATGGTCTCAATAACTGGTTGAAACTATAGTAAAGAACAGAACACATAGATGAACCTGATTCGTTGGGGAGGAGTTAACATGGTTTTCGTAAAGGGAAATCATGCCTCACCAATCTACTGCAATTCTTTGAGGAGATCAAGAAGCATGTAAGCAAGAGGAAAACCAGTAGATATAGTGTACTTAGATTTTCAGAAAGTCTTTGACAAGATCCCTCATTAAAGGCTCTTAAGCAAAAGACACTGTCATGGGATAGAGGGAAGGTTCTCTCATGGATTGGTAATTGGTTAAAAGATAGGAAACAAAGGGCAGGAATAAACGGTCAGTTTTCAGAATGGAGAGAGGTAAATAGTGGTGACCCTCAGAGATCTGTGCTGGGGCCAGTACTATTCAACATATTTATAAATGATTTGGAAAAAGGGGTAAACAGTGAGGTGGCAACATTTGCAGATGATACAAAAATACTCAAGATAGTTAAGTCCAAAGCAGACTGTGAAGAGTTACAAAAGGATCTCACAAAACTTGGTGACTGGATAACTACATGGCAGATGAAATTCAATGTTGATAAATGCAAAGTAAGGCACACTGAAAAACAATCTCAACTATACATATAAAATGAAGGATATAGATTAGCTGTTACCACACAAGAAAAAAGCTCTTGGAGTCATTATGGGCAGTTCTCTGAAAACATCCACTCAATGTGCAGTGGCAGTCAAAGTGAACAGAACATTGGGAATCATTATGAAAGGGATAGATAAGAAGACAGAAAATCTCATATTGCCTCTATATAAATCTTGAATACTGCATGCAAGTGTAGTGGCCCTGTCTCAAAAAAGATATATTGGAATTGGAAAAGGTAAAGAAAAGGGCAACAAAAATGATTAGGGTTATGGCACAGCTTCCATATGAGGAGAGATTAATAAGACTAGGACTTTTCAGCTTGGAAAAGAGATGACTGAGATGGGATATGATAGAGGTCTATAAAATCATGACTGGTGTGGAGAAAGTAAATAAGTAAATGAATGTGTTATTTACTCCTGATAACACAAGAAGTAGGGGTCATCAAATGAAATTAATAGGCAGCAGGTTCAAAACAAACAAAAGGAATTATTTCTTCACAAAACACACAGCGAACCTGTGGAACTCTTTGCCAGAGGATGTTGCGAAGGCCAAGACTATAATAGGGTTCAAAAAAGAACTAGATAAATTCATGGAGGATAGGGGTCCACTAATGGCTATTAGCCAAGATGGGCAGGGTTGTGTCCCTAGCCTCCATTTGCCAGAAGCTGGAAATGGGCAACAGGGCATGATCACTTGGTGATTGCTTGCTCTGTTCATTCCCTCTGGGGCACCTGGCATTGGCTGCTGTCAGAAAACAGAATACTGAGTTAGATGGACCTTTGGTCTGATCCAGTATGGCAGTTCTTATGTACTTAATGACTGGTTTGCTACTCTAGCCCTTCAAGATGCCTTTTTTCAAGTGGTGATTTTGCCAAGGCACAGAAAGCTCATGGCAGAGTGCAACTCTCAATACAGGTTTCAGAGTGCTTCCATTCAGCCTCTCTTCTGCCCTTCTGGGTTTTTCTTATGGCATATCTTAAAGAGAATAAAATTCACAACTTCCCCTATCTGGATGACTAGTTACTGAGGGGCAGATCTAGAGATGAAGCTCATTCTATGAGGGTGAAAGCAACATTCCTCGGTAACCTTTCCATACTGGACATTTGCAGGGCTGTTACGTGGTCATGGATATATTCATTCATAAACCATTATTTCATAACCACATCTTCCATGGTGGATGCAGGTTTTGGGAGAGCAGTCCTGCAGTGCTCACTTAGTTAACCTCTGAGCTCTGTTTCCTGGGGAAGGTGCTGCTTGTGAGTCATTAAGTGAACTACGTGTCTGCATGTACTCAAAGAAGAAACACTTACTTACTGTAACTGTAGTTCTTCAGGATATAATGCAGAAACGTATTCCAGAACTCACCCTCCATCCCTTCTAGATTGGAGTCTTTTTTCTGGACCTTCAGTGCAAAGGAATTGAGGGAGGGTCAGGATGGCACTGCTTCCTGGAGGCCGGGAGGCTGTGGGGAGGGTTACTACAGTCATGAGGCGCAAATGTCACCCCTTTACGGGTACTGCTAAGCAAATTCCTCTGGCTCCAGTGAACTGGTCATGAACACACCTAAGCAGAATACACATCTATATTACATCTCAAAGAACGAGCCACAGTAGGTAACCGTTTCTTCTGATATCAGCTAATGAACAACTTCAGCAGACATCCTGACCCCTTTCTTTGGCATTCATGTGGACTGATTCAGCTAAGCTTAGACTAATTATCTGTCATCAATAGCTGTTGCCTTCACAAGCTTGTGTACTTGACAAATTTATGTGTAATATCCAAAGACACTTCTGAATCCACATAGACCTTTTTGGTAAGGAGAGTTTTCTCTCAAATTACTATATCAGTTTCTCTACCCATGCTTATTTAATTCAATATTGCTTTCTTTATGTAACTGTATAATTGACATTTTGTTGTTGAAATTCTTTTTTTCATTTGCTTTTTTAAAGATACCTTGTTAAATCCTATGAACTATTATTGATCAGCAAACTGCTGAGAAATAAAAATAGTTCTCAATCTTTTCTTTGCACATATTGATAGAATTCAATGTTCTTTCAAGTTAAAATACTTTACAACTGAAGTGTAGTAATTCCATATAATAGCTTTCAAATTCCAGGACTTATTTTTTTGTGCTACACTCTGGACTTATGTTGTAAATTGTTATTGTAAAAGTGTAACTGGGTTCAAAAAAGAATTAGATAAGTTTATGGAGGATACATCCATCGATGGCTATTAGCCGGAACGGTCAGGGACACTTCTCCATGCTTCAGGTGTCCCTAAACTTCCAACTTCAAGAAGATGGGATTGGATGAGAGAGGATGGATCACTCAACCCTGTTTTGCTCATTCCATATGAAGCATCTGGCATTGGCCACTGTTAGAAGACAGAGTACTGAGCTAAGTGGACCACTGGTCTGACCCCATATGACTGTTCTTACATTATGTTATTGTTAAGCAAAAATTTTAAACTCTGATTTACAGTTGAAAGAATGTCTCAGATAAACTTCTGTGGCAAACTGACACCAGATAATGAGTTTGGGAATTGTAACCTTTTGAACGCAGTGATTAGTTTTGAGCACATTTTATCATTCGTATAGAGGTTTTTGCAAGCACTGCTATCAACCGGGAATATGAAAGGCTACACAGCTGCCAAAATGCTATGGTTCATCAAGAGATGCTAAGGGAACATACAGATCTGATCAGATTCTTGCTCCTTTTTTCATGCCTTCTTTCCTTTTAGGACAGAAATTCACTGTTATTTCTTTACCCAAAGGAAGAATGATGCAATTGAGTATTAAGATCTCTCATTGCAAGTGGTGTACTTCCTTAGTGGTTGTTTGACTTTATCTTAAGAAGCTAGAGCTATTGAGAAACAAGAGTGATGATCATTAATAATGACTTAAAAACCTTGCTTTTTATAATTTTGCCAATGAGGTGTGTTTTTGTTGTTGTGATGTACAAGATGAACCTTAGTTTAAAACCCACAAAATAAATCACAAAGCACTTCTTCCAAGTAGTTCTTAAACACAGTGCTCTGCTGGAGAGAAATGGTTCATGCCTTTGGAATAAAAGCAATAAATGTAATCATTCTATATTTTTCAAGGTTTACTTTATTTAATAAAAGGACCGTTGCACCATCTTGATTTGTTTAGTTAATATCTTCACCAAGCCTTCACAAGTAATTAAATCCCTCAGGTGTGGGTTCTCATTTAATGTTCTGTTAGTTATTTTTGTTTTAGTTGGGAACCCTGCTGCTCTCTTCTCTTCATCTACTTCATATGTCTGAAAGTACCATTTGTTTTATCAGCCAGTGTGTTTCTCCAGTGTATCTCAGTTCTCAGGTTCCAAGAGAAGAAACTAATAAAAGAAGGGTCCTTGCCTCATTATTGTTTCAAAGTCACTGAGCTGTGCCTTAAGAAACACTAATGAATGTAGGGTGTGCATTCATCTGTCAATATTCACATCACTTAGATGTACTGAGAAGTGAGGCTTCATTAAATACTTTCATTACATCGGAGTAGTGACTGTTCACTGACAAACATGCGAGGGAGTGTGTTACTGCACTTACACAACAGCTGTTTTAATTTAATAACTTGGCATTGCATGCACAGGGGTGGCATACAAGTCGAACTGGGTCATTAGAATAGTTTCAGTACAAATATTTCATGTTGTTGATTCTTCTAGCAATATTTTATTTATACATAGATATATGCTTGAACATAAAGGATAAGCTCAATCCAGATCCATATTTCATAGCTGCTGCTGCAGACTTTTGGGTCAACTCATTACAAGATCCAGTGCTGTCAAATCTAGTACATGGTAAAGACATATTAGATCATCCAATCCTAACACAATTTAAGTTTCACTGTGAGGAAATTTTTTCTTGGTATTCAGCCTAAATTTTCCCTGTCAGTTTTATCCCATTACTAATACTTACATCCCTATGTATTTCCTGAAATAACTCTTCCCTGTTCATGGTAAATCAGTGGATTACAAAACATGTAATCTACCACTGGAAAAATAAATTCATTTTGGTAATCCCATAGATTATTTGAATGTTCAACTTTTCTACTCAATCACTGTCCTCACTCCATCTCACATCCTTTCTTTGCTGGCTTGCTATCTATTTTGATTGCTTCTGGTTAAGGGTAGATTATATGGTGGTAAAAATGTCTGCATCCTGTACACTAGTGCCACCGCAGAGCCAGTTCCAAATTTTCCTAGTGCAGACACACTTTCTGGAGCACGGGCTTCATCCTGACAGCTGTCTCCAAGCCTTCTAGCACACTCATGGTACTACACAAAGAATTAAAGAAAGCGTCCTGCTTGCTACCAGCTATTGTCCATACATAGGGTGCTAGCTGTGAAGTTCAGATCCAGGCTGTCACAAAATCCAGGATTGTTTGGGGGAGAAGCAGTGGTTCAGGGCACATTGCCAAAGGAAAATGCTCCATGAGTCTTCAAGATAAAAGGAGCTATATATAAATGCTCTTTTTTAAGTAGTATCTTTTAAAGGATATACTTTGGTATCTAGAACTTAAATATCCTATGGCACATTGATAAAGAGAATTCATGCCTCAAATCTCTCATTAGATCTGTATTAAGTCCTGCCTCAAATCACTTCCCCATTGGGTGAAACGGTAAACGGCAAGGGCAAACTAATATAAGTGGTCTATTGTTGGTTCATCTGACCCTGGACTTTCCCCTTTCACAGATTCTCTGTTATTCCATAGCACTTTCAATTCAGTTTGAACTTGGCCTGAGCTCCCTGCCTAACACCATTTCTTTAAAATGCTGCTGTTCTCCGAAACGTGACGCTGTAAAAATAGCATTGTGAGGTCCCAGATATATTGTCTCCATAATTCTGGATCAAATGTGCTCAGTTTATCTGTAAATCTCCATTCCCTCGCCTCCAAACTTCAGCAGACTCAATCTTGAGTCTGAGTCAAGCTTTTCCTGCTTACAAAGCGTCACCAGGAAGAGATTCTACACCTCCAGTCCTCTCCTCCATTACACATGTGCAACTGTATAGATTACAATGAAATTGTACAATACATCTAACTGTCTTCAGTGGGGTCAGCAATGCAAATCAGGGCAGAATTCAGCTGTGTAATTTGAAAATCTTCTCCCCCTAAATTTCAGTTACAGAGATAAATTAAATAGGAGTTGGGTATTTAACCACACTTTTGTGCCTTTGAAAATCTCTCTTTTAGTTACCAAGTCTAAGGAAGATACAAGAGAAGAAACATAATTAGCTCCTTCTTATATAACCTGTACTGGACTCTGCAGCATTAAGAGGAGTTTTTGTCACCGAAGAGAGCAGACGTGGTTCTGAATAGACACAGATTGAGCAAGTTGCTGCCATTCTTATATACTTGCCTTTCAGCATACAGCCACACTTTAAAGCATTGTTACACTGCAGCAGCCTTTTGAAATTAATCGAGCGTTGCTCATTACTCTGATTGTGTAGTGTTCTTTTTAAAACCAAACATAGTTCTTATCTTGTTGAAACTCATGGAGAATCTAGCATAGTTTTAAAAGAAATTAGGTTTTTTTTAAAATGTCCATGTTCAGATAGGGCATTAATTTTGAGGTAGCAAGGGAACAGGGTTTTGAAGGAGAAATATCACTAACGATGTTATGCTAAATAAAATTGCATTGAATATTGTATAATTACTTCACCTTGGAATGCTCTCAACCAATCAAAATGCTGCTTTTATCCAATCTACATTTACAAGTGACATGGAACAGGGAAGTCCTGACATCAGTCCAGAAAGACACTTCAGCAACCAAAATTGTCACATCACCAGCAAAGAGAACAAGTGATACATGTTTCAGCATTTCCCCATATTCATATTTTAAGGTCAGCAGAGACCATCAGATCACTTAATCTGACCTCCTGTAGAACATAGGCCATAAATTTCACCCAATTACCCCATATTAAGCTCAGTAACTTGTGTTTGACTAACACATATCTTCCAGAAAGGCACCTAGTCTTCATCTAATGACATCAAGAAATGGAGAAACTACCACTTGCCTTGGTAGTTTGTTCCAACATAGAGTCATAGAAGATTAGGGTTGGAAGAGACCTCAGGAGGTCATCTAGTCCAACCTCCTGCTGAAAGCAGGACCAACACCAACTAAATCATTCCAACTAGGGCTTTGTCAAGCCAGGCCTTAAAAATCTCTAAGGATGGAGATGCCACCACCTCCATAGGTAACCCTTTCCAGTGCTTCACCACCCTCCTAGTGAAACAGTGTTTCCTAATATCCAACCAGACCTCCCTGACTGCAACTTGAGATCATTGCTCCTTGTTCTGTCATCTGTCACCAGTGAGAACAGCCTAGCTCCAGCCTATTTGGAACCCCCCTTCAGGCAGTTAAAGGCTGCTATCAAATCCCCCCTCACTCTTCTCTTCTGCAGACAAATTAAGCCCAGTTCCCTCAGACTCTCCTCATAAGTCATGTGCCCCAGTCTCCTAATCATTTTTGTTGCCCTCTGTTGGACTCTCTCCAATTTTTCCACATCCTTTCAGTACTCGAAGGGGGGGACACCAAACTTGGACACAATACTTCAGGTGCCAAATAGAGGGGAATAATCACTTCCCTTGATCTGCTGGCAATGCTCCTACTAATACAGCCCAATAAGCCTTTGACCTTCTTGGCAACAAGGGCACACTGCTGACTTATATCCAGCTTCTCATGCTCTGTAATCCCCAGGTCCTTTTCTGCAGAACTGCAGTTTAGCCAGTCAGTCCCCATCTTGTAGCGGTGCATGGGATTATTCCTTCCTAAGTGCAGGACTCTGCACTTGTCCTTGTTGAACCTCATCAGATTTCTTTTGGCCCAATCCTCCAATCTGTAGAGGTCACACTAGACCCCATCCATACCCTCCAGTATATATACGCACCTCTCCTCCCATCTTAGTGTCATATGCAAACTTGCTGAGGGTTCAATCCATCCCATCATCCAGAACAGGAGTGGGTCCAGAGCCACATACAGCTCTTCAGAAATCAACATGCGGCTCCTTGTATAGGCAACGACTCCAAGGCTGGAGCTACAGGTGCCAACTTTCCAATGTGCCAGAGGGTGCTCACTGGCTCTGCCACAGGCCCTGTACCCACTTCACCCCTTCCCACACCCTCCCCTGAGCCTTCCATCCTCTTGCTCCTTTCCCTCCCTCACCACTCCAGAGCCTCCTGTACACCAAGAAACAGCTGACATAAGGGAGGGCGCTGATTGGTGGGGCTGTCGGTGGGTGGGAGGTTCTAGGAGCAGTGGGGAGCTAATGGGGGGCTGCTGACATGTTACTGTGGGTCTCTGGTAACGGACACTGGTAAATTCTGGCTCCTTCTCAGGCTCAGGTTGGCCACTCCTATCCAGATAATTAATAAAACTTTTGAACAAAACCAGCCTCATGACCAGCCCCTGGGGCACTCCTCTTGATACCAGCAGCCAACTAGACATTGAGCCGTTGATCATTACCTGTTTAGCCCAACAATCTAGCCAGCTTTCTATCCACCTTATAGCCCATTCATCCAGCCCATACTTATTTAACCTGCTGGCAAGTATACTGTGGGAGAAGGTATCAAAAGCTTTGCTAAAGTCAAGATATATCACATCCACTGCTTTCCCCATATCCACAAAACCAGTTATCTCATCACAGAAGGCAATCAGGTTGGTCAGGCATGACTTTCCCTTGGTATATCCATGTTCACTCTTCCTGATCACCTTCCTCTCCTCCAGATGCTTCAAAATGGATTCCTTAAGGACCTGCTCCATGATTTTGCCAGGGACTGAAGTGAGACTGACCGGTCATATAGTTCCCCATGTTCTCTCTCTTTCTTTTTAAAATATAGGCACTGTATTTGCCTTTTTCCAGTAGTCCAGGACCTCCCCATATTGACACGAACTTTCAAAGATAATGGCCAATGACTCTGCAATCATGTCAGCCAACTCCTTCAGCACCCTTGGATGAATTAGATCTGGACCCATTAGATCTGGACTTGTGTATGTCCAGCTTTTCTAAATAGTCCTTTACTTGTTCTTTCACCACTGATGACTGCTCACCGCCTCTCCATACCGTGTTGCAGCAGTCTGGGAGCTGAGCTGATCTTGTCTGTGAAGACCAAGGCAAAAAAAGCATTGAGTAATCCAGATTTTTCCACATCAGCTGTCAGCCTCCCCCATTCAGTAAGGGTCCCACACTTTCCCTGACCAGCTTCTTCTTACTAACATACCTATAGAAACCTTTCTTGTTACCCCTCACATCCCTTGCTAGGTGCAACTCCAATTGTGCCTCAGCCTTCCTTATTACACACTTCATGCTCAAGCAATATTTTTATACTCCTCCTTGTCTTCTGTCCAAATTTCCACTTCTTGTAAGATTCCTTTTTGAGTTGAAGCTCACTAAAGATTTCTCTGTTAAGCCAAGCTGGCCGCCTGCCATATTTGCTATTCTTTCTGCACATCGGGGTGGTTTGTTCTTGCACCAGTTACCAGTTAAGCATCTTCACTGCTTAAAACATTTTTTTCCTTATTTCTATTTTAAATTTGTCTGGCTTCCGCTTCCAGCCCGTGGTTCTTG
Source organism: Dermatemys mawii (assembly GCA_007922305.1). Taxonomy (NCBI): domain Eukaryota; kingdom Metazoa; phylum Chordata; order Testudines; family Dermatemydidae; genus Dermatemys; species Dermatemys mawii. The sequence goes on from ML677349.1 coordinate 21,139,032, forward strand.
TTAGCCTTTTCTCTCTTACATTAAAGAGCCTTTTATTACCCAACACGTTTCTCAGGTATTTCTACACTGTAATAAGTTAGAGAGAGAGAGAGAGAGAGAGAGAAAAGCTGCCAAAGATATAGAACCTTCCAGCTTTCCAGCCAGTCTGCAGCTGGTTTTTGAATATGGGGAAGGATGGGTGCAAGGAGCAGAGCCTCCATACTGCCCCATAATGTGCTATCCACCATTGCAACCACTAAGCCATTGTCCCACCCACCCTCTGCTCTGGACAGCAGAATTGGGCTTGTGCTGGGGAGGGAGAGGAGAGCTATTTCTAAAGGGTGTTGCAGGAATCATCCAGTCTGTATTCCGAGAGCCCTGCACGGATACGCAAATGTATATCCACATCCAATCTGCAAAAATTATCTGCAGATTTGCAGGGCTCTACTCTGGGGACTGGGCTGAGCTCCGAGACATCTCCCCCACTGGAGCCTGGTTGGGGAGAGCTGAGTGAGCAGCTGTGAGGGGGAGCCTGTGTGGAGTCGCAGACCTTCCACCTATCCTCGGCTGGGCGAGGAGCCTGTGGAGGTGGGGACACAGACAGGGGCTGCTCTCAGCACCCCTTGTCCCTGCACCATGGGCAGGTGGAGGGTCCCCTACAGCTCCCCATGACTCCCCGGCTGGGCTCCGTGCTTGCCTGGCCAAGGGGTGGGAGGAGACCTGTGCAGCTTCCCGGGGGCTTCTCAGGCCCCCCACCCAGGGCACATGGAGGGTGCACCACGGCTGCCCACAGCTGCCTGCCCGGCTTTTACCAGGACCGGGCTGTGGCTCTCAGCTGCCCCCATCCCTGGCTGGAGCCAGGTTGGAGAAAACCGGGCAGGCAGCTGTGCAGAGCCATGGCAGACTCTCCATCTTCCCTGGTTGGGGGACCAGAGCAGCCCCTGGCTTGTGTCACTGCCCCCCAGCCCTCTGCCCAGTGTCCCTGTCCCTAGCCTCCCTGCTCAGTGTCCCTGTCACAGTTCCTCATAGCTGCCCACTCAGCTCTTACCATGAGAGCCCTTCACGGATACAAAATGTGTATCCACAGCCACACTGCTATCCACAGAAATGGTCCATGGATATAAAGCAGATACCCACAGATCTGAGGGCTCTGTGTATTCCCCCAATGCTCCCGAAGCTCTTCTGCCTGCTTGAAGTACAACAGTTCCAGGAGCTCCTACTGGGGTGGTAGTTTTCCTCACCCATTTCAACCCAGCAATAAATTGGGAGATGTTGCATATACCAGTGTGGGGGAAAAAACAAGTGGAGTTAAAGAGATCAGAAATCTGGACCTAAAAAAAGGCCACAAAACTTTAAAAGACACTGTGTAGAGACATGCCAGGTAATGAAATATAAAATTCAGCCACTTTACAGGAAAATGCAACTTGAAGAGGAGTAATGCAGAAAGGCTTAGGGGTGATATTGGACAGCCAATTAGACGTGGAGTTTGTTTTGCAGTATACAAAGCAAGTGTAAATTTTGTGCTGCATACGTGTATTTTCCATATATGCATACATCCCAGGGCTGGGAAGGTAACTTTCAAAGCAAATATAAGAGCTACAGATTTTCATTTAAAAATAAAACTTCGATTTTGGAACATAAATTGTAGAGCTTTTTTAAAAAAAATGGGGGAATTATACATAGGTCTCTGATTATCACTAGATATGCCATTATCTCATGAAAGAGGTTACAGTTACTGTAGCACTCAAACTGATCCTGATTGGGCTGAATACTATTGTGCTAGGTATTGTACAAACACATAGGAATACATCAACCCTACACCAATAAGCTGCCAATGTAAGAAAACTGTAAGTGATGGGTCACCATTGTATTTAAGAAGGACTAGCAATGAAACATTTGTGTGGACATTAGGAAGTAATAAAGCAGTACCAAAGTATTATTTGGAATCATACAGAAGATTAAAGGAAACCTGATGAAAGGCTGGGTCATTTCTGAAAATATTTTCTTGCAGTAAATCCAAGAAAGGGAATAGAAATGAAAGGGTCATTTTAAACTACAGTTTTAAACTACCAAGTTACATTATTCAAAGGTTAGAATGAATACCTGCCATAAACTGATTTGAACTCAGCTGTCCGGACCATATCCATGAGGCTATACTTTATAAGAATGCGCTGTTGGCAATGTAGGACAAATTGAGGAAGGGGATCAACAGACTCCATAAAGGTGATAAAGATCGATCTACTGAATGGTAAGCTAATTAGCCATTGTTGAGAAATAAAAGAGCACGTTCCATTTTTTCCTTCTCTTCCTCAAAGATTCAAACTGCAGGATTAACAGAGGGTATTGTAAACTCGAATAAAATTATAGCACAATGCACAACAGGGGTTCTCAGGTTCAACACAACAGGTTGCAGCTACACTCATCTTGACAGAGATCACAGGCTCTGGCTTGTGCTCTACAGGATTAAGTGAGGATTAGAAATATATCAAAGGAAACTGGTTTCACAACCCAGCAGTGAAATAACTGTAGGACTGGAAAGCTATTAGTAAGAAGCCATTGTCCTAGGGAGATGTTGAAAGCAGAACCTTGTAAGCAAATACAGCTAAATATATGTTAAAGGTCTTTAAACCAAAACCTATTTGAGAATGAATCAGACTGAGAAATAAAAAGATGCCCGAAAAGCAAAGTTAGGTGTGGCCATAAGGGCTGACTCCGTGGGTGCTCCAGAGCTGAAGTATTTAAGAAAAAAAACTTAGTGAGTGCTTTGCACCCACCAGCAGTCAAACTTGCCCCTCCTCCCCCAGTGCCTCCTGCCTGCCAGTGGCCTCACCAATCAACTCCTCCCCCTCCATCCCAGCGCCTACCGCGAACAGCTGTTCTGCAGCATGCAGGTAGTGCTGGGAGGGAGGGAGAGGAGCAGGGATGAAGCGATCTTGGGAAAGGGCACAGAACTGGGCAGGAAGAGGCAGGGTGAACCCTTGGGGGGAAAAGGGTGAGGTGGGGGAGGGTCTAGGGTGAAGCAGAAGGGGGGTGGGCACCTCCAGGACCAGAAGGAAGTTGGCACCTGTGGTGAGGCCAGAAACTTTTATCTAGCCCACCCAGTGGCCTCATGGCCACCCTCTGGTTTGCAAAGCAAAGAGCACAGGTTTTGGAGAAAATGTGACATCCAGCTCTATAAATTGCTAAGATTAGATAGACAGATAGATATTTACAGATCATATGTGAGATTCACATCATTCTCACAGCATCAGCTTGGACCGGCAATGAAAGTCACAGCATGACCAATCCATTTACTGTTAGCTTCTAGGGCTGAAGAAAGTGGTCTTTTAAAAAAAACTAATGGGTTTGCTAGGTTTGATGTTTTTAAATCAGCGGGTCCAGAAAACTTTTATCCAAAAGTTTTAAAAGAGCTGACTGAGAGACTTAGTGAACCATTAATGCTGATTTTCAGTAAGCCACGGAATACTGGGGAAGTTCCAGAAGACTGGAAAAAAGCTATTCTTATATCAGTGTTTTAAAAGGGTAACCTGGATGACCTTGGTAATCATAGGCCTGTCAGTCTGACATCGATCCCAGGCAAGAAAATGTACCAGCCCACATGGGATTTGATTAAGAGGGAAATATAATTAATGCCAATCAACAGGAATTTATGGAAAACTTATTTTTAATGAAATTATATATTTGTTTCATAAAGCTCATAGTGTTGATGTAAGGTGTTTGACTTGATACGGCACATCATTTTGAATAAAAAACTGGAATGATATAAAATTAATGGCACACATTTGATGGATTAAAAGATTGCTAATTTATAGGTCTCTAAACATAACTGTAAATCAGTAATCATCATTGATTACTAGTGGGATCTTGAAGGGATTGGTTCTTAGCCCAAAGCTATTTAACATTTTTTTAGTAAATGACTGAGAAGAAAACCTAAAATCATCACTGCTAAATTTTGCCGATGACACAAAAATTGGGGGACTAGTAAAATAGAAATCTGAGTGGTGAGAACCAAACAATAGAAACTGTATGGTCAAGCTCAACAGCCACTCAGAATTCATATAAGCATTCTCAAATACTGTGGGGAAGGGGGCCTGTGCAATATTTTATCAACTCTACAAATCAGAAATGGGCAATCTCAAACAGTTTGGTATTTGGGTTTAGTTAACTGACACATTGGAATGCTTATATGAAAATTATCCATACCTCTTGGGTCTGTAAGACTGGGTGGGACACCTGAAAAAGACACTAACGAGATGCTTGGTAGAATAGGGGATACCATAAGAACAGACTGTTGTGACATTTTGCAACTTGCATCTCTGCTTTCCACTGGAACTTGAAAGCACACTGATTTATAAAGGTGTCACTACTTTTTTTTTTAAAAGGCTAAATGAGTTTTGGATGAAAGTTAGAGAGTTCTTATTTTGTCTAAATTAGTTTGCCCACCTATAACAGTAATCCATCCATGGGTAGCAGTTTATTACTTGGTTTTCTACCACAAACCATTTTTGAAAGGGTAAAGAGAAACATAATTCAGAAAAGATAAGGAGACTGGATGGAACTGCTAGTGCAGAAGCGCTGCAACTGCTCCATTCTAGCAGCAGTTGAATTTCAGAAGGTGCTTGTAGGTTTAATTGCACAATTTTTGCGAAGTGCTTCAGTACTATAGGATAAAAACTTTCAAAGTTCTTGAATGTAACATTTATTTATTCTACCATTCACTCCCCGAAATGAGAAAGCACGGCAAAGCTATGCTGAATTTATAAATAACATCTAGAACCTACCCTTATTCTGTGTTTATACAAAATGCATGAAACACAAATGTAAACCAATAGGCACCTAAGCACATAATTTATTTATTATGGCATAGGCACCAGCTTTTCTTATTTGATTCTGAAAATAGTGGGGGTTAGTTTTAGCTTTAAAGTATTTATGATAATACAGTTTCAGACTCAGTTAAAAATAATGGTTCATAAATCACCTTTCATTTGTAATTAGAGCTCTTTGGAATGAATAATGTGAAATGCATAGATTCCAAGACCAGATGGCACCAATGTGATCACTTAGTCTAGTCTGACCTCTGGTATATAACATATGCCATAGGACTTCTGCAAAAAAAAATTCTTAGAGCATATATTTTAGAAAAAAATTGAATCTTCATTTAAAAATGCCATTGATGAAGAATCCACCATGATACTTGATAAACTGTTCAAAGGTTAATTACTCACACCATTAAAAATGTATGCTTTATTTCCAGTACAAATTGGTCTAACTTCAACTCCTATTGGATCAACTCCATTGGATCATGTTATACCTTTCTCTGCTAAACTAAAGAAAACCCATTATCAAATATTTGTCCCCTATACGGGTACTTATTGACTAATCAAGTCGCCCTTTAACCTTCTCTTTCTTAAGCTATATCGATTGAGCTCCTTGAGATTATCACTACAAGGCATGGTTTTCTAATCATTCAATCATTCTCATGGTTTTTCTCTTAACCTTCTCCTGTCTATCAACATCCTTCTTGAATTGCAGACACCAGATCTGGACACAGTATTCCAGCAGCAATCACAACAATGCCGAATAAAGAAGTAAAATAAACATTTTTAGTCCTACTTGAGATTCCTCCGTTTATGTCTCCAGGATTGCATTAGCCTTTTTGGCCACAGCATCAGACTGGAAGCTCATCTTATGCTGATTATCCATCATGACCCCCTAAATCTTTTTTAGTCATTGCTTCCCACCATAGAGGCCCCCATTTTGAAAGTATGGACTATATTCTTGGTTTCTAGATGTGTACATTTACATTTAGCTGTATAAGAATGCATAGTTTGCTTGCATCCAGTTTACCAATTGATCCATATCACTCTAATATCAGTGACCTGTACTCTTTATTATCTACCACTCTCCCAATTTTTGTGTCATCTGCAAATTTTATCAGTGAAGACTTTAGGTTTTCTTCCAAGTCATTAAAAAAAGTGTTAAATAGCATAGGGCCAAGAACTAATACTTCATGGGGCCCCAATTTATATTATCTGGGATCAGTGGCAGACTGACAAGCCTATAATTACTGGGTCCCCCACTCCACTCTTTTTAAATACTAGAACAACATTAGCTTTCTACCAGTCTATTAGAACTTCCTCAGTATTCCAAGAGTTATTGAAAATCAACACTGATGGACCAATGAGCCCCATAGCCAGCTCTTTCAATATTTTTGGATGCAATTTATCTGGACCTGCTAATTTTAAAATGTCTAACTTTAGTAACTGTTGTTTAACATCTTCCTAAGATACTAGTGAAATGGAAAGAGTATTATCGAATTATCAGTACATAATGTGTTTTTCCCAAGGACAAAAATATTTATTAAATATTCTGCCTTTTCTATATTAATGATAATTCTACCATTTCTATCTAGTAATGGACTAATACCATTCTGAGGATTCTTTTGGTTCCTAATATGAAACCTCCTTCTTACTGTCCTTAACTTTGCTGACCATAAATTTCTCCTTGTGTCCCTTTGCCTTCTTTATCAATTTTCTACAATTCCTAGCTTCTCATTTATGTTCATATCATCTTCCCTTTTCTTATATATTATATCTGCCTTCGTTTCCCCTTTAAACCAGGTCAGTTTTTAACCAATACAGCCTTCTTCCTTACCTGTGGCTTTGAAGGCATCTAGCAAAGTGTTCTTTAACAATTTCCAATTATTCACATTTTTCTGATTAAATTCTTCCTACCAGTTGATTTGGCTCATAATTGTTTTCAGCTTCGTGAAATTGGCCCTACTAAAGCACCAACTACATATATCACTCATATGGACTTTATTCTGTTTAGACATTATAAATGTGATCAAATTATGATCACTTGTATTGTGACGGAGTCAGACCAGAAGGATATAAGAGAGTGCTGGAAGGCAGGTATATTAGTCTCAGGATGTGCAGGTCCCTGTTCCCTGGATAGCCAAACAAAGGCTATTCCAGGCCAATCAAGACACCTGGGGCCAATTAAGAATCTTCTAGAAAGGAGCAGAAACAACTAGCCTGATTGGGACACCTGAAGCCAATCAGGGACTGGCTGAAACCAGATAAAAACCTCCCAGTTAGTCAGGTGGCTGTGGGTGTTAGGAGCTGAGAGAGGAAGTTGCGCTGTTGGTGAGACTGAGTGGTGCACAACATATTATACAGAAGGAAGGAGGCCCTGAGGTAAGGGTGAAGTGGAGTTTGAAGAAGCAGGGACTGCTGTGGGGAAGTAGCCCAGGGAATTGTATTGTGTTTTGTGGATAAAAGGTCAGCCATCTTAGCTGATACTATTAGGGTCCCTGGGCTGGAGTCTGGAGTAGAGGGAGGGCCCAGGCTCCTGCCTTTTTCCATCTTCTATACTGGCCTGTGATGAAGGTAACTCACTAGGTGGTGACTCTTGCCAATTATACTGAGAAAGGGAGGTCACTCTGGGGCCTAGATGAGTTTCTGAGGCCCCTAAATCTGCCAGAAGGCACAGGACCCACAAGTACAAACTTGGAGCTTTGTCACAGTATCTAAATTACCATTATTTTTTTGTTTTATGATCAGCTCCTCTTTATCTGTTAAGAGAAGGTCTAATATAGAATCTTAAAAAAAAGTATGATAAAATCAAATCTGAGAAGTTAAGTTTGTAACACCTATTTCACAAATTTGTGTCTTACATTGTCCCACCCCATTGTAGCAATGTAAATTTCTGAAAATATTATGGACAGTTGAAAAAAATCATACCCAAGTGTCTAGAAACTGGTCAACCATAGTTTGTGGTGGTGACATCCTGAGAACTAGCCAGCAACTGAGCTGAGAAAAAATATTCATCTCAAAATAAAACCGTGCAAAGGTTTCCCCTTTGTTTGTGTAAGAAAATTCTAAAAAAGCTCCACATTCCATTCAAAAATTTCATCAATATCCCCCTCTAACATTTCCCTTCACCAAATGGATTTCATCAAAATTTTCCGTGTAGCTTTTTGAGGTGAACTTTCAAGTTTCTAAGGCCTTATCTACACACAAATGTGTGCCTGTTTAATTAAACTGGTGCAAAACCTAAATGGACACATTTATTTAGCTTCAGAAGTATCAGATTTTGATTTAATTTAAATAATTCCTAACTGAAATTCAGCTGAACCAAAATAAGCCACTCAAACCAAAACACTAGAGGGGGGAGGTTTGTACCAATGTAACTAGTTCAATTTTTATTTGCACCTTAGGTTAAACTGTTGCAACTTTCTACGTAAACAAGGACTATTTGTGCTGGTTGGATTTTGTCATCTAGATGAAGTCACACTGTGTTGTTAAATTCCTTTATTGGGTGTGCCTTACCCATCAGGAGAATCAGCAGAACCATACTGGATATGTTTATCAGACCTGCGTGAAAAGGAGGGAGCAGGAACAGCCCCAAAAGGTAGTAGCAGAGGAAACGAGCTTTCCACCTGCCACATGCTTTGTATAACAGTAACACTCCCTCTCCCTGCCGCCTGTTAATAGTAAGGGTCTGAGGGAGACCTTAAGCCAAAGTTGCTTGACATACAAAGCTTGTAATTCTGGTCTGGAGATAACTTCTCCCTCTTGTTGCTTATGAGTGAGGGACCCCAGGTTCAGTGACTCTGAATGGATCCTTTAGATTGGGACTCTCACTGCCAAACTTGAACAGGTTCAGAACAGACTGAAAGGATATAAATGGGGAGGGGCACAGGTAGTGGGGAGTCACAGCTAACTCCTAATCCTAACTTCCTCTAAGGGGGTATGTGCGGAGAAGTAAGCAGAGTGGCAGGCCGGCCAGTGGTATCATTGGCTTTTTTGTGTGTAATTCCAAAAGGGAATAAGGAAAATAACTTATTTTCTGTTTAAATTTTGGAAGTATGAAAATGACCTGACAGTTGTCATTAGGGCATGTGTGAGTGCACACAGTTTTCAGTTTGTGGAGACCATGGTAGTTCAGTGATGGGGACTGAAAAAAGTGTGAAACTGTTAGAGCCCATACTGACCAATTTTTAATTGTTTGCTATGGAAGAGATGCCATATTTTCTCCAGGTAAATACCACAGAAATTCAATTGCCAGGTATATAACAACTATGATGAATCTGAAGGTTAAATTCAACAACTGATTTGTTGGAGAGGGATTTTTTATTAACTATGGAGTCATTTCCAGTATCTCCATGATAAGGCATGTTTTTTCTCACTTCTATCCTTCCAACAAGAGAGAAATTTAAAGATGGCCAATACCCTATTTTTCTTCAAAATTTCACATGCACAAAATTCTGTGCAAAACTGTCTCTTCATGCTCTCCTCATTCACTGAATGGGGAAAAAAAGCTCTTCATAAGTAGCAAACTAGGGAACTGAGTATCTCTGAGGTGAGGGGGCAAAGAACTGCCATGGATTAGAAACAGGCTCAGAGATAAAATAAAGAATAAGAATAAATGGCTATTATCCAGCTAGGTAAAAGTTAACAGGCAGGTGCCCCAAGGTCCCATATTAGTACTGGCATTTAATAAATTAACGAACAGTGAAGAGGCAAAAGAAGATGACAAAATGGTTTAGGTTATGAAGACTTCATAATTTTAATGAGGTTTAGCACAGCTAAGTGAACGGGCCACATGACGATGGCTGATATGTTGACAAATGCAAGATAATTCACATAGGAAAGAGTGATTTAAGCTAATCACACACATGTGTGGGTTCTAAATTAACTCTCATGGAGACAGACTGGAGTTATTTTTCATATACAGGAAGGTTCTGGGAGAAAATGCTTATATCCCACCAAAAAATTACGATACCTCAAGTCCTGATCCAAGAAACATCCTCCCATTTAGAAAACAAAATGAACTTGAATCCCTGGAAGTTATTAATTTAGCTCCCTGCATAATCATGAGATTCAATAGCACGTGCTCGCTCTCTGGTTTCCCTCCTGGGCTATTTAACAACTTTCAATCTCATTTTAATTCATTATGGGTGGAGTGGGTGGAGGAAGCACAATGCACTTTCTCCTCAAGTCTAATTTAGACTTGCCTCCTCCTGTGCAGTTTTCACTGTGCGCAGTAAGGCTTGAAAAGTGCTTGCTCCATTTTAACACAAGGCTTCTTAAAATGAGAAAACAGACAAGCTATTTCACTATTTCTTATGCTTCTCAGTGGTTTTGTCAAAAATTACCCTGACAATGCATAACACATACTGTTTATCAAGTCCACATTTCTTCAATGAAAAAATTTACTGTCCAATACTGCAGCTGACATGAGCAGATTATTTCTCTGGCCACTACCAAAAACAGTTTGTAATATATTGCCTGAGTAAGCAAGCAATTAAATATGTGACTTTGTAATAGCAGAGCCAGAACTCACATATAGTTGGTACCAGGGATTATGGAGATCCAGGTTAAGTCCCTACCCTGCCACAGCCTTCCTATGTGACCATGGTAATTCACTGTTTCTCTGTGCCTATGTTCCCCATCTGTAAAATTGGGAATAATCGTATTTCCTTACCTCGTAGGATAAATGCACTAAAGATTATGTGGGAGGTGCTCAGATACGAAGATAATGGGAGCCACATAAATACCCAAGACAATATGTAGCCCTTATTATACATACTAACTGTAGTTATCACGCACAGAGAGATAGTACATATACTGCACATCCATCATTTTTATGTGCTTGTGAATTTTGTGCCTGCTAATTAAAAAGTGCCATATTGATTGCTCTGAAGAATCAAGCTCTCTGTTTATACGCAGAGCCAGTACAGCATGGGTAGCAGCAGTGCAAGTTTCCCCATCCTACTTCACTAACATGCCTCAGCTATCTTAAAAGGGAAGAGGACAGGTCTGTTTCCATGCCCATTCAGGCCTCAACTTCTCAGCTAAAGTGGCCCACCAAAGTTCCAGTTAATGCTCCCTGTAGTGATGGCTTTGGGGATGGAGATGCTTGTCACTTTGGAAATATATTGAGGCCATCAAACTCATTTAACGTAGGCCACTGAAGAGCCATCAGATTGTAATAGCTTTTAGTCAGACCCTCCAAGGGCTGGATCCAAACCAGTATCTTAGATTTGAAAAGCTCCCCTATTACCAAATCTTTGAGTCTCTAAGCTTGCAAATCTCTCCTTTTCCGATAATATACATGTTTTGCTAAGTTCACACCGTAGAATGATATGGAGGGAAAAAATCTCACAGATAGTGATAAACAAATTAAGAGAGGGGCCAAAAATGAAGACTAAAAGGATCTTAATTGTAAGGTATTAGCGTTCCCCAAAAGGAACGCACAGGAAGCTCTGTTAATTTAGTAACAAGTTACTCCCACGACCCTCAATAAAAATAATTTATTTACACCTGGGAATACCAGACCTGGATCTTTCTGGGTCCACTCCAGGCCAACTCACATAAAGGTTCTACAAGTAAATAGAGGGCACCTGCTTTCCACTGCCACCACAGACTTGCAAGAATGGCATCATCACCTCAGCTAATAGACACTAGCTAATGCTGTGATACCATCCTTGGCAATACAGCTTTCAGACTTTTCAATGACAGCACTGAAAATAGCAACATCAGTGGAGAAAGGAGGTTGGAGTGAGGGAGGGGGAAGGATTGCCACTTCTAACATGACAACTGATGAAACGCTAGGATTGCACATCACTGCAGAAGCAAAAGGCATTTTCATTTTATTTTGATTCTCTCTGTTCTACTTGCAGCATCACTCAACCATTCACCCACTCTCTTTCACTTCTCAAAACCTAAGGAAGGGAAAACAGTAAATGGAATATAAACTGGATGAATGCACAGTATTGAGTTAGCAAAGCTGCTATGAACCAGGCATTGGTTAATAAGGATCTTTCCTTTGGAGGGAAACAGTAAGAAGCCAAGTTTAACTCATGTGTAACACTGAATCAGTTAATGCTTTCTTTGCTTTTTAAAGAGAACTCTAGCTAAGCAACCTGACTCTTCATTGTACTGAAAAGTTGACTTGCAAGCAACTTGCTTATCCACTAGGGCCCTACCAAATTCAGGGTCCATTTTGGACAATTTCATGGTCATAGGATTTTAAAAATCATAAATTCAGATATATAAATCTGAAATTCCATGGTGTTGTAATTGAAGGGAGTCCTGACCCAAAATGAGGCATGGGGACGGGTTGCAAGGTTATTGTAGGAGAGTCGTGGTACTGTCACCCTTACTTCTGCGCTGCTGGTGGTGGCAGCAGTGCCTTCAGAGCTAGGCGGCTGGAGAGTGGCAGTTGCTGGCTGGGAGCCCAGCTCTGAAGGCAGCGCCACTGCCAGCAGCAGTGCGGAAGTAAGGATGGCATAAGTATGGTATTGCCACCCTTACATCTGTGCTCATACCTTCAGAGCTGGGCCCTCAGACAGCAGCCACCACTCTTCAGCCACCCATTGCCACCCTTACTTCTGTGCTGATTCTGGCAGTGCTGCCTTCAGAGATGGGCACCTGGCCAGCAGCTGCTGCTTTCCAGACAGCTCTGAAGGCAGCACTGTAATACAGCTGACAATACTATGTCCCTCCCACAATAACCTTGCAACCCCTGCAACCCCGTTTTGGGATGGGACTCCCAGTTTGAGAAACACTGGTCTCCCCTGTGAAGTCTATATAGTATAGTGTAAAAGTACACAAAAGACCAAATTTCACGGTCCATGACATGTTTTTCACAACTATGAATTTGGTAAGGCTCTGTTTATCACTAAAAGTTCTGACAAGCTTCTGCCATATTTTATATAATTGTGTCTGGAAGAGAGCCAGGCTCGATCCAATTTGCTATCATAGAGAGACTTTTCCCATGAACACTGATGATGCAAAGCTATATTATTTTAAAAAGCAGTCTAAGATGTTCTGTGTTTGCTGAATGCTTCTCAGATGCTCAGAATTGTATGAGTAACAATTTTTCTTGCAACTATGAATGTGATAGAGACAAATATCTCTTTTCCCAGTTGGTTCTATGAGGTATTAGCTGCAATATTCTATACCTATTAACTACTCTGTGCAGCTCCTAACTCATTTTTGTTGTTTCAATCTTAGCTCTTCTTAGCCCCAGATTTGTTATAGCATTTGGTGCTTAAGTCCTTTCTACCACCAAAAGATCTTTCTTCCTTCTAGAAACTCTCTCTCCATTTATTCTCTATGGCCCTGTTTGTTTTCCTGCTGCCACATCTCAAGATCATAACTTCATTGCTTTCTGCCTGCACTTCCAAAAAGTATCGCTACTGGATTGAATGTTAACCATATTCTGCAATCTATGTCCATCCTCAGATTGCACCACCAACATATCACATTCCTTTCAGTGCTTTGTATGCTGGGTGCCTGTTTCATAATAGGCTAGATGAAAAAATATCTGTAAGTGAATACTTGGAAATTTTACTTGACATAACCCATTGGGATCTTATGCTGGATGCTGACCTCATCTCTCCTCCACTTCCCTGGAAGAACTTCAGTCAACAGTAATTGTTTGGCAGTGATATTGGGAAGTGTTCCTCTTGGGAACTTTAAAGGCATTGTTTTTCCTGATTTAGCTGCACCATTGCATGTTCTACTCATTTCACTTCTGAGCATCTGTGAACTGCAGCTGCTACCATTCCCCCTCTCAGCCCTACAGAACCAAGTCAAGTGTTCCTCAGGGATACTGCTTCCCTCTCAGCTGTTAAAGTGAAGAAAAGCAGGTGGGAGAATACTACTCTCTGTTAAAAGATGAGCTGTCCCTCCTTTCCCTGGCTTAGGTAAACAGCATTTCCCCACAGCTCCCCCTCCTCACTGAGTAAGAGCTACCCCAGCTGTTTCAATAGGCTTTAACCTCCATTCTTACTTGACCTCACAGAATTGGTTCCAGCCTACTTCTACCTGTGTCTTTCAAGCTGCAACTCCTCATTCAATCATCAGAGAAAGTCCTAATCCAAATTTCATCACCACCTTCCTGCCCCTCTGAGAGTCACATCAGAATCGTCAGACTCCCCAGTCATAGTCCATTTTGCTATCTGCCTCTCTCCCTCCAGGTTACCCAAACTAGTGTCCCCATCCAAAAATTAAACATTTTATTGCTCAAACTTCAGGGCAGCTGCTCACATTCCAAAAAGTCAAATTACCCATCCAGAAGCTGCTGACTCTTTCAAGCTATCCTCCTAGGTTGAAAAGACAACAAAGAAACCATGAGTATCAAGGCCTTATGTCTGAAATCAATATCCCCACTCAGCTTTAATCCTGTGTGTACAGGGCATGTCTGAACCACCATTCCGATGTTTCCTGAACTGGGGGAAGAGGAAGGAATTACACTTCAAATTCCAGCCACTCATTTAGGAAGATAAAGCTTTCTATCAAATATGAGAATACATCATTCCTCATGTAAAGCCATTTTATGCTAGGTCACTCTCTCACATGAATAACTGTTAAAGTATGTACTTGTGTTGGTCCAGAAGGCAGCCATCATTGAATAGGGATTGATCTGGGCACTCCAGAGATGAAAGCAAAAATTGCTACACCTTGAGCTAAAGAGTCAATGCTCTCTAGCTAAGAGCTGTAACTCCTCATATCTTTCATAAATTGGCCTGGGAGGGAGGGAGGGGCGGCAAAGGGGGGACCTGTAATACATTCACCAGTGGGTTACACTTGGATTTTTGCCAAACTTGGGGGGAAGTTTCAGAAGGGCAGCATTCCATTCCAAATACAGTTTGCTCTTGCAAGCACAAAACTAATAGTGAGTACACATTCGGTACTTGGAAGCACAATTCCCTCAAAGTGTGCATTGTTTGAAAAAAGTATCTTTCCTTTCATTGGTTTTAAATTTTTTATGCCTTTTAACTAAATTTCACTGAATATCTCCCTGTTCTTGTATTGTAAGAATGTGAGTAAAAGTGCCCAATCTACCTTCTCTAAAGTATTTACTATGGTGTAGTTATGCCTCGTCTTACTTGTCTTCTCTCTAAGGCTCCATCTACACTAGAAGCAAGGGGTGGGATTTCTCCTGCTTGTGTACAGAGACTCATGTTTGTTTTAGCTAACTTTGTGCTTTTGCTAATTTTCTGATTTAGCTGCACCATTGTATGTTCCATTCATTCCACAATGAGTTCATTCTCATGGTCTATTTCTGAACCCTTTGTGGGCCCAGAAATATGGGCAGAAGGAAGATTGCACCTCCATACTAAATCTATCCTTCAAAGTTCAGCTTTGTTTTCATCATTCTCCCCTCTCTCTGTTTGCCTGTATGAAAGTCCACAACTCTGCAAAGTGGCACACAATACTTTATATGAAAGGTTCTCTATAGAAATGAAATGTGTGTTTGAAATTACACCTGCAGATAAAATGCAATTCACAAACCCACACTTGTCAAATAGATGCTAAAATGGAAAAATATTAACTGAATCACCTTTATATTTCTTCTGTTCCCAAAGAGAGGTGACAAAGATGGATGCTCTGCTCTTCAGACTTCAATGTAAGGCTGAGCAAAGACTGAAGGAACTGGGTATGTTTTGTTCAGAAAAGAGGTGATTACGGGGAGGACACGATAGTGGTCTTCAAATACTTGAAAGGTTGCCATAAAAAAGATGGAGAAAAGTTGTTCTATGATGCCACAGAGGACAGGACAAGAGATAACGAGTTCAAACAACAGCACAGCAGATTTAGATTAAATCTTAGGGAAAACTTCCTAACTGTAAGGACAGTAGGACAATGGAATGGACTGCCTAGTGAGGTTGCGGAAGCTCTTTCAAGGGAGGTTTTCAAAAGGAGGCTAGATAGCCATCTGTCTTGCATGGTTTAGTGACAACAAATCCTACATCTTGGCAGGGGTTAAACTATATTTACTTTGAGATCCCTTCTAACCCTATGGTTCTAAATTTCTGGTAAGTACATTTTTCTTGTCACCATTTTCTTATGATTCATAACATGAGCATTAACAGCACATATTTTTAAGTCCTTAGTTATGCTAATAATAAATTAATTTAATTTACTATCAGCCATACTGGGGAAACGCTGCCTTATTTTCCTAAAAATTCTCTTTTTCAGGATGAGGAGCATGGAAGATTCATTTTGATTTTAATATCTAATACAGAAAAATTTCATTCACACATTAGTAAAAGCAGAAGGCGGTTAAATTTGCCTCACAGTAAAAATGTTCTTCCTATATTTTTGCCTCTAAAAGAATTTGAATTTAAACATGGGAGTATAGTACTGTCCAAAAAGTTAAGTACATACAAATTTCTTCATTATTAGCCCCATCTAGAAAGCCATGTAAAATTCAGTGATGTGCAGTGAGAACATTGCCAGCCTTTAAAAAAAAAACAGAAATGTACATAGAAGCTCCCCTTCACATGTACAATATAAAATATTTGAAATTGGTCCTGGGATTCTAAGGGTCATATGAATCTCAAAAGCAAGCTGTTCACTATGCTTACTTTCATTAAGAACCTGAGGTGCCAGCACAGCAGTAAGTTTTAGGATCAGATCCTCAGCTGGTGTACGTTGTTATAACTCCACAGCTGGAGATATGACATTACATCAGCTAAGATCTGCCCCTTGCTATTTAACATGATGAATGAATGAACGAACAGAGGGCCCTGCAAACACTTACTTGTAGGCATGCATGGCACTTACCACTGTATTGCTGGGCCATAAAAGTATGGTGATTATGGGCTATAAACATACCTCCACAGAAACTTTTATCTTGGTATTTTTGTGGCCTCTGATCACTTTAATCCATATGGTATTAGGCACCTGAAGATACAAATGAAAACCTAGCAGGATTTTCATCCATGCCTTGGTGCCCAGCTTCTATTGATTTCATAAGTTACATTTGTATGCACTTCTCATTCTGGCATCACTATGTGCAAACACTGAAATGCAGCCACTGCTGGGCTAGAACGCAGCAGTCATTTCTCAGACCACTAAAGACTTCCATTTATTGTGACCTAATTTTTATTGTTTTGCTTTTTCTGGAAAGTGGAGGAACAGAAACCCATACACCTGAGACCACAGTATTGGCTTTAATAGGTCAGTCTCAAAGGAGACTGGAACAATAACTACACAACCTCATCTTTATCCTTGCATTGAAACTACTAATGCTATGTTTGCATCACTCCTACAGCCAAACTTTGTTAAGCCATTATTGTTACTTGCCTGCATAGTTATCCACCATGCACAATGCATTTTTAATTTAGAAGCTTATTCCAAGAAGTACTTATACAACGTTTTGCTGGCAATAAACAAAAAGTTCAGGGTACGTGGCTGAATTTTACTTTCAGCAGTTTTGAAACTCTGACCTTTCAACTAGGTTTTCCATTTTGAAAAGTACTGTACAGTGTCAACTGAGAAGTGCTATGAGACAATGTGGCACTGCAGAAATGCTTCAAAGGAGACACTGCATCAACTGTGAAAGTACCAACAGCAAAGGAAGAGTGATATCTTAGATGGAAGAGTCTGTGCAAAAAGCCCAGAACGGAAAAAACAAGACAATGTCTGACACTGTAGTGGGAGGTGGAGAAGTGGCTGGCAGGTTATGTTATTGACAGGAAAGTGTCACTAGCAAATGTTTATGAGATTTGAAGTAATAATAGATTTTGCTGTGGAAGGACCATTGCCAGTTATTTCACTGCAGTATAATCTTATTTAACCAACTCCCTGTTATCCAAAAAATGTTAGTCAGAGTTGACTTATCTCCTCTGATGTCCTCCTGCATTATAGGTCCTTCATATGTTTGAATAATTTATTTAATCTAGCTACCATGTTTGCTTGTTCTAGAGAAATAAGTGGTGCTCTGTTACAGTTTAAAGATAAAATGCAAGATTTTTCTTTAAGTTAAACCATTGGTTTCTGTTGTGTTTTCAAATGGACGAAGAGCAAACCTGTATTTCCAATGTGAATAATTTACTGGAGATCAAGGGGAACAAAGGTTTTGTTTTCATGAATGAGAGAATATAGTTTCTCACTAACTGTGCCACTAAAGTGAAATGGTAGGTGCCTGTGCAGCAGGGGCAGAGAGTGGGGTGTAGATCTCTTCTACATTTAGATGTACAGCACACAGAAAATGGAACAGAAATGTAAGAGTTGCCTACTGGATAAAACCAGTGGTCCAACAATTCCAGTGCCTGACAGTGGCCAGTACCAGATGCTTCA
This sequence comes from Dermatemys mawii, assembly GCA_007922305.1. Taxonomy (NCBI): domain Eukaryota; kingdom Metazoa; phylum Chordata; order Testudines; family Dermatemydidae; genus Dermatemys; species Dermatemys mawii. Next base: position 21,157,115 of record ML677349.1, read on the forward strand.
GAGGATCTGGGATCTCTAAATCAGACCCTTAAACTCTGATCCAAATCTAACTGAAGTCAATGGAGAGAGATTCCCATTAACTTCAATGGGCTTTGGATCAGGCTTAAAGTGACCCATAATATAGACTGGATTTCAACTCTTCCAAATGACTGGAATATACTAAACAATTCTGTTTGTCATGCACAGGGCTAGACCATGTCACACACACTGAGTTGTATGGTCTCTGTAGGGATAACAGGACTAAGAGCATTCAGAAACTATGGCAAACAGTTTGATAAATGTACTTAAACAAACAGCTAATGGGATATTACTAGCCTTAAATAAAAATCTTATTCATTGATGGCACACAATCAATGCATTAATTGATTGCATGCAAGAGTGCCCCTAAAAACACAGGACTATGATGCTGAAGTGAAGAACTGAGCAACTGCCCTACAAAGACCCTTAGATTGAACTCCCCTCTCCCCCTCCAGTGTAGGCCAAGGCTAAGTAGTCTCAGTGCCACTAGCGGGGACAGAACTCCACATCCAGGAGGTGTGTGGGTTATATACTTCCCCTAGCTGAGGAAGCACATCCTGAGCGTCAGAGACCTCCCAGTTGAGATAACACACAGCCAACATCTAACCACACCACTAAATTTACCAAAGAAACATTCCACTTGCCTCACATGCTATAATAAAATGGGAGGCATGTGAAATTACAGCAATTTTACTAAAAGTCACATTCATAAGGAAAATCCCTTTTTCACCACCAAGGTGTTCTGCCCAGGATACCCTTATTAGGCTTCAGATTTGGGAGGAAAGTTTAATTATGGAAATATGTCCATCTTGGTTTGACTCTTTCACCTCACTTTCTAAAATGTCAAGGATAGGGCCTGGTCTGATGCCTATTAAAGTAAATGGAAAGACTGCAGTGGGCTTTGGATCAGGCCTAAAGTGAGTTAAAAACCAGTACTGTCCCCTTCTTTCATCGTTCTCTCCATTTTAATTTTAATATATTTTGAGGCTCCCGCTAAGATTTTTCCCTTTCTCCTTGGTTGCAGGAAGAAATTTAACCCAACACCACTCACCCTGCTTATGTCCCTGTTTGTGACATTAATGAGGAGATGACAATCCTGCCCCCCAAAAAATACAGCTATTGGCCTTAAGCTCAGGACAACTATTACATTTTAAAGGGTGGCATTCAGTCATAATGAGAGCTGAGCAGAAAACTGTTTTACCATCACAGAAAAGTTTTCAGGATTTCACAGGTTTTCCTGTCCTGAACCTGAACAAAAAGTCAAAAGATCTTGAAAACTTTTGCAAACTAACAAACAATCTGAAAATCTTTTAATTTGGGTCAATGTAAATGTTTCATTTTAAACATATTTAAACTTTTTAAAACTATAATTAAATTAAATTTTAAAACAAAGTTGTTTCCAAAAATAAAAAGAACAATTCATTTTCAAAGAAATGAGACATTTTTACTTCAGAACTATTTTTTTCCCCAAAAAATTTTTTAACTGAGAAATCTGCTGAAACCGACCTTTTCCCACAAACAGTTTTGGTTTCAACTAATTGACATTTTACAACACGACACATTTTGTTGAAAAATTTCCTACCAGCTCTACTGATGACACCACCACCTAAAGCAGAAAAAAGCAACAATTGTTTCTGTATGTTTTAATAACTATTTGGGAGTTTTTCAGAGGTAGAAAGGGTAGTTAGGTAACCAATTTTCATTGAAAGTAAAGGTGAGTTGGACATGACTCCAATTTGTGCCTTTGAAAATACCCCCCATATAAATAAAAATATCAAGAATCTAATTAGTATTCTAATCACTATTCCAGTGTCAGTCTCATTGCATACACGTGACTGTACAGTTTGGATGTTCTGTGATGCAGCTCCAAACTGAGCTAATCACGGATCCTTGAGGGAGAGCGACTGAGGGGGGAGAGAAGTGGTGCAGGAAGATGTGGAACACTGAAGTATTTAGTCAGCTCTTTAGCATTTCTATTTTAAGGGGGGAAAAAAACCACAAAATCCAATTTTCCCTCTGAGTGCATACTACTCTTCCAAATGCACATACAAAACCAAGTCTTTTTGAATGAATTCAATCAGCATTTCAACCAGTTCTATTATATAATGCACAATGGGTTTTCCCAGCCAAAAGTGATAGACTTTAATTGCAAGGCTATTTTAAGACATTGTATAAAGTGATATCTATTATTTGACTCTCAAGTAGAACTTCATAAGTCATTTCACTGACAATCTTCTTTGCCGCTAAAACCGTTGTGTCTGCACAGTGAGATTCAATTTTATTTTGCGCTGATATTCCTGCTATTCATATACTACCATAATATCTTGAAGCATAGAAAAATCTTTACAGCACAAATTGCCTTTAAAGAAAAATATAAAACAACACAACATAGAGTAAACACAAAGCGAAGTGTTACATGATGGAAAGATAGTTTTCACTATAACAATCGAGTTCAATTCTCTTATGCTCTTACCTCAGAATTGTTGAGATGGCATTTGTGAGTTCCTGAAAACCATCCCTCACTTGAACATTGGTCAATGTCCACCTTCTGCAGATTTATGTCAACTTTGACAACACCTCTGAAACAAGAAAGCCGCAATTAATACAGGGACTTTGGAGCAACTGGTTCAACTTTTATATCTATGAATTGTCTGCATGTACAGATCACAAAGCACAATTACATCTTTATTGTATTTGGTACAAAATGTTTAATCTAAATATAGAATTTTGTAAGAGATCTGAAAACAGAAGATCAGTTGCTGAGGTAGTGGCTGCAAAGAGATCCTGTGTGATGTTATTGCTCCCTGACATGAATCACCATGAGACCAGAACTCAGAAGATCATTATTTAAGATCTAAAGCAATCAGCAAAGGTGAAATGGTAGGTAAGAATAAGTTATATACTCAGGTAATTTGATGAGTCTCAGTCATTCAAGTTTTAGCGTCTAGCAATAGCTTGCACTTCTGGCCTTCAGTTCTGATTTTCAGAGCAGAATATATCTGAGACTAGCCCAGATGGGATGCTCTGTGGAGGGGATAGCTTTAGTTTCCAGGTAATACAATAAGCATTACACAAACTGCTAGCCACATCATTCTAAAAGACTATCCCTCCTCCCATATATCAGGGGGAGCAGTGTTAGTCTGTATCCACAAAAACAAAAAGGAGTCCAGTGGCACCTTAAAGACTAACAGATTTACTTGGACATATACTTTTGTGGGTAAAAAACCCCACTTCTTCAGATGCATGGACTGAAGAAGTGGGCTTTTAACCAAGAAAGCTTATTCCCAAATAAATCTGTTAGTCTTTAAGGTGCCACCAGACTCCTCTTCCAAATGATACAGATGTCCTATTATCTACTCTAGAGGGAGCTCTTTACCAAGGTAATAAGACCCAAATCCTGCTCCTGCTGAAGTCCATGGAGAAAGCTCCCATTCATTTCCAAGTAGCTCAATAAATCCTAAGAGAAAAAATAAAGCATATTCTTTGGAGAGCGTTCCTTTACTCCATTGCAAACTCATTTTTCCAATACACACAGCACCTTAGCTCCAGACCTGATTTTTCATTTGAATTACTTGCCTCATTTAGTTACCATTTCAATTTCCCATTTTGAATCATGTGATTTCTGTTCTTTATTTCACTGACTGACTGAGCAGTGACTTTGCCAAAGCTACTTCCCATCACTCTCAGCTTACATCTTCACATCTGCCCCAGCCCCATCACACTACCCTAACCATGTTTCTTTGAGCTGTGGAGAGAGCTGGCAGGTGAAGGTTAGTCAGCAGATGGGTCAAACAACATATACCAATAACTAAAGCTGGCCAAAAAAGGAAATACGTTTGACAAAAAGTTTGACATTCAAAAGTTATTTCCCCTCTGATGTGACTTTTTGTCTTTGTTCATCCCCTGCCTTGCTCTTTGAGGAGAGGGCAGCTCACAAACAATAGGATCCCCAAGTTTCTCATTTCTCCCACATGTGGAAAACACAATTTGTGTAATTTTGTCCAAGTCCTCTGACCCTGAGTCTCTTTTTACCATTCTCCTCAAAGGGATGTTATCCCATCAGGGATCAAAGACAAACCTCTAACAATAAGGCAAAGGCTCTTCTGCCCAGTCCCCATAAGAAACCTGTGCAATGGACCCATGAACCTGACCTCGAGCCCCTGAAGGGGATCATGATCCAGCGGTTAAGCTGTTAGTAAGGAATCCAGGAGTCCTGGCTTTGAGTATCACAGACCACCCAGCAGGTCTCAGACAAGTCACTTAACCTCTCAGTGCCTCACTTATACCCTTTACCTCCCAGAGGTGCTGTGAGGATAAATACATTAAAAAGATTGTGAGTTGCCCAGAAACTACAATGATATGGACCTTATAAGTTCTTTAGGCTGACAGAAGCCAGCAGCCCAGATGATGATACTGTCTCTAAATCCAACATCCCATCTACATACCTGGGTATCAACTTCATAGCCACCAGATGTGTAATAGAGCCCTTCTTTCCTTCTCCCCCCAACACCAAACCATCTGGTTCTGGTTCTAAAGCACCATTACAACATAGCCCTGAGGCATAGTACCTCAGCGACCACAACACATAGCACTTTGCTGCACATTCTGAAGCATCTTTGGGGCCCAATTCTTTGTTGCCCTCTGTTTTGTATATTCATTTATACCAGTATAAAGCAAAAGTACAATGCCAGCATTCTGACTCAATAGCATTTTACACCCTCTTTACACTGATGTAAATGATTTCACGAAGCGAAGGACAACAGAGAATTAAGTCTTTGGCGTCTAGGAAATTCAGAAAGATGCTTCTAGTATATACACCAAATAAATCAGCAAGCACTCTCTGAAGAATCATACTCATGTACCAGGAACTTAAAAGTTTTCATCATCAAAAGTTTCTCCCACAGTATTAGAAGATTGTTTTCAGTGAAAATAGACTGATCCAATTTTCAGTTAATCAGACTGCATTAAAAACACCTCAAAAGGCACAGTATGAAAAGCAAAAAATGTTCAAAGTGCAGCTGCCTCACTTTCAAAAAGAGAAAAGAGAGTTTCCTTCCTGTCTCTTAGAAAAGTCAGTGGAATGAATTAGTACTGAGGAGATTTGTGTTCATCTTCAGATATCATATACCTGTTACTAATATTTGACTCTTTATCATGTGTTTAATTATAAAGGTTTTAGTGCAGTGTGTTTGTAAGGGATATTATATAATAATTGTGGGAAAATACCACACTAAAATGTCATAGTAATTAGAACAACTTGCAGACCATAAAGTTAAACATTCGATGTTGAATCCTCAAGCTCATTTAAGTTTCAAACAAGCCAAACTATGCTAAAAAGCACAGCCTCATTTTGCAACCAATTACTTTATGAAATAACATACCACTGCAAAGGCTTAATTTCCACTGTGGAATACAGAGATATCCTTACAAGCTCCAGATTGCCGCCCCAGCACTTTCAGCCAGTACTCTGGCCTTCTTGGATCTGTGCCCCCTGGTGAAGTGCATGACATCAGCTGTGTGCTCTAATTTTAATCTGCTAATTTCAGGTTAGGAATGAAATTGCTCAACATCAGTTTTTCTAAAGAATGTCACGTTTATTATGCCAACAGTATTACTCACAAACAATTAAAACCCTTTATTAACTACATCTATAATACCTTAATCTTTTCAGTGATGTACAAACATTCATTTTTTCAAGAGTCTTGTATGGTAGAGAAATATTACTATCTTTATTTTACAGGGTCATAGATGCACTAAATTACTTCCTCAGGTCCATGCAAGGAGCTGGAGGCATAGCCAGGATATAACTCAGGAACTCCTGACTTAACCTACTACAACATGCTGCCTTTTTTGGTAAGTGCACAGTCTATACAAGTAAGGCTGATCATCATAGAACAGGAACATAAGCAATAGAGTCATTTAATCCTTTGGGTCATGTATGGCCAAATTCAGATCTGATGTAAGCAAGTGAAACTCCACTGAAGTCAATAGTTACCCTGACTTAGCATCTTATTCATCAATCAAGGAGATTTTTATCTGAGATTCCAAATAAGTCACCACCTCTCAGACTCATTTTTACCCTCTTCATGTAAAACATCTTAAAGTGCTTATCTTGTTAAGTCAAATGATATAGTATTAGGCAGACATTTTTAGATTCATTCATCGTGAATTCATCATTCTTATTTAGATAAATACATTTAGTTCATATATTTGTGCAAATCTACATCTATCCTGTAAAATACATTCAGGAGTGCTTGTCATGTTTAAATTAGGGTTTGGGGATTGTTCAACCCTCCACAGCCTACCTCAGTCCAAATCAACAGTTCTTCTGTATTTCGGGTACCAAAGGGGTGAGTTTGCTCAGGAAAAGGAAAATCTGGCTTACTAGTTTAGTATTTTATATGTGATGTAGATGTGGGTGGATCAAGATTCCTGAGCAGAGTTTAGTTCTCAACCTTATTCGACTTTATAGTAATTCCAAGCCCTTGACCACATACAAACCATAGCAAACTGTCTAGGTGCATGTGATTGCTCACAGCATTCAGTTAGCTCCTAACTCTGCCCAATACAAATTTCACCACTCACGTACATCATGCAGATTTGTACCATTTTTCTAGACCACTTTTGGGTCCTTAAAAACATATACATGCCAACAAATGGGGTTTGTGGGGTAGCCAGTCCTGCAAAGCACTCATTTCAATGGGGCACTGCATAGACACAGGAGAAATCTAGTCCTTTAAAGGAACTTGCAGGATTGCAGCTAAACTCACTTGCCCATGATAAAGCAGAGGCTTTCATAAGTGTTGGAAATTTTCTCACAAATATTAGCTAAATATTTTCTTCTACCTGCTGTGAAGAAACTGGTTCACCTGCTGAAAGATCTGTGATGAGTCATCCTTATTAGAGCTGCAGCAGCCTCACCTGGGAGACTTTATAGAAGCCTTAGGGAAGCAGGGCTTTACTTCCTGATGAGGAAAATAACTTAGCCCTTGGGTAGATTTTGTTTTTAATTGGTAGAAGGGAGGGTTATTCCCAACACCAGGGGAGGCTAGCCTGTGGCTCCAGAGCTGCATGTGGCTCTTTCAGAGGTTAAATTGCAGCTCCTTAGTTAGGCACTGATTGTGGGGCTGGAGCTATAGATGCTAACTTTCCAGTGTGCTGAGGGGTGCTCACTGCTCAATCCCCTGCTCTGCCCCCATTCCACCCCTTCTCTTAAGCCTTGAATGCCCTTGCTCCTTCCCCCCTCCTCCCTATAGCCTCTTGTGCATGTGAAACAGCTGACTGCAGTGAGTGGGGGGAGGAGGAAGTAGGCACTGATAGGTGGGAGGTGCTGGGGAGCAGATGGGGGGCTACTGACATATTACTGTGGCTCTTTGACAATATATATTGGTAAATTCTGGCTCCTTCTCAGGCTCAGGTTGGCTAGCTCTGCTCAACACATTTTTTTCCCCTAAAGAAATGTAGGGTGCATGAGAGAGAGAAAATAAAATGATTTAAGAATTTCCTATCCACTCTAAGAATGGGGGTAAAACTGCAAAACCTTTGTTTGCAACTGTAGGTTGTGCTGTGGGGTGAGCAAGCTGTTGCATAAACACTACAATGATTAAGAGCTATAAGGGAATAGAAAAGAGGCCAGAAAACAAGAGTGTAGCTAGAGTTGGTTACCTGTCAGTACAGCAGTACACAGGACTCAGAGCAATAGGGATTGTAAATGCAGAACAAGCATGTGAATGTCATTTGACTGATTTTAGACAGAAGAATTTGTAACTAAGTACTTTTAGTGTACTAGAGTAGTACATCATCCTGACTGGTTTCCCCTTAGAGAGAAGTACATTTGTTTTCAGCCTTTTCTACATACAAGATAGTTGAAAAGTCCAACTTTATTTTGTGAGAAGTTTCAAATGAAATGATTTTGTTCAAACATTTCCAGGGAAAGTTTTGATTTCCTCAACAAAAGAAAAATTCAGAACAAGATTGTTTAAAATTGAAGTTACTTTTTCATTTTATTTTGGGTTTTCAAAACTAAACATTTCAATTTGATACAAGACAAATTTGTTTTCATCTTTTTTGATTGAAAATTATCAAATCAAACTTTTCATAATATTTTTATTTTGGCAAAGCTTCATTTTTTGTTTTAAGAAAATGGACAAAAAAATTATCAGTTCTAACCCACACTCTTGTTGCCATTCAGATTCTTTCTCACTTCCTGCTTGAAGTCCTAATGTGTCCAGTCTCTTTTCCTCTCTCCCCATCCCTGGTAGATTGCTGGGGTTGGTAATCAGCAGAAAGGGGAAGTGGGTTGTGTCGGGAGGATAGGGTAGAGGAAGAAAAGTTCCTAATAGGGAGAAGGAAAACAAAACTGGTAATGGTTCTTCCTAGCAGCAGTCAGAAACCTTCCTTTCTTCTACATGCAGTGCAGCCCAGCAATAGAACTAGGAAAGAAATTTCTCAGGAGAAGAGCTGGGCAAATAATGGATTTTTCAGTTTGATAGCAATTCCAAAAAAAAAAATCCCTCCCACCAGACAAAAAAATGTAGTTTTGGGTCAACCTGACAAATGGAAGTTTTCAACATGTTCAGTGAATCAAAGTCAGAAATGAAAGTTTAAGTCAGGTTGAATTAAATATTTCATTTTACCCAACTTGAAGGTTTTAATTTCAACCTCAGGTACTTTAGCAAAAGCAGGGGATTCGATTCACAAAATAAGTAGAAGAGCAAGTGCCCCCCCTTATAACTTTTACCCCAGTCATTAGGGACTCACCTAGGACATGGGAGACATGGTTTTAATTCCTTGCTATGCTTTCCCTGATCTGGAGAAAGGATTTGAATTTGTGTCTCCTACATTACAAGAAAGCATCTAGCCACCAGTGGGATTGACTATAACCTGCTGGTTGGGTCACTCCCCCAGGATGTGGCAGACTGCTCCAATGACTATTTAAGAATTTATACAAAGTGGAGTAGCTTCAACAGGAGAGATTGAGAAAGACCTCTGCTAGACTATCCCATACCCCCAGGGCTACAGCAATTAGCTGGGAAGGGGGATGGGAGACTCACATTCAAATCCCTTCTCCATATCAGGCAGAGACAGGAATTGAACTTGGGCCTGCTACATCCCAGGTGAGTGCCCTAACTGCTATGCTAAAAGTTATGAGATCACTTCCCTTAGCCAGAGCTACTCCTGGGGATTAGACAGTGTCCTAAGTATTAAGACTATCACTTTTACACTGTGCATCTTAACTATTTTAATTTACTAGGCCTCTGCAGCATGTGTTTCCCATCTCTGTCTTATTTTAACTCCACAGTTCTGGTAAGCCAGTAATAGGGGTTGGAACAGGGTTAACAGAGCTTTTTAATCTACTTGAGAGATGTCAAATTATTTTAAAATATATTCTGTGAGGTGTGTGGCATTTACAGAATATGTCACCATAGTACAGTGTAGTAACAGGTTTATTGGCATTCATTTGTGAAGAGCTTCCTTTTGCATCCATCCGAGACTATACCACACCATCATATGTACATGTAAAGAATATACAGCTATGTAGGATGATTACATATTTCTGAAATATTTTACTGGTATTAACACAGTAGCTAACACAGGTTGGTTAGCTACCCACATTTCTAGTTATTTTTGATTCAGTACGCCTAAAAGGGAACATATGGAAGAAGACATCCTCTTAGTATATATAGGGATCAACTACTATTTACAGAACTATCAGGGAATAATTTTAGCTTTGCTATCTTGGTCCAAGTGATCAAGACAGAACTGTCAACAGCATGATAGTAAAACTTGGCTTGTAGGCATATAGTTATCAGTCTGATATTCACCCAGGCTGACAGAACAGTGTAGCGAACCCAAGTCACAACCACAGTGTTAAGTTAATAATAATATTAATGGTAATTGTAGACCATCTGGCAACCAAGTGTATTTTGTGCATTGAAAGCTAATCTCCTTATTACTATAAATATTCTGTTTTCTATCCTTGTTTTACAAAGCTGACACAAAATACTGATTCAAGATTAGAGGCTCAGATTTAACATTTTGGATTTCCACAGACAAAAAATTATTAGTTAGAATTCTGTATAATGGAGAATTGTTGAAGAATGATGTCATCAAGGATTTTCCATCAGGTCAGAAGGTTTGATTTAAGAGGCTTTCATGTCTGCCTTAATTTCCAGCACCACTCTTTGTTGACATTCTGTCTGCTTCAAAATCAGTGCTGGTAATTGATTTAAACTTGTTTTCCCAGCTTAGGGGTTATCTTGATATTTTCAGTAGTTATACTTCATTGTAACAATGAGTTACAAACTTCCGTGTCTGCAGGAGAATTTTTGACACTGGTGTCTATAAAACAGAGAGTACATTTCCTTTTCACAGTGCTGCTTATAAGGAGAGGTGCATAGAATGGTTTTCTAAACATTTAAACAGTGATATACAAGGTCTATCTCCTATCTCCTAGATTTTAGGAGTCTTTTTGTCAAAGAAGTCAAGACTCAGCTGAATAGGAATGCACTTTGTCTAATGCTTACCTATCTATATAAATAAGTAAACACGAGCAGAGGACAAATAAAAATGAAGAGATGTCAAACGTATCAATAAAAGATCCTTGTAATCAGTTCTGCTTATAGTCTACCCATATAAGCTACACAAGCCACTTAGTCAAGAAGATATGAGGAGAGTCAAAGAATTAACAAGACTTCCAGAAAGTTAGAGCTAGATGTGAGCATATAAAAAGAAAACCTTTAAAAGGGGAATTTGGAAAAGCTCTCTAGATTATATTCCTGCTTTGTACAGTCTTCAACTGTGAAATATATATTTCTTTTGAAAGATGCTAGACTAACCTCCTAAGCTGCCCATTCTGGGCATGAAAGGATTCTGCATCACTAAGTGGAGTATAAACATTCTGTTGTATGCTATATTAGAAAACAGAGAAATCAATGTAAAGTATTTAAAGGACCAAACACAAACATCACAGTGCTTCTCCCAGCTAAAGACAAGCTTTAAGGGCAGGCTGTCAAGTGGTAGAGAAGATGTCATTTCTCGGCTCCAGAACTCTTCCTAGAGGCCCTTCCTGACTCTTACTACCAGACTCAGGCTTAGGGTGACCAGATGTCCTGATTTTATAGGGACAGTTCCCATATTTGGGGCTTTTTCTTAAATAGGCTCCTATTATTTCTGACCCTCTGTCCTGATTTTCCACACTTGCTACCTGGTCACCCTACTCAGGCTCCCAGCTCCCTACAATACATCCCTCTTACCATGTGCTGAGGAAGAATTGATTAATTCCCCACAGATGGTGCAGGCCTGACTACTCTGCAAATCCCTGCACTCTTAGACAGATATATAGACATAAATTAATTAGTTTGGCCAAGATTTTCGAGAGTGACTAGTGATTTTGGGTATCAATTTTTGGTTGCCCAACTTGCAACACCTTAAAAAGATTTTGAGTCCTCAGTACTTTTTGAAAACCAGGCCCCTTCATGGTGTCTCTAGCTGGTTTTCCAAAATTACCATTCACTTTCTAAAAATGTCGGTATAAAATTTGCAAGTGTGTCCAAGTGATTTAGGTGCCTACGTCACATTGAAAAATCAGTGAGACAGGTTTCTAAGTGCTTAAGTCACTTTGAAAAATCACTCAGCCATTTTTTAAATGTTGGTCTATATGTATGCATGACTGCCACTTAGAGCTTCAGATGGCTATAGGTACTTAGTGTATGTGTGACAAAGAATAGGATTTGGATCTGTTCCCCTGCAAAAAAATCAGTTTTCATTAATACAGAGACAGATTTTTCTAAGACCTTAGCAGTAGCGCTGTTGCTGTTTTTCAACATAGGTTTTCATAAGAGTACCAGCTTTCACTAAAAATAAACCTGATCAGAGAACAGGGGATAGCAATGTGGGCACATGAATTAGGATTCACCTGCAAAGGAAATACCCATGGGCCTTTGGAACTGTATTACAAGTGTGAAGTGGCTATATCTGAAAGAAGATTAGAATCCTCAACCTCATTGACAACATAGGCTTCAGATCTATGGCATGCATTGCTGCATATCTGGGGATTTCCCTGTAATTAAATCAAAAGAGCTTCTTAAAATAGTCTCTCTTGCTTAAATTGCTACTTGGCTGAATTCTGCCATCAGGGACAGCCTTGCACATGGGGACTTGTGTGTCCACAAACTGAGACTGCGGATTAAAGGAATAAAAAGTGGTAAAGATCAAGGGGCAGATCCTCAGTTGGTGTAAATTGCCAATACTCCATTGAAGTCAATAGAGCTATGACAACTTATCACAGAGGATGTGTTGTCATGGGGAAGGAGGGGTAAAATAATAGGAGTTTGCCCCAAAGAGTAGGTCTTTCTAGTCTTCCTTCCAAATGTTCAAACCTAAAAGAATCCTCACAAATGTAACATGCACTTCAACCCTGTCCACATTTTAGTCCTCACATAAAGTAACACTTTTTCTGTGTTTCGGACTGAATTCCAGAAGTCCAAGATTCCAGTCCTCGCCCACAGACAAACTGCCAACCTGAAGCAGATTCTCACCAGCAACCGCACACTGCACCACAGCAACTCTAACTCAGGAACCAATCCATGCAACAAACCTTGATGCCAACTCTGCCCACATATCTACACCAATGACACCATCACAGGACCTAAACAGATCAGCCACACCATCATTGGTTCATTCACCTGCACATCTACCAATATAATATACGCCATCATGTGCCAGCAATGCCCCTCTGCTATGTACATAGGCCAAACTGGACAGTCCCTACGTAAAAGGATAAATGGACACAAATCAGATATTAGGAATGGCAATATACAAAGCCTGTAGGAGAACACTTCAACCTGCCTGGACATACAATAGCAGATTTAAAGACAGCCATCCTCCAGCAAAAAAACTTCAAAACCAGACTTCAAAGAGAAACTGCTGAGCTCCAGTTCATCTGCAAATTCGACACCATCAGGTCTGGACTTAATACTGACTGTGAATGGCTCGCCAATTACAAACGCAGTTTCTCCTCTCTGGGTGTTCACACCTCCAGATCATCTGCTAGAAGTGGGCCTCAGACACCCCCCCACCCTCTCTCCCGATTGAATTTACCTTGCTTTCTTGCCTGCATATTTATACCTGCCTCTGGAGATTTCCACAACATTCATCTGATGAAGTGGGTCTTAGCCCACGAAAGCTCATGATCCCTAAGATCTGTTAGTCTATAAGGTGCTACAAGACTCTTTGTTGCTTTTGCAGATCCAGACTAACATGGCTACCCCTCTGATACAAGATTCCAGCAGTGACTCAAGCAGATCTGTTGGTATTTAATCTATTTATTTATCGTTCTCTTCCATAACCTCTATCTATCTGTCTATCCTTTCTCCTGTGAGCTCTTTAGGGCAGGGACCATCCATTCAAAATATCTGGAAAACATTGTGGGTGCTACATTAAACAAATAATAAATCATCCATCCATCCAGCAATGGGCCTTCTCTGATCCCACCATTTTCTGTCCTTTCATGACCATAAAGCCAAACGTTTTGAAAATTTTAGGAAGTAAATGCTTAAAATGATCCATTCATTATCTTTAAAGTTAAATATATTCTCCCCTTCCACTCCCAACTTAATATGGGTCATAGTATCTTAGAGTAAGAAAGTATCATTTTCACCATTTTACAATATTTTTAGGATGATACAACTAATATATGAAGTCATGTACATTTAGCATGTAATCCTCCACAAACCTTATCCTATGTCTTTCCTTCACTATTTAAAATATTGCAGACTGGATTATAGAGTTTAGGAAATTAGAAAACTAGTTTAAAATGTAGGAAAGGAATTACGGTAAGTACTTGAGTCACCGATAAAGGGAAAATATTAATGGCCAAATTATTTTCTCACATTTATTTAGGATTTATTTTGACCTATCTTTGAAACATTTTCATAACAAATTTGATTCCTGTTACATATTTAACAAACTAAGAAGCTACATAAAATATTCCCTGGGAAATTGCTGTTTGTTCATATATATGAATTTTTCCCCATGGATTTATTTGCTTTCAATAATGCACTCCAAACTAAACACCATTCTACATGGCTTAATATGGGTTCGGTACAATTCCTGCTGAAATTGGAATGACGACTCAGTGAATTCCACTGTCTTTAGGGAAGGAATGACCAGGTTTTACTATACAGCAAAAAAAGCTAGTGTGTCCAGGGATATGATTCTAATAATTAGAGATAAGTACTGAGGCTCAGAGCATCAAAAAAAATCAATAGGCATTAGGCACCTAAATACATTTGAGGAACTGGGTCTGAAAGCCAGAAAGACAAGCATCAGAAAACAAAAAACATAGTACTTGGTCAGCTTAATTTGGTAGTCAATTTATTTTCTGTAAATGCTCCAGCATGTAGCATCATTCAAAATAAATGGTCAGCTGCTGATAATGTGCATTGAATTGCCAAAAGAATCATCTTCAGATGTACTCTCCCACCAGTTCTTCTTTTAAAGACAAATAACCAAACCAGAAAGAAAGAAAGAAAACTTGCAAATACTGTATCAGACTCAAAGAGGAAGCAGTCTGGACTTGTCACAGTTGTGGGAAAAAGACTATCTGTGGCCATACAATATTCAGGCCTAGTGTAAGATACTGATGAGTAATAGTCATGATCACTGCCCACAATGTTAGTGCATTACAACAGGATATTAAAGAAAATGAGGGCTGTATTCAAGATGCCATTTAGAAATGAAAATGGAACCATTGATGGCTACTCTACTGAATACCACACTGTGCGGTTAGCTTCCACCAGAGCTGTCCAACCTCCCCACTGACCCACTCATCACCTGAAGTTGTAGAAGCAATGTACTAACATCCAACTCCCTCTCCAGAGGCCAAATACACACTTCTAAAGAGTGAAATACATTCGCAGTGAGGAACACGTACGCAAATTTCTTCACACCATTTAAATTCTGCAGTGGGGATGCACAAGGATCAGCTAAATATGAGGTTTCTTCACCATAGAAGGTGATTCCAGGTTAGTATATAATGGAGGCCTGGAAATTACACTGAGCGGGGTCTACAAGATTAATGACAAATCCTATTGCTCCACCACTCTGGGCAGGGGTAGCAACTACAGAGGGACAGAGTTCTAGTCCTTTCTGTGCCCACACTTTAGATGGTGAATTCCATCCTTAACACCTCATTACTGAGGCTTTATAAAGAAGAGGAGGAGGGGTGATGGTGGGGGAATTTCACTGTATGGTGCATTTAGCCTCCTTAAAAAAAATCTATCCTTGCGACCAAATGAATATTTTCCCAAATGGTAAAATAAAGCACTGCCATTGCCACTGTGTGATGAACAGTCCCTTCTAAAAAAATCTCAAAGCCAACAGAAAAGGCTAAAAATATAACAGGTTTCTAAGGAAATAAGAGATCCAAGCTATGTTAGAACTATTTAAGCAGTGATTATCTTAAAAGATCTGGGATATTATCATGCGTATTTTGAGTTCTCTTTAGTTTTTTGGTTTCATTTTAATATTGGCCTACCTTGCTAGCCATTGCAAGAAAGATATAGTACCATATTTTCTTCTAAATTCTTTTTCTAGGGCCTCACCTCAGGCAGTCTGGTTTCCACTTCCTGGGGCAGAACTGTCTAGGACAGATGACAAGATGTTTTCAGTAGAGGGCTCTACCCTTGTACCTCACTTCCTCTGACAGTGCAGAGTATAGAGGCCTTCCTGGCCCTGAGTAAGAGGTTACTCTTTAAACGGGGTTTTGGTTAAGTTTCCAAAATGCCATTGAAGAAAGGTCTAGCAACAAATAGCAACAGCTATTGGACAGAACTAGTAGTCATTTGTCCACCCTGTATTTGCGGTAGCACACATGTTCATCCAGAAGGAACAAAATTCTACTTCTTTTGCACTAATGTAGGTCTGTAACATTTCTGCTGATTTTAGTGTGATTATTCCAGATCTACCTGGATGTAACTAAGAGAAGAGTTT
This sequence comes from Dermatemys mawii, assembly GCA_007922305.1. Classification (NCBI taxonomy): domain Eukaryota; kingdom Metazoa; phylum Chordata; order Testudines; family Dermatemydidae; genus Dermatemys; species Dermatemys mawii. The sequence goes on from ML677349.1 coordinate 21,173,126, forward strand.
AGCCCTGTGTTTTTAATAATATGGAGGTATACATATACTATTCACAGCATTTCTCAAACCTCATTGCACTGTGACCTCCTTCTGACAACAAAAAGTACTACACAACCCCAGAAAGGGGGACCAAAGTCCAAGCCTTGTGGCCTGAGAAGGGTGAGCAAAGCTCGAGGGCGTCATCTCTGGGCGGAGGGGTCTCTAATCTTGAGCCTCGGTGCCCAGGGCTTCAGTCCTGGGTGATGGGGCTCCGACTTTGGCTTCAGCCTGGGGACCCAGCAAATCTTACGTCAAGCCTGGTGACCTCATTAAAAGGCGGTTACAAACCGCTTTGAGGTCCCAAACCACAGTTTGAGAACTGCTGCACTGCAATACATTCATATAAATATAAGCAAAGGCAAACTCCTCTTCTGTAAGCCTAAAGAATACTCTTCCATCAAGAAAATGTCTCTCTGTGTCATGACATGCATACAATATCATACTCTGGAGATAAGCAAGCAAGAAAGTATATAAAATGTTAGAAGATGTTTAGAGTGGGCATGCACTAAATTATTGCTACTGCTCTCATGCCAGACAACGAATGGAAGCAGCATTAACGCATCCCTAACAGATGGTTCAGAGACACATTTTGTTAGGGAGAATCAGTGTAACTTCTTCAAAAGAAAGAGACCAGCATATATGCGTTTTGTTAGCATATGGGCTTTAAATAGGAATTTGAAATTTAAAACATGTTGTGTCACTCAATGACAGATGGAAAGGGGAAATAAAAACCTATTTTGAGAGGCAACCTATGGTGATTAATACTAATGTTGTAATGAGTATGTCGAATTTTTCACTCTGTTTCCGATTTCATATTTTTAATTGATTTCTTCTTTAAAAAAGTATTGTGGCTTGGACTGCCTAACTTTGCACCTGAGAATTATAGAAAATGTTGTGCTACATTAGAATAATTTATGTTTTTAAAAAACTACAAGACTAATCTTTTTGTTTTCTATAAACTATAATAATGTATTTTTAGGCCTGTCAAGCAATTAAAGAAATTTAATAGTGATTAATCATGCTATTAAACAATAATGAAATAACATTTATTTAAATATTTTGGATGTTTTCTACACTTTTAAATATACTGATTTCAATTACAACACAGAATACAAAGTGTACAGTGCTCACGTTATATTTATTTTTATTACAAATATATGCACTGTTAAAAACAAAATAAATAGTATTTTTCAGTTTCAGTATTGTAGTGCAATCTCTGTATTGTGAAAGTTGAAGTTACAAATGAAGAATTATGTATAAAAAATAACTGCATTCAAAAATAAAACAATGTAAGACTTTAGAGCCGACAAGTCCACTCAGTCCTACTTCTTGTTCAGCCAATCGCTCAGACAAACAAATTGGTTCACATTTGCAGGAGATAATGCTACCTGTTTCTTGTTTATAATGTCACCTGAAAATGAGACTAGCGTTGCAAGATATTTACATGCCAGATGCACTAAAGATTTATATATCCCTTCATGCTTCAACCACCATTCCAGAGGACAAGTGTGCCTGCTGATGACAGGTTCTGCTTCATAATGATCCAAAGCCGACACTTGTTCTTTTTCATCATCTAACTCAGATGCCACCAACAGATGGTTGATTTTCGTTTTTGGTAGTTTGGGTTCTGTAGTTTCTGCATTGGAGTGTTGCTCTTTTAAGACTTCAGAAAGCATGCTCCATACCTCATCCCTCTCAGAATTTGGAAGGCACTTCAAATTCTTTAAACCTTGGGTTGAGTGCTGTAGCTATCTTTAGAAATCTCACTTTGATACCTTCTTTATGTTTTGTCAAATATTCAGGGAAAGTATTCTTAAAAGCTGGATCATCATCACAGACAGCTATAACATGAAATATATGGCAGAATGTGGCTAAAACAGCAGGAGACATACAATTCTCCCCCAAAGAGTTCAGTCACAAATTTAATTAATGCATTATTTTTTAACAAGCATCGTCAGCATGGAAGCATGTCCTCTAGAATGGTGGTTGAAGCATAAAGGGGCATAAAAATGTTTAGCATAACTGACATGTAAATACCTTGCGATGCTGGCTATAAAAGTACCATGCGAATGCTTGTTCTCATTTTCAGGTGACTTTGTAAACAAAGCAGTCAGAATTATCTCCCGTAAATTTAAATAAACTGTTTGTCTTAGCAATTGACTAAACAAGAAGTAGGACTGAGTGGACTTTTATGCTCTGAAGTTTTACATTGCTTTGTTTTTGAGTAGTTATGTAACAAAAAAAATCTACATTTGTAAATTGCACTTTCACGATAAAGAGACTGCACTACAGTATGAGGTGAATTGAAAAATACTATTTCTTTTATCATTTTTACAGTGCAAATATTTGTGATAAAAATAATATAAACTGAGCATTGTATATTTTGTATTCTGTATTGTAATTGAAATAAATGTATATGAAAAAGTAGAAAACCATCCAAAAATATTTAATAAATTTCATTTGGTATTCTATTGTTTAACAGTGCAATTTAAACTGCGATTAATTTTTTTAGTTAATTGTGTGAGTTAACTGCAATTAATTGACAGCCCTTGTATTTTCCCAGTACGTTGTAGAATATCTTTGTAAGTATATTTTAAAATACAAGATGATCTTTCATGTATCACTCCACAAATTGAAAACAGGAAATAAAACGTTTGACCCTGACAGTCTAAATCAAATGTATGTACTTCTCCCCACCCCAATCACATACAATATTTACCAGAAACATTTAATAATCTGTATTTCAGTTGTGTTTTAACTATAATAAAACAAACATAATAATTTAATCACCTTTAACATTAACCTTTCAGCACAACAGAATCTGTTTTAAACATGCTAACAACACGGCTCATTTCAGTATCTTCAAATGAAAAGAAAAAGATGAATATGAACTCCAAAAACATAGTTGTATAACAGCTGCCCAGAAGTGCATAAAATGGTTGCAATGGACTCTGTATTTAGTTAATCGTTGTTATGCCAACATGCTAAATAGCACATTTATAGTGAGGCAAGGTGGGAAAGCTGTAGAGGTAAAGGAAATGCTTTGTATTGTTACCATAATGACCTCTATTGGTCAATCTGGGTGGCAAGTATTGCTCCAGAATGAACCTGGTATAGTGCCTGGAGTGGAGAGTGCTATCACAGTGTGGGCCTACATCACAGAGATGCAGAGATCCAGTTCAGCAGATGTGTTCTTTGGTAGGATGAAGAGAAGTTGTAAGGGATCATGTGGATAGAATCTTGGCATGAAACAGTTACTTTAAAGTTCTAGAGTCTCTGCTGCCTCAGGGCCTGATTCTGCTCCAGTTGAAATCAATGGCAAACCTCCTATTGACTTCTATGATGCAGGATTAAGCTCTAAGTAAAATCTTAGTTCTTGGATGGATGGTGCTAAATGGGTCAGCCAACAGCCAGATAGCACTTGTTTAGGGATGAATAAACTTTTATGGATTATATGTTCCCTCTCCACCCCCAACAAAAGAGAGCTCCATGCTGTGCACCGTTGCATGTATCATCATCTCCATTCATCCATACCTACAAGTTCATTGAGTGTACAAACAAGGGATGTCACAGTGAAACACCAGCACTTCACTGGCACATGAATTCCTCTTGTGCTGTGCTGGGCCAACCTCTGAAGAAGTTATAAAAGAGCAGCCAAGTTGATTTTTGCCCTTTTGAGAAATTCAGCAACAAGAAGCTTGTGGCTGGGCTCAACATTTGCTAATCCAATCAGTGCAACATGTGAGAAGAGTTCAGGGTACAAGAGCATCATTCCTCTGCAGAAGAGTCACTCTCTACTGAGGTGGAGTTTTCAGAGACATTAGGCCATATGCATCCTTGGTTTGACTCCAGTGGATTTCATATTAAGCCTAGAAAACCATAATTCACAAAAATGTTTGGCTGAATTGCGTTTGTTGTTATTGCTGTCTGGACTCTCTACCCTGAGTGCTGATAAAGCATATAATGTCCCTCTTTGTTCTTGGCTACCTCAGCTCACCAGCTGATTCCCAAAGTAAAGGGGCACCAAATACACAAAAGAAAGTTTGCACTTCTATTTTGCCCACAGAAAAAGACTACCACCCACTTCAGGAGAAAAAATGACACAGTGTGAAACTCAAAGGAACTCCACTAGGCATTGTCTGATGCTTTTCCTAGCAGTAAAAGTTCTTATTGTCCCATCCATGGGCTCCAGTCTTTACTCAGGCAAATTTCCTGCTGATATCAAAGTGTAAATACTTCAGACGTGGGCCTTTGTGGAAATAACTTGTATACAAACAACTCTGTAAACACCCCATGTATCAGCTTTTTGATGTGAAATAGCAGAGGCATATGGGAGCATTGTATTATATTTTTATCTTTAGAAAAATATCAATGTTTTACCTGTAGCCATCTAAGGATCTAACTATATGCATTGTATTATGAACAGAGGTGACACAGGTTTATTCATCTGCATGTGCATTATCGCCTTTGAGCACACCCCAGAAGGGATGGGTTTGAAAGACTATAAATTGTAGTTTGCAGAATACAAATAATGATTTCTGGGTGGTTAAAATTATGTCTGGGATTGTGCTGGTTTTAATTATACACCATACTAACTAATGACACATCAGCAAACATTTAACTACCAACTGTGCATTTCTCCTGCAGTTAGAAATAACTAACTACAACAGGCAACTTCTCCTGCTTTCTTCTACACACAGACATACACCCTGCTTTCTGACCATGAAAATTACTCCCCCAGACTCAGGTGATTAGAGAAAACAGTGTTTTATACATACAGTGATGATTTTACCAGGCAACAGTTCCCTGGAGCATGGCAATAAAGAGCTCAGCCAAGATCTGCCTCTAAAGGAAGTTTGATTTTGCTGTGTGTTTGATTGGGAGTGAGGGGGTTGTTCTAGAATTGGATAATCAAGTTAGTTGAGAGACAAGTTCCTAGGTGCCCCCTCCCTACGACAAACCCATTTGGAATTTGTGGCACCTTGCCAACACACCTCTGAGTACTAGTGACTACATAGAAAGGAGTTCTCCTCCTACCTGAATTCGGGGAGAAGGTTTGGCTGCAGCCCATAAAAAGCTGCTGACAGAGTCAGTAGCCATCCGGGTTTGTAATTCCCATTCTCACACTCTAGGTAGGGCGAGGACCATTTAATGTGGTTCTTATCTGCTGAGTAGCCGTCCTTCTTCTTCCAGCTGCTCTCCAAAGTTTTAGGGCCCGGGGTTAAGACCTTCCGGTGCAGATGTGGCCTCCACTTGCGCTTCAAGCTGTGGAACCACTCGGTTTCGATCGAGGCATTGGCTAAATGGTGAGCTGTGGAGGACAAATCCTGCAGGAAGATCTGGGTCTCCTGCCGGCTGGCCTGGAGGAAAACCTGGGGGGCAGAGGACAAGGGTTCTACGTTGAAAATAATAGCCGCTCTGGATATGTTGGGGTTCCCTTCCAGGAGACTCCTGATCAAAGCTTGGTACCAGCCCATGTCCTCCTGCAAGTTCTGCTCCCGGGATTTATTGCTCTGAAGGATCATGCTCAAGAAGTTGGTAGCGTGCAGGAGCGTGTCCAGGGCACCGCGCAAAGAAGGGTGAGCGGTGAGGCGAGACTTCCCAGCCAAGTTGGCTAGTTCGTACCTCCGGGAGCAGTTGGCGCGCCCCAGTTCCCGGGAGTCCCCCGTGTAGAGGAAGGAGGCCACGTTTTGGGGCACCTCTTCGGTGAGCCTCTGCGCCAAGATGGTGCTCTCGGTAGATCTGCTCCAGGGAGCCGGGGGAGGATCCGGGCTCTTGATGTTGTAAGTCGGCTGTTTCCCTGTGATTGCTTTTTCTTTGTGGTTCTTTGTGGTGGATCCAGCCCCGACCCCCAGTTGGGCAAAGAGCAGGAGAGAGAGAAGCAGGCGCCGAGCCATGTCCTCGGAGCTCGCCGGCACGGCGAGGTCCCTTCACTAGGATTACCCCGGCTGTCCCCACCCGCCCCCAGCCAAGGTGCAAACAACGATCAGCGGCAGCGGCGTGCCTTGGCAAGGCGGCGGCAGCGGAAAAATTCAAGTCACCTGTGGCGATGCCCGGCGAGCGCGCCCTCTGCCCGCCGGCCAGCGCTGGGAATTACGCAGCCCGGCTTCCGAGCAGGCTGCAGCCCCTCGCTCACCACGGGGAGAGGCTACAGTTCGCCGGCTTACGGCTCCATCCCCCCGCCGCGGCCGCGGAGGTGAGCTAAGGCGCCGCACGCAGAGGCGGCCGCGCCCTCAGCCGAGCAGGTGGCAGGTCCCGTCCCCAGCTCCGGACACACGCGCCGAGGCTCCGCATCCTGCGGGCATGGCGAGGGGCGCGCGGTCGGTGCCAGGCAGGCGCGGGGCTGCGTCCCCCGGGACCGTGGAGCCGGTGCCGCCGGGCTAAGGGAGCGCTCGGGTTTCCCAGCTCAGAGACCCACGCTCCGCCCTCTGCCGGCTGCGGGAGGCTGCTCTGCCAGGGCCAGCCCCTGGTTCCCGCTGGCCCCTTCCCGCCCAGCCCTGGCAGGGGCACGCCCGCCGCCCCGCTCCGCGTATGGCCGGGTCGCCTGTCAGTCACCCGGGAGCCACTGGCGGGCCGCGGGGGAAGGCGCTGTCCAGCGCTCGGCGAGGAGGAGGCGGCGCGGCTCGGGACCGGGAGCCCGGTTCCCCTGCAGCCCCGCAGAGAGCGGGGACAGCGCCCTGCGGAGGGGGCCGAGGCTCAGCCTGCGGCGGCGGGGCCGGCCCAGCGGAAGGCGGGAAGTTGGGACGAGGGTGTCTCCGCCCCCCCCCCCCCCCCCTCGTTCTCCCCCTGCCCCCGGGAAGGGGCCCGGGCTGGGGAAGGGGAACAGGCAGGAGGGCGGCTCTCTGCCCCCAGGAGAGGTGGAGTACAGGATGATGTGTTTTAACTGGGTGGGGACAGGCGTCGCTCAGGCGAACAGAGACCTCTGCTGGATGGGCTTAAAACCGGCTTCTCCGAGAATAGAGGAGAAACTCGGCTCCGTTATAGGTACGGGAGGAGAAGAGAAGGAGGGTGGCTGAGCCGGGGATCAGGGCGCTTCAAATACCCTCCACTCAACACAGGGAGAGGCGCGCTCAGGCTGGGGGGAAGCTACAATTAACGCTTCAGGCTCACTTTGGGGCCTGGCTGGCCAAAGCATCTTCTTGACACATTCCAGCAAATTATATTCCTCATTAAAGAAATAGGTTCACAGCCCTGGCTAGGAAAAGGTGGATGGCACATGGCAGAGCCACTGTATATTATTTTCATACAGCTCTCCCAGTGCAGTGGATCCCTGCTAGGCTTGTACTGGACTACTCCTAATCCAGGATAGATTGGATCCAGACCTTTACTTTAGTTATACAACAAATTCCACTTCTGATTCCAGCAGTTACAGCTTCAGCTCCCAACCTCAATAACCCCCTTTCATCTCTTTTTCCCTGTTGCTGACTCTGCACCTATTTCTATGTTGCCCCTTAAGCGTGGCCTGGCTTCCAAAATCTGTTTGTCTAGCTTTCACCTCATTCTGATTATTCCCATAACCACACTTCTGCAGCATTATCAATCATTTTAAAAAGCACTCAAACAACTGAGCCATGTAGATGTATCCTTGCCTAAACTGAGTAACCCCACAGTCACATTTCTATAACCGGTGACCTTCCTTGCCTTTACAATCTTATATTCTCCACTTTTCTGTTAACTCCATAATGCCAGCTCTGTATTCACACTCCCAAAATAAATCCTTTAATCCAGTGGTTTGCAGAGCACTTGCTTATGGTCCATGGAGGTCTTACAAATCACATAGCTTTCCTCCTTATTAAAAGACCACTAAAATGCATTTATAACTGTATTACTTTTCCACATAAGCAGCCCTTGTAATTGCCAGAGGGATGTTATGTGAACAGGAATGAGGCCCTAATCCAACAAATATATTTAAGTATGTGTTTAACTTCAAGCATTGACTTCAGTGGACTATGCATCTGCTTAAAGTTTTATTACTAGATGAGAGCTTAAGAAAGGAGGCAACCTACAAAATTACGCATCGAAAGGGAGGTGGCCCATGATGCCCTGTAATGGGCCATGGCATCCATCTTTCACAAGCATCCCCTTCTGGTCAGGTGTATCTGCAGCCTTTTAGTTTATGGTGACCCATTTGTAGTTTCCAAGGCAGTTTTTCAGTGACTCAGCCCTCCAGTTGAGTCATATACACTGTCTGTGTGTGAAACAGAACAAACCCCTTCTGGGACATACAGTCTTTAACCAGCCCTGGCCCTGGTATGGGATCGTACCCTCAGGGCTTCCTGCTAGAGATCCTGTCTTCTTGTAGCTCTCCCTGGGCTCAGTCCAACTCAATCCCAGCAGCCAACCAGGAGCCATGTCTTAGCTCCCCCATCCCTGTTCACGCTGAGCTATCCATGGTCCTGCTGCTCTTTCAGCCAGCCGGGAACACAGCCCTCTCTCCTCCAGCTCCAGGCAGCAAGGGACAGATGCTTAGCTCTGCAGTTCCTTTTATATGGCTCTACTGGGTCCTGATTGTCTGCTTCCCTGCAACCATTGTAGATGGCTTGCAGGACTTCTCTTCTGCTCCTCTCGGGGTTGGGGGTGTGGCAGGAACCTGAGTCCTCCAGTGGGGGGCCTCTGGGCCTATCACACGCCCTCACACACTATTAAATTGCACTCTACTCATTTAATTTAAATATCTGTTTTAGAATTACAAGAGAATAGCTGAAAATGACTAGCTAAGGAGGGCCCATATTATCATTTATGGTTTTTTTATACATAAACACACTGTAGCAGTGAGGTCTGATGACCAGATTGCTTAGTGCTCAGCTCATGGCTTTACAGTTTCTGTCAGCCAAGTGCTCCCAGAAGGGGAACCCACTGCAGCCCCAACCACCCCCACTTGCTCCAATTTCTCTTCAGAGCTGTCACTACAAAAGAACAGGGGATGTTAAGGTTCAGGGAGCCCAGGCCCTCCCCTTCTACTGAGTCCAAATACAGGGCCCCAAGGGTTTATTAAAGTGTCCATCTGTGACTGGGGTCTCAGTGGGGGCCAGGTGAGGTCACTCAGGGTGAACTGCAAAGAATGGGGCAGATAATCCCCAAAGCTGGTGGATATTTTCAATACTTAGATTTACCAAGACACCATGAAACAGCTTCTTTATTATGTCACTGGTTGCCCAGAAACCAACAACACAGTTCCCTTGAATTAACCCAGCCTCAGGCCTTCAGCTAGGTACCCAAGTCAAATATGATGAAGATTTCTGAAAATCTTATTTCATCATACAAAAGAAAAGGATTAGATACATTACCTCCCAGAGTACTCAATATTACAGATTTTACCCAAATACCCAAATTCCACCAATTTTTATTAACTAAAATTTATTTAGAAAGAAAAGAAAGAGTATGGTTAAAAGATCAATATATATACAGACATGAGTTCAATTCTTGAGGCACAGATACATAGCAGAGATAGTGAGCTTGATAGTTGCAAAGAGTTCTTTTAGAATTTAGTCCAATGTCCAATATCATATTCAGGGTGTTTTCAGCTGAACTGGGACCTCAAAATTCCCCTGATGAAATTTAAGCAGATCTGATATAATAGGATCAGGACCCATGGATCTTTTGTACAGTTTCAAGCCTTCTTTGACAGGCTGAAGTCCCTCGGGGAACAACAGGTAATTAGAGTGACTTTGAAGTAGGTCCATCACCAGTATTTAACTATACAAATTAGCATAAGGCAATTGCCAATTCCTCCACCATTCACAGATGTTTTGCTATACATGAGATGAATACAATAATATCCTGCTCTTTAGAATTCCTTTAAATGCTAGGGTGTTCTTTTGATCTCTGAATTATCAGAATACAGCATAGACAGGGACTGTTTATTAGATTGGGTAGTGATCAACATATATATGTAAATACACAGAAACACAAACTTTTTAAGGGGTGAATTTGAGTCATTCATTCTGCAGGATGTTTAACCCTTTCTGGTCATGAGTCACACCATCCCAGTTACTGAACTGCCCCAAACTGTGTTTCCAGCTGGGTCACTTCCTACCAACTTGGAAGCAACTCAGTTTGAGGTATGATCACCGGCTTAGCAGATTCTCTTCTGTCTCAGTGTTCTCTTAAGTCAGTTACTTTCTTTTAGGGCTTCCAGCTCTCCAAGAAAGCAGAGTGGGAGAAGGTCCAGGTCCCTATTTCTAAAGCAGCCTTCACAAAGCTGTTGACACTCCTGCCAGAGCTCTCAGCATCAGCTTTGCTTCCTGGTGCCACATATAACTTATTCTCATTTCTGCTGGGCGACCAGTGTGTTTTTAAACTGTTTCTCCACCTGTGCACCTGGTCAGGGGTGGGGCCTTCTGTGATGCTGGCAGACCAAGTCATGTCACAGTGTATTCAGGCCAATTCACTTGTGTATTAGCATAGATCAAAACAACTGTTAAATGTATAAGTGTACTGAGTGTTTAAACTTCATAAAATTAATGGGATGTTATGTGTATTATTTTCTCTTATCTGTATCCTGTATTATGATGCAGCAGACATTTATACTGTAATTTCTCCTGTAACTAAATAACTCAGACATCAAAGCAGAATAGGGAATGCTAATGAAGGACTTTATCAGAAAAAGTGCTAATTCCAAAGCAAATGGCCATTGTATGGGATGACTGAAGGTCAAAGACTCAAAGTGAATTCCTCACTCCATCATCAAAGGAAAAGCCCACATGGTTGAAGACACTATCAGCATGTCTTCTGTCAGAAGATATAAAAATGGATTCCAAAAAAAAAAAAACCCTTCATTTCTGGACTGTTTGGACTTTACAGGGAAGTGTAATAAATACAAAGTGGAGAGTTCCAGAGACAATCGGGGTGCACTTGAAAGACTTTTGGGAAATTAGCAGTTTACTACATCACTTTCACCATTTGGAATTACAAACTATGATTCACTTGTACATATATTTTATCTGCTTTAACCTCTCAATAACTCTTTTCCTTTTCTTAGCTAATAACTCTTTAGTTTACTATTGAATTGGCTGCCACTATTGTCTTTGGTATGCAATCTGGCGTATCAATTAGTCTGGGGTAAGTGACTGGTCTTTTGGGAATGAGAGCAACCTGACGTGGTATGATTTGAAGTTTAAGTGACCTTTTATCACAAATCCCAGTTTGTCTGGATGGCAGGATAGTCCCCTTAGACTCTCCAACCTATTTAATTCCATGGTCAGACTGGTATACTGATCCAGGAATTCTCATTCATCACTGGCTTGGTGAAGTCTTATTACAGAACACACCACCACTTTGGAGTGTCTACCCTGTTTTCTAACAGCTGCAACCCCACTCCTTGGGTAGTGGCACTCCAGCTGTTACAGCCCCAGTTTTGAGCAGCTTCAGCCTGAGCCCTGGGGGAACAGGGTTCTGGCAGCTTTAGCCCCCTACCTTTTCAAGTCTTAGTAGGAGGGGCAAGATTTTTAAGTCCAAAGTGGGTTGCCAGCACAAAAAGGTTGAGAAACACTGAGTTACAGCAATGCTTTCAATCCACAACATATAGAAATGGACAGTGAAACAATGGAGCCAGGACAATTCACCCTCAGTGGCTTTATTTATACTAAGAAGAATGAGGAAAACCAAAGACAGAAAGGTAATAAAGACAGGATAAGGAAATGAACCAATGTAAATGAACCAATAATGTAACACCCATAGTCCAAACTGCCTCCACAGAATGCCTCCGATAAACCAAGACTTAACTTCCAGCACACATTTTGTGTTAGCTAGGATACTGCATATGCACTATTGTTAGCAGTAGCAAAAAGCTTAACTACTTAGAAGCTCACTAATGTTGGCCAGCTTAAGGCTTTGGGGCTTACTGTTGTGATAGGGTGATGAGGTCTGAGAGAGTTCACCAAGCAAGGATAAGGATCTCTTAGGAACGACTGTCTCACTGTGTAATGGGGAGGTTCTGGAACCAACTGTAATTAAACTGTTGAAGGAGATTATTCAGTCCTAGACGCCATTGGACCATCCATTTCCCCCTTAGAAACTTAGTGAAAAGAAATGAACCTCCTGGACTTCATAGAACATTACCTCCACAGGAACTTCAGCCTGGAGAAGAAACATGGTGCCTTCCTCAGGTGCAGAGATGCTAAAGTGCACCAGATCTGGGAACTGTCTGATACACCTTAGGAATTCAGTACTTAGCAAAAGTGTATTTTTGTGCCTTCCTCAGCTGACAGCCAGCTAAGGTGCATCAGAGAAGATTGGTTCTTCTCAATCAAGTTCAGTAATATAAGCTCAGAGCAAAGCTAAGATAGCTGCACATGCATATATAGTTCAGCCTTGCTTAGCTGTATACTTAAGCTTAAACTAAAAAAAAAGCGTACTGCACATTCTCAGTATGTGACTATCAAATGCTCAGATTCTAAGTTCAGTTTCTTCAAGGAGTGCACTGGTCCTCAGTGAGGTTATTTCTAGGGCTGTCAAATGATTAAACACATAATCACAGTTAATCACAAGATTAAAAAAAATAGTCACAATTAATTGCAGTTTTAATCACTGTTAACCAATAGAATACCAATTTAAATTTATTATAAATATTTTGGATGTTTTTCTACGTTTTCAAATATATTGATTTCAAGTATAACACAGAATACAAAGTGTACAGTGCTCACTTTATATTATTACAAATATTTGCACTGTAAAAAGATAAACAAAAGAAATAGTGTTTCAGTTCACCTCATACAAGTACTGTAGTGCAATCTCTATCATGAAAGTGTAACTTAAAAATGTAGAATTATTATTATTTTTACATAACTGCACCTAAAAACAAAAAACTGTAAAAACTTTAGAGCCAACAAGTCAGAGCATGAAGGGGCATACAAATGTTTAGCATATCTGGCCTGTAAACAGCTTGCAACACCAGCTTGCAACAACAGTGCCATGTTGTGATGGGGTGGCTGCCCCACACTGGCAGAAAAGGGATTAAAAACATCCCTAGGGAGGCTGCACAGGAGGCCGTCAATTAGAAAGTGGCTGAGAGGAGTAGACAATCATGTCCTGGCAGGCTCATATGAGAAGGGCTGCAGGGAAGAGCAGAGTTCAGTAGCTCACTGGTGCTTGAGGAGAGAAGCCCAGGTTTCTACCAGAAGGAAGAAGCCCCAGCATCTGGGACAATTCAGTGCTGTAAGCAGGGACCGGCTGGGAGAGCTAGAGAGAGCTCCTTGTAGGCTGCTAGGGACTTCAGGCTGAGGCCCTGAGGTTAGGGCAGAAAAAGGTGCTGCTGGAGCCACATGGGAAGTGACCCTGGGACAAAGGACTGTAATTGCCACTGAGGTTGTGACAGGAAAAGATTTCAGGTCCCATGGAAGGGGAGAATACAGTGTGTGGCACAGTCAGAGAGCAGCCTCACTGAAGAGGCTTGGAGCAACGCCGGTCCTGGAACAAAAGTGATGGCGGTGAGGCACCCCCACAGGAGGATGACCGGCGAGAAGAGCTAATCCCCAGGACAGCCAGCAGGAGGCACGGCAGTGGTGAGCCACACCAATCACATGTATTCTCACATTCAGGTGACATTGTAAAGAAGAAGCAGGCAGCAGTATATTTTATAAATGTAAACAAACTTGTTTGTTTGGCTGAACAAAAAGTAGAATTGAGAGGGCTTGTGTGAGGTGAATTGAAAAATACAATTTATTTTGTTTATCTTTTGTACAGTGCAAATATTAGTAATAAAAATATAGTGAGCACTGTACACTTTGTATTCTGAGTTGTAATTGAAATCAAGATATTTGAAAATGTAGAAAAAAATAATAGAATACCAATTTAAGTTATAAATATTTTTGAACAGTGAGATTAAAACTGTGATTGTGACTTTTTAAAATCTAGCTAATTTGCTTCATGTTAATCATATGCATTAACTGCGATTGACAGCCCTAGTTATTTCTATACCAAAATATTGAACTTTCCAACGTCCAAAAGCATCTGGATGGTTTTGTTCAAACTTAAATCACTTTTGGACCAAACCAAGGAGAAACAGTTTCTGCCTAAAAATTGAAAGATTCAGGAAATTATGATCTATTGAAAAGTTGAGATTAGAAGTTATTATGCAACCTTAACTAGAGCAGGATATAACAGCATGTCATTGTGAAACTAATTTTTCTATTAGCACACTATCTTTATAAATAAAGATCAGTGAGATTACAATAGTCTTTCTGGCAAATACATTTTAGCAATTTCACTATATAGGCATGTCGCGTCTTGAGCGAGGGTTCCGTTCCGCGGTTACTGCGGAAAGCGGAAACCGCGTATAGTCAGAACCCATTGACTTCAATGGAGGGCGAAATCGCGCCCCCTACAGCAAGTTTTTTTTTTTTAAAAAAAAAATCCCCTTTCTTTTTTTTGTTGCCGACCGCGTAAAGCGGAAATCGCGTAAGTTAAATACGCCTAAGACACGACATGCCTTTATGTTCTTAGCCTTCAGAAATATCAGAGAAGGAAAAATCTATTGGTTCAAGGGTACCTGTTGGGTCAGTATTAGACTGTTCAAATCAAAAAAGGTTTTTATTAAAATTGGCTTTTTGATTAAAGTGAAAATTCTGAAACAATTTCAATGCTTTGAATTTTTGGAAAAAAAATTAAAGTCAACGTTTTCGTTTTTATTTTAGTGGGAAAAATCCAACCTTCATTCACGTTGACTTCTGCCACACACACTCCTTTTTCCAGTGGGAGTGGGGGAAGTGAGCATCAGTAGGAGGAAAAAAACTCCCATCTTCCCTCATTTTTCAGACACCAAAGAAAGAGTGGGAGGGGAGTGAAAATGGAGAATTTTTCCTTCCAATGAAAAACGATTTAGAAAAAATGAAAAATTTCAGGAAAATATTGGGATAAAACAGCTTTCCTTTTTCCCCGTAGGAAATATGCCTACTTTGCTTTTACCAGCTCTAGTCAATATCTGTAACTATGTAGTCAGTTCAGCTAGTGACATCCTTAGATGAAGGAAATATTCAAATTTGACCCCATGGACAATCTTAAATCTGGCAGGAAAACAAAACAACCAGCCCCTCAAGCAATTACCAAAAGCAACTGCTGTTCCTCACAAAGGCGTTTCTACACTGATATCATCTAAGAAGGTGTTGATATAATCTACATAGAAAGATTTTGTTACTCGTATATAACCATTTTGTAAAGGGATTTTGTTAAAGGGACATCATCTCTCTACATATCCTGGCTATTTCCAAGACACTCTATGAATGCATAATCTCTTGCCAGAAATCAAAATAATGTTAAAGAAACAACCTCTCACTTTAGAAAAGTGAAGGGGAAAATGAGCTGAGTACAATGGCAATAACAATGATTCCTGGAGAATTCAGTGTCTGAAAAAAAATAAAAATAAAAAAAAATCCCTACAGCTTGTTTATTTCAAATTGATTATGCAAACACTTACTACTAGTTGTAATGCTTATTCGGGTGAGTATTCTCACTATCACACACCAGTGATTTAGGTGTTCTCATTTAGCATTTTATTTTCAGACGTTTTCAGTTTGAGTTTGTCACTTTTACTCACTCTCAGAATCTCCTCCTACTGTTTAATAAAGATACTACTCTGGATGGAAATACTAAAGACCTTAGGGTAGTATCTTACTCAGTGGTACTGCTTGAGGAATAAGGTACGACTCACTTTTGAGTAGGAGTATCAGAATCAGACCCTTAGGCCTTCTCTGTGCACACACAAATATCAGTTTCATTAAAGGTGTGTTTTAAGCCAATTTAATTAAACAAGCATAAGTGTGTGTGTCGACCTTCTTATTTCAGTGCTGTGGCTCTGGCCCACTGTGCTTTAACACAGAAGACTTCATTCATTCTTCGAGTAACTCCATTGACTTCAAAATTCCTAGTAAAAATTCTTCCAAACCCCACATCATGATAACATTTGTCCTAAGATGCTGCAGATGTCAGCTAATGGAAATAAATTTCAAAGGGAGGAAATTAACAGCTTAGTCACAATTTCAAAATAAATTCTATTTTGAAGTACTCCTTTTATATTGTGCTGTTAAACTGGGTTTAGTCTAACAACAGTAAGCTATTGACTGTGCCCTTTAAAGTCTGAGGTAGACCTTGCTACCAGGCTGAGCAAATGCACAAAATAGAGCACTACATTTGAGATGCTGCTTTTGTAGTCTCTATTTTGGTTTTCTATCTAAGCGAGATTTTTTCCCATCCACCTATGGGTATCTTTGTGAAAGTCAAATTAGTCAAAGCCAAAGGAAAGACTAATTCTTCTCATCAGTGAGAGAAAAAAGAAGTTTGGATGCTATCAGCCAGGTAGGAAGGAGCATAGGCTGAGGAAATTTCACTTCCACATGTCATCCAGGAACAGTTCGGGGGAGACAGAAAATATGGTAGAAAGCAGCAGAGCAGGAACAAACAAGTCAGTGTGCTAGCCAGATATTCTTCCGCATCCTTAACATACACTGGCCGCAATGTGTCACCAATAGAGAAGTGAGCCGACTAACAGGCATTAACAACATAGTAGATGAGGTGAAACAACGAAGATGGAGATGGCTGGGGCACGTGTTGAGAATGGATACCACCAGACATCCTCACGCTGCTCTAAGATGGATACCACAGGGAAAAAGAAGGAGAGGCAGACCGCTGGGAACGTGGCGAAGAACTATCGAAGGCGAAATGAAAAATATGGGAAAGTCCTGGGATGAAATCTACTGGTTAGCCCAAGATCGAGTCGAATGGAGAAGAATGGTTGGCACCTTATGCTCCACTAGGAGCGAAGAGGACTAACTAATACTCAATAGCACCTTTTATTTTTCTAGAAAAAAAACATTTGTAATGAATGTTAGTTCCTGGGAAGGTTCTCAGTTGACAATCCTTGAGACAGAAGTTCTCAAAAGAGTCACAGAACACAAAGAATGGGCTGCAGAAATGTAAGGCTACCCGTAAGTTTGCATTAACCCTGATATTGTGGGATCTCCTATAGTTTAGAGAGGTCAGTTTAATCTCCAGAGCCTTCTGATACCAAAGGGATGGATATATTAAAGAACCTAAACAGACTAGATTGTCCAGAACATGTTCTGGACAATCTATTGATATCCTCAACAAAACTGCAATTAGTTTCAACTGCAGTGATGTGATTTGTGATGTGGACAACTGTCCACTGGGACCTGCACTGAATGTTGAGACTATCGTATTTCATAGAGGTTGTTGAGCAGCCATGAGACGATACTCTTTTGTTGTTTTTCTGACTGGAAATATGCCTTCTACACACTATTATAGTCAGCAAAAGTCATAGCAACAAACAGCTTTTAGTTTAAATATAAATTCTCACTGTAAAATTCGGGACACTAGTGATCATTCACGTTGTCAAACCACATACATTTTTCCACAAGGGATCATTCATCTTGAAAGACGGGTGTTTAACAAAATGGGAACATTGGAAGGATTCATGTTTTTTTTTGTTTTTGTTTTTATAAAGATCTGCAATATCTCAGATGCTCTGTAACAAACAGAGAAGAACAAAATTCTGTTGAACGTTCTAATGAATAAGTGCTCAGAGTGAGCAAATGAGAGACAATAAGGGAAATCAAATGCAAGAGATTTGATAATAATTTCCTCTTCCACTCATTCTATTTGACTTTTTGTAATTTTATTTAAGGCAGGAATATTGTAGGGTTTAATCTTGTTTTAATTAAATATGCTCAATTGGTTTGTGAAGAAACACTTTCCTGCAAAACTCGACTGTGATGCTCTGTGAATGCATTCTTTCCCTAAAGTCACAATCAACTTTAATAGCTTTCCTAACTCTAACAAAACCTTTATGTAACTTAATAAAGGCTGTTTAGAACAACTGCAATAAATGAAGGTTGCAGAAAGAAGGTAAGTTGTCTTGAGGGTGCACTTACACCAAAAATGGGAGGAGAAAGGAGGCATGTCTTTGGAGTCTGCAAACTATTGCAGCTTATAGAAACAACAGTGAGCCTCAAAAGAGTCAGCTGCTTGCAGCTGGTTCAAGTCTTAGCATTTGAGCATTTAAAAGCAGCAGGAGCCTCCTTTCTATAGTTCTGGATGTATGAAATATTTCTTCTTGTTGTCATTTTGATATACCCTGGGGGAAACTCACTTCACCTGCACAAAGCCAGAGTCACCCCTTGCTCTATATGGATGAAGTGTGGATCTCCCCATCCTGGCAACTACAGACCTACCAACCTGAGCTCAGAAGTATGCAAGGCTTTAGAAATTTTGAAGTCAGGAATAATTAAAGACATGGAGGAAAATGGGATGAAATGAAACACATGTTTACCAAAGGTAGATCATGCCAGATTAACATGGTATCTTTCTCTAATATAAGTGATTCACTAGAGAAGGGAAATGTGGTAGATCTAATCTATCTGGACTTCAGTAAAGCTACATGGGGAAATTATTAGTTAAACTGGAGAATGTGGGGATTAGTACAAGAATTGTAAGGTGTATAAGGAACTAGATAAAAGGGAAAATGGGTGTGTTGAAAGGGGAACTATCAGGCTGGAGGCAGGTTACTAGTGGAGTTCCTAAAGGATTGGTCTTGGGACTGATCTTATTAAGTATTTTCATTAAAGACCCACACCCTCTGGACTCTTTATGCATATGCACCTCCCACCTAAGACACACACCTGCATGGTAGCTTGAATTTCTGCTTTCTTCACTACAGTTGTTCACCTGCAACATTGTCCTATCTTGATAAATACCTCTTGCAAACAGCAGATAAGCTTTATGTTGAGAAAACTGGAATTCTACCAAATCTAGTTTCATTTTCTGCTACTCCAGGAATGTGCATTATGCATTTAGTTCACAAGTCTGCCAGTTGGACTCAATTTTGTACCCAACAATATTTTGGTTTCCAAAAGTCTTACCTTTGTTTGGGCTGGGACATAAGGATTCCAGCCCTATAAAAACAATAGTTCAGTACATAACTCCAGCCAGCAACTGAATAGCCAATTGCCTCAGCTTTGCTTAGAGCCACAAGGACAAGAGCTTTGTGCTGGGTCCTTGCAATAGAATTTGAGGAGCACAAACTGACAGGCCAACAAGTCACTTAATCTCTTCTGCTTTCCTACCTCTTCCGCTCCAGAATTGGCCCTTATTTCTCTTCTCTCCTCACTGTCTCAGGCCTAGTCTACACTACAAAGTTAGGTTGACATAAGCCACCTTAGCTCGATTTCATAATATTTGTGATTACACTACCAATTCCCTTCCGCCTGCCTAAGTGGCCTGTAAAGTCAATTTCTATACTCCACCTCCAGGAGAGCTTGATTCAACATCCCTGGGTTGATCTGGGGATAGTGTAGACACTACATTGTGTAATTTGAATAAATTGGCCTCTAGGAGATGTCCCACAGTGCTCCGCTGTGACCCCCTGGAGAGTGCTTTCAACTCCACCACATCTCAGCCAGGTACACAGAAAGCAGCCGCTCCCGAGTTAAAGCCCTGGGAACTTTTGAATTTTCATTTCCTGTTCGATCACTGTGGAAAGCTTGTCAGCACACCTGATCATGGAGACTCAAAGCCACCAATCTGCTCCAGCATGGAGTACACAGGAGGTGCTGGGTCTTATTGCTGTGTGGGGAGAAGAGTCTGTGCAGGCAGTGCTCTGAACCAGTAGAAGAAACACTGACATCTATGCCAAGATCATGCAGAGTATGGGAGAGAGGGGCGACACTGTGACACACAGCAGTGCCACATGAAAATAAAGAAGTTTCGGCAAGCGTACCAGACATGCAGCTTTTATGAGGAGCAGCATGTAGTTCTCAACAGTGACCCCACCACTCCTGATCCAAGGATACCTCCCAGGAGCCCCGGGCTACCTCAAGCAACAACAAAGATGACATTGTTGAGGAGAAGGAGGAGGAAAATGCAAGACAGGGAAGTGAAGGATCCTGACAGCCAAGAACTGTTTTTAACACTGGAGCCCTTCCCTTCCCAGGATCAATTGTCGATGGAGCATGATGCCGGGGAAGGAACCGCTGGTGAGTACACATTTCAAATCAAACTGTAGGGGTTACATGCTCTTACTTTTAATGTTTAATCAGAACAAAAAAGTAGGTGTAGGGGGTCTTGGTGGCCACTCCAGCTATGCAGAAGGTGCTCTCCAAAAAAGACTGTTTGTGCACATGGGGATGGCCCGGGCGTCCTCCATGGAGATCTCTAGGAAGCTTTCATGGAGGTACAAAGGACTGCAGAAAGTTTCTGGGAAGGGCTGTCTTGTTTTGTCCACTATGGTGGGACACTTTCTCCCACCACTCCAGTCTTAACTCTGCTGGCATCATTACAGCACCCAGCATTGCAGCATAAGGACCAGGTCTGTGCCCAAATGCTTGCAGCACCTGCTCTCTTGCTGCCTCTGTTACCCTCAGGAGAGTGATATCGCTTATGGTCACCTAGGGGAAATGTGGGAACTTTTAAATGCTAGCCCTTAAACCGCAAACAATTCATTGTGAACAAGTACCTCACCCCTGTTTGTTGAAATCTGTGTCACAGAGCCATGCTTTCCCAAGAGTGCCATAGGTGTGGTTGGAAGGGATCACCATGTATTGCAACCAGCATTAAAAAAAGGAAGGTGCTGGCTTCCTGTTTGTCTCCTTTCCCCTACCCCTCCAACCCGGTGCTGCTTTTATAAAAATCAAACTGTCTGGGTGGCTTTCCAGTGATGCCTGTCCTCAAGCACTGTCCAAGTTGCTAAAGAGATTTTCTGTAGTTGCAACCAGTGATCCCAAGGATGATGTCTTCACAAAAGCAGCAGCACAAGACCTCTCACCCATGCCTCGTGGTCTTACTCACTATGGATGGAACAGCAAATCAACTCTGGCAGTAGCCAACAGTTGTGATTACATTGTGGCTTGCAGGGAAGTACATTGAGGGGTGGGTTTTTTAAAATAAAAAAAATTAACCTTACACCAGAAACAATGTATGCACTTGTAACCCTTCTGCCAGGCCGGGTTAATAGCAGCAAGGGCTGGGTTCAGTACATAGGGGTCCCCTCTAAACAACACAAGGCAAAAACGGTCTTGAGCCCCGACCCAGTGACCTGGGAAAAATCCTAACACCCCCCTGGGTGCTTCAAAGAGGCAATACTTCCCCTCTCGCAAGCACAGATTGGTGTATCAGAAATTTTTATTAACATGAGATAAATGACATCATCAAACTGGGAAAAAACACCACAACTAGGGTCATAAACCAACCCCTGAGCAAACCGCCACCCCAGCCGATTGGGCTGTGTCCCCTCCTTTAGGTTTGTGAGTCCAGTAACCCAAAAATCACCCAAAGTCCCCAAAATGTCCCACAGCCCAAAAGTCTCTGGAGCCCAGCAATCCAAAAATCACCCAATAGTCCCAAAAGTCCAACAGCCCAAGAGTCTCTGTTCCTGGTCAGTGCAGAGTTCAAGAGTTAATCTGAAGAGTCTTACCTCCCAGCCTGGGTGGAAATGGATGGTAGGGCAAGGGGCACCTTACGTGGTCCGAGGCCAACTGCGCCGCCTCTCCGTGAGGTTCCGCTGCAGCTCTCACCACAATCGGCTCTGCTCCGCTCAGCTGGCTGTCCCACGAACCGCTCTGCCCGTTGATCCGCTAGCTGCTCTGCTAGCTGATACTTGAACTGCTCTGCAGCACCAGTCACTCTGCCAGCAACACAAATGGCTCCGCTAGCTGTCCTGCTAGCCAACACACAGACAGCTCTGCTGCACCGGTCACTCTGCCCGCAGCACCAACAGCTCCGCTAGTTGACACACGGACAGCTCTGCCGCACCAGCCACTCCGCAGCACCAACGCCTCCGCTAGTCAACACACAGACAGCTCTGCTGCGCCGGTCACTCTGCCCGCAGCACCAATGCCTCCGCTAGTCGACACACGGACAGCTCTGCCGCACCAGCCACTCCACAGCACCGACGACTCCGCTAGCCATCCTGCTAGCCGACACACAGACTGCTCTGCTGCACCAGCCACTCTGCACTATTTTCAGGCCCCCCAACTTAAGACAGTGCTCAGTGATTTCAGTTCTTAAGTGATTTCAACATACAGTAGGGGAACCTTAGTGCAGGTGCCTCAGTGAGCCCAAAGCAATTTCAGCTCAGCAGCCTGAAACTGGGCTCCTAATAGAAGCAAATTTCAATTCTGACCTTCTACAGAGGAGAGAGGCAGGGTGCAATAGGCTTGTAAGGCCCTCAGACAAAGCCCTCACCAAAAGGTATAGGTACTTATCCACCCCCTCTCTCAATCTCACAGTGTTCTGAAACGCATGGCCCTTGCCCAGTGAGTGCTACCTAGATGATAGTGAGTCCCTCCATCATAACAAGGGCCAAGTACGTGTCCATAGTCCTTCATTCACATAATCAGTGTAACATCACTTTATCATTCCTGCCCCAATAACATAGAAACTGGAGCCCCCACATCAGCCGAAGTGGCCAAGTGGGCTGCTGTGAGCTCAGGCTAGGCACAGTGGGTGTGTCTATGCAAATTGATCAGCCCCAAAGTTATTTTCCATAACTCACTGCAATTCCCATAATTCACCACCAGATGTCAGAATATATCTTATTCTTGACACTGCTTACACGCTGTTAATGTTATTGTCATGCTTCGTGTTCTTTGCAGCTGAAACCTTGTCCACTGGCGCTCCTCCACATCGGGACAGAGACTTTCCCACATTAGAAGGCAGAAAAAGAAGACTCGGGAGGACATGTTCAGTGAGTTTATGCGCACCTCCGAGAGTGACAAGATGGAGCTCAGTGCATGGAGGATTACACTGTCTGAGAACCTGGATAAGGACCGGGAGGACAGGAGAACATGGAAGGAACAAGAGCGTGCCACTCAGGAAGAGATGCTGCGGATTATGAAAGAGCAATCAGACATGGTTAGGCATCTAGCTGAGGTTCAAGAAAGGCAGCTGGATGCTAGAGTCTCTCTGCAGCCTGTGTTGAACCTGCTGCCAACATCACCTGGCCCAGTTCTACATCCTCCTCCCCCAATGTCCTATGAAGCGGGATGGGAGAGTTTGGTATCTCTTGCATCCAACTCCAGACGAGGGTACAAGGACTAGAAAGTGCCTGCCCCTTCCCACACCTTTGTTTGTTATTGCAATTGTAATATTACTGTTTAATATTAATAATATATTATATATATTAATATTGTTATTGTAATTGTTAGTGCAATTGTAAGCAAGCTGTCCTTGTTTCTCTCTCCCCCCAGTGTTAGCAGCGCTTTTGCCTCAGGTTATCTTACTTTTCTTTGCTGTCTCTGGGTGTTTGTGTGCATAGTAAAACTTAATGGATTGAGGAGAAAAGACTTTTTATTCATTTGGCACACGGTCGTGGTGGGGGTGGAGTTTACAGGGGAGAAAATGCAATGGAGGAGACCACTTGGTAAGGAACACCACAGATAAGTGTCACATTGCTCTGGCTCATTTCTGAAACTGGTTTTCAAAGCCTCACAGATATGCAGAGCCCCTCACCGTGCTCTCCTTATTGCCCTGGTGTCTAGCTGCTCAAAACTGGCTGCCAGATGATCAGCTTCAACCTCCCACCCTGGCAGAAACTTTTCTCCCTTTGTTTCACAGATATTATGGAGCACAGCAATAACAATGGACATATTGCTTTCATTGAGGTCTAACCTAGTAAGCAAACAATGCCAGCGGCCTTTTAAACATCCAAAGGCACATTCCACCATTCTGCACTTGCTCAGCCTATGGCTGAACCGGTCATTATTGCCATCCAGGTTGAATGGCATTTCAACATCATCACCAATGGTTATTTTTCAATCTGGAAAGAAAGTCCCTGCTTGCAGCTTTCTGAACAGAGTTACCAAGTTGCATGCATCATGCACCTCTCCCAAGCATCCCACATTGATGTTGGTGAAACGGCCCCTGTGATCCACCAGTGCTCACAACACCATTGAGAAGTACCCCTTTTGGTTTATATATTCCTTGGCAAGGTGGTCTGGTGCAAAGACACGGATATGCATTCCCTCTATCACACCACCACGGTTAGGGAACCCCCTTGCAGCAAAGCCATCCACTATGACCTGTACATCTACCAGTCACTACTCTTCTTAAGTCTAGTGATTGCCCTGCAAGCCTGAATCCCAAGAGACCTCACTGTAGATTTATCCACTCTGAACTGATTCTCCACTGACCAGGAGCAGTCTGACATTGCACATTTCCACAGAGCTATCACCACTTGCTTCTCCACTGTCAGAGCAGCTCTCATTTTTGTATTGCTGTGCTTCGGGGTTGGAGAAAGCTCCTCACACACAGTTCCATGAAAGTGGCCTTACACATTCAAAAGTTCTGCAGCTGTTGCTCATCATCCCATAGCTGCATAACGATGCAGTTGCTCCGGTCACTGCTTATTTTTTGGACCCAGAAGCAGCGATCCACTGTGTCAAGATGACGCGTGACTATCATCAGCAATTGAAAACTGCTCCACTCCATGGCTTCCAGCAGAGCTGCTTGTGTGATATCATTGTTCCATACAGCAGCTCCTGCTTTAGCGGAGTAAACACCACAGGATAAGGCACAAGGCATTAACAATGCTCACAATAACAGTGTACAGCTGTGTGGGGTCTGTGCTTACCAAACCATGGTGTCTGCATGTGTAACCAAGGCTTAAGAAAAAAGGCATGAAAAAGGCTTGGTTTCTTTGCCGTTTTTTTCAGGAAGGAAGGTAAGTGCATCAGGGGAGGTTAACACCATGTTCCCATAACCGCTCACGCAAATGTTTTGTCCCATAAGGCATTGCAAGCCCAACCCAAAATTTCACTTGACTACATGCACTATAGGATAGCTACCCACAGTGCAGTGCCCCGTGCATTGATGCAAGCCCTGCTAGTGAGGATGAAGTCCACCATCACAATGAGTACAGTGGGGGGACACAAGATGGCCTTGCTTAAATGGGAGGCTTGATGTCGACTTACATAAAAGTGACTTAACTTTGTAGTGTAGACATGCCCTCAGTGAACTCAGCCATTCTACAGTTTCAACCCCCACCCATATGCAGATAATTCCCAGATCTGCTTCCCTACACCGACACTCCTGCCCCTGCATCTTCACCCATCTCTTAGATATTGCCTCTTTGCCTTCTCTGTCTCCTCCATTCAGTTTTGTGTCTTTGTCATACTGCTGTTTAGGCTTGAAACAATCTTCCTTCCCTTGTCAGACAAGTACTCACTCTCTCCTTTAAATCCTTCAGTAAATTCCAGAGATCCTTCCTACCTTGGGGTGTGTGTGTGTGTGCGTGCACATGCACACATGCACCCACATCATTTTTTGTTGGCACAACTCTGGAAATAATTATTTTCAGATGGTGAAATATTTTTAGTAGACATTTAAAATCTCATTGTTCTTTTTCTCTTGCCTCTTTCCTCTGTCATCTTAGCTATTCACAATAATTTACCTACAGTTTTATATTCATTTCCCAAACCCTTACAATTCACCAGCACCCTGCCATTCCCTTTGCAGCTCTACATGCTCTTGTTCTATATGTAGCAGCCACCCTTAATCTTCCCTGCAACTATTCATCTCTGCAGGTGAGTGATCTTTCCTGCCACTGCTTCACACTTTACATGTGCTATTTGCATAGTGTAGTCATCAGCTGAGTTTCATTATGGTGCCTTTTATAACCTTCGCTCTTATAATCTTGCCTGCTTTTTTTGTGCTGCTTCTCCTTTCTTTTTTATCCTGCTGATAGAAAGGCCCTGCTAGATTGTTTCATAGGGAACAGAACACTTGCCACATCAGTGTGTCACAATGCAAACATTTTTAAGATTAGTCCTGGTGAGCTATGGTATTGAAAGAGATTCATATCCCAAAGGTTTCTTATTCTTTCCTGTACTCAGTGCTAATCAATCTCTTCCAGCCCCTGAGGTATCTATGTCTCTCTGTCTCTCTACAGATAGCTCTTTGTCAGTTTTTGAAATCTCTTCCTTTCCCCATTACCTTGTCTTGCTGTTCTTACATTCACTTTTTTTACTACTAAAATATTGAAAGGCAATATCCCTGTTGTTGCAGGATTAAACCAGCCCTTTGGAAAAGGGGATGGAGACAACAGGGGCTTCTGGAGGAAAGAAATCTGACAAAATTTTCTGATGACAAGATGTGCTTAAAAAAAAAAGAAAAAAGAAAAAGAGTCACGGCTAAGCCCCAGAACAGAATGGGCTGCAAGATCCTA
This sequence comes from Dermatemys mawii, assembly GCA_007922305.1. NCBI lineage: Eukaryota > Metazoa > Chordata > Testudines > Dermatemydidae > Dermatemys > Dermatemys mawii. Next base: position 21,199,323 of record ML677349.1, read on the forward strand.
AGAGCATTTAAGTTTTCCTAGAAGCAGAGCAAAGTAGATTCAGATCACCCACTGGTTCAGCTGGAAAGCTTCATATTTCCTGAATTTTGGTGATTTTATACAAGGATAATAAACAGTCAAGGAAAATGAGAAACATGACTCCACAGATGAAGCAGCATTATTAGAACCTACCTCACCATTAATGCACTCTCAGAACCCCTTTCTGCAATGTTATGTCAGTGTTACAGAACCAATCATAAGAATTACATCCGCAAGTTTAGAAAAAAAAATTCAGTCTTTATCCTTCTATTTTTTCCCAGTTTTAAGCTCCTACTCTTTTTTCTTTCATTTTTTCCAGCTCCATGTCTCTTTGCCATCTCTTTTTATTTTATCATGATCTTGTTAAAAATTTTCATGGACATTTTTATATAGCTCAATTCATCCTGCTGCCATAGAAGTCAGTGTTTTTACTGCTATTGGTTTCTGCACAATAGCAAATGTACTAAATGAATTTTAATCCAGAGAGAAATTTGAATCTATGTAATAACACACTGTATTTGTCTGTATGTCCATTCCCAATATATGTGCACTGTTTCCCTATAGCAGAGAGAATGCATAATCTGCTTAAAGGTATAGCTTACACATGGTGTGAAACATTCATCCTTGTGTTCCTAACACACATATATGGAGCATTAGTAATACCTCAGATAATATAACCCAGGTTTACCTCACAGTTCTGTCATCCATACCACTCAGGATGGCACTTTCATACTATAAAAGATACTTTATTAGCATTATTAGCATATACAACTTGGTTTAAGTAAGAGGTAACAATACCTCTGTCTTCTCTTACAGTGTGGTGAAGCTGTGAGACCCTCTCTCTGGCTTGAAGACGTGTTTAGTTCCACTGTCACTTCCCGCATTCTTCCAAATTTTATGCTTTAGTTTTTTATTTCCTTTTTCACTTGCTGTTTCCCACCACCCTTTTTTGGCTTGATATTAACTGGCACCAAAAGTGTTGCTAACAGACCCCTAAAATACCATTAGTTGTGCAATGTTATCTAGCTATTAGAAAATGTTATTGTGCTGTATTTGAGCTTAAGTATTTTAATATGGGTTTTCTGGATATAAATCGTCATACACACAAATAGCAGAGAGATATAAAGCTACTTTCACTGTGACCTTTAAGAATCCACAATGCTAAACCATGTTGAAAGAACTTGGATGAAAAATAAGAGTGATAAAGTAAAGCAATATGCAATGTCCCTGATGCAATATTTGTAGGACAAGCCTTTATAGCAGTTATTTTAACCTTTGACTTGTTCAGGACCTTTGCATCTATCATATGCCCACATTATTAACTTTTCTCTTGAAAGAATTCACTTTTGGCCTGGTTTTCTCTCACCTCATTTAGTTCCTGCCTCAAAACACCCTGCTCAGGCTTTTCTCAGTGTTCTGTGTGAATTATCCTGTGACACAGTATCATTTAACACACATCATGTTCCAGGGATTTCTTTCCACTCCACAGCTCTTTGGCATTCTGCAGGAGATGATACTGCTCCAAAGGGCAGCCTAATAAACTGGAACAGCCCCCTAGGAGTATTTACCCTGAGCAGTGCAGGAGATTCATGGCTCCAGCTGTAAATAAGCATGAGCTAAGACCACCTATGTGAACTTCTGCCTCCCTACTCAGCAAAAATATCCTCTATTTTTCACAAGGGGGATTTGCCAACTCTTAAAACAAGATCATTCGTCTGAAATTACCCCCAGATCCTTAAATCTCCATTTTTCATGACAATATTCACTTTGATCTACCTCACTCACAATCCCTTTCACACTTTCCTAGCTCCAACCCTAGCTCAATTTTTGTTCTGAAGGCATATGATGTCTTTCTAAAGCTTGGCTGGCCTCCTCCTTTCAGTGTTCAGGAGGCTCAGATTTCCTTTAGCTTATCATTAGTGGTGTGGTTAACATTAGCATACTTTTGCAGAATTTATGTAACATCATTCCCATGGCTGAGAACTGTGTGGCTGTGAAATGACAAACCCTGTCAACTGAGCATGGAGCCATTCCTTCCCAACAGCAGATGTCTGTCCTGCTCTACATCTACTCATGATTGACATTTCAATCTGCAAGACTTCTACCAGCTTTATTTCTTTTCTGGTGCATGTCTCACTAAAATGCAGTATAAACGAGTAGCATGGCTCAATGCAGATTTTCTTCAGCTTCAGTTCTCCCATTCTTCAGCTAAGACTGCTCATCCTGGGTCTACTTGCATTTTTAAAGAGAGAGACACTCCCCCCTTTTCAGTCTTATCTGAATGAGATGTCAGCTTCTCTGGGGTTTGCTTATTTTGCATATATTCATACTGGCTACATGGGTACAATCACTTGGCAAATGTGGCATTCATTTGTTGTACATCACTCTTATGCTGGCCCTTTCTTCTAGATCTTTTCTCCATTACCACAGTATTATTCACAATGTGGTAACAGAGGTTGGTCTTACATATCAGTTAACATTTCTGTAAGGTTTCATCACTCAGGCCACACACCAAATGAACACATCCAAGTTTTCCCCAGATTCACTGCATTGACTTTACTTTAGTTCTGCCTCATATGTGCTTATGGATTCTACAGGCTACTGAGTCTGCTTATGTCATCAGAAATGTTCCACTATGACAAGAGGTTTTTGAAGACAAGGGCCTTTATAAAATACCTATCATTACTTTAGAGCTATTCCTTCAGTTCAAGTACTGCTGTAAGTGTAAAGGCCCCAGCTTTTACTTCCCTTAAGACACAACTAGGATCATACCTTTGTTTCCTCTTATACTATTAGCATAAAACACATATTCCAGCCTTTCAGTACGTGATTTCCAATCCTTCTAGGATCCATCATAGGGATCTGTGTGTCCAGTAAACTCAGCCATTATACCTAGACATAAAAGCAGCTTTAGGGCTGATTAGAAAAAGATTACAAAACTCTCTACCCTGACCAAGAAGAAAGCAACTGAACCAACCCTGTTTGTATTGACAGCTGGGTTTGAAACTTGCACTTTCAGTAATAAGCCTTTGCCATTTGAATTAAAATGACCAAATTCTCTAGTTCAGGGTCAGCAACCTTTCTGAAGTGGGGTGCCAAGTCTTCATTTATTCATTCTAATTTAAGGTTTCGTGTGCCAGTAATACATTAACATTTTTAGTAGTTCTCTTTCTAGAAGTCTATAATATAGAACTAAACTATTGTTGTAGATAAAGTAAATAAGGTTTTTAAAATGTTTAAGCTTCATTTTAAAAAATAAATTAAAATGCAGAGCCCCCCAGACTGGTGGCCAGGACTCGGGCAGTGTGAGTGCCACTGAAAATCAGCTTGCATGCCACCTTTGGCATGCGTGCCATAGGTTGCCTACCCCTGCTCTAGTTAATAGAGCTATTAGACACGAACATCTTATGCAGTTCAGTCATCAGGAGGGGACAAAGATCCACACTTTCCTTGTGTGGGTTACATTAACAGAGACTGTTTATCCAGGACTCCCATCCCCATCATCAGCTTGTGGAAGCTTTTAGGCCAGGAGTCGGCAACCCCCAGCACACGTGCCAAAGCTGGCATGGGAGCCAATTTTGACTGGCACGCCAAGGTCTCTGCAAGGGGCCAGCAGCGCAGCTGGAACCGGCAGCCAGAACACAGAGCCGGCCGATGCTGGGATACACCCAGCTCACATGTCTGGGATTTCCCCCCTCCTCTCTCCCCCATGCAGAGTGAGGCGCAGCTGATTGGATGGGTGGGTCTGAGCCGCTTGCAGCTGTTGGAGCCTGCAGCAGTCAGAGCCCTCCTCCTCCTTCCTCCCACCTCCCTCCTCCCCCTGCAGAGCAGCAAGGCAGAGTGTTGAGCTCCACGTGTAGTCATCGCTCTCCCGCAGCATGGTAAGGGAAGCTGGGACATGCAGCCCAGGCATGAGGGTGCGGGGGTAACTCCCTACTTGCACAAAGCCCTACAAGGCAGCAGGAATATTCTTTGGCAGCAAGTGACCCCTTCACCCCATCCCTGCTCGAGGAGAAACAGACATGCCTGCGCCCTATTTCCTTGCAAACTGAGCTCCCCCTGGGTCTGCTCCCTCCCCATACCCGTGCTTCAGAGCCTTGTTGCAGGGGAAGGAGGTGTGTCGAGGGGGCGTTCTCACCCCCAGCCACCCCCACATACAGAAGTGCCATCCCAGCCCATCAAAGGCATCTACCTACTTGGGGAGGAGGCTGTGATCCAGGACCATGCTCAGAGCTTGGGGGGAGGGTACTGAACAGCTGCCTTTTTGTTATCCCCCACCACCACCACACACACACACACACACACACACACAGGCAAAGATCACACTAAACTGATAAGATCTGCATTTTTATTTTAAATGAAGCTTGTTAAATATTTTAAAAACCTTATTTACTTTAAATACAGCAATAGTTTATTTATATAATATAGACTTATAGAGAGAGACCTTCTAAAACATTAAAATGTATTACCGGCATGCGAAACCTTAAATTACATTGAATAAATGAAGGCTCGGCACACCACCTCTGAAAGATTGCCGACCTCTGGTTTAGGCTTTCCTGAGGAGAAGCTGCAGCATGAGGCATGCACACATACACACCCCAACTCAGACTCCTTCTTGAACTAACTTTATTAACAAGAGACTGAAAATAGCATTGTTCCCAGAAAATACTGAAACTCACCATAACCATAGAAACACCATTAGGGGGAGCTCTATTACTTATTCCAATATCGTACAAAACTAACGTCATTTGTGTCTCTGGCAGCAATTGTCAAAGAAGCCAGTGTCTAGAAGCCAATTGTCAAAGAAACCAGTTTCCCTCCAGCTTGAATATTGGACTAATCAGAAGAAGACAATTTTTTGTTAATGAACTACATTTTATTGATTATAGAGCTATTCCTATTGCTACAGCAGCCTGGAAACTGACAGTCTCGATACGCTGCTAGCGATAGAAATGGTGCCAATTATCAACAATATTATGACCATCTCCAGCAGAAGTCTCAGCAATGCCTAATTTAACTACAGTCTGTACGTTTACCAGACTGATTGGCTAATGGGATTGATAATCAGATACAGAGCCTTTCATGCCAACACCACATCATGTGAAATGTGCTGGACTGCTCAGTGAAAATTTGAGGGCTTCTCTACACTTGGAAACTTACCAAAATAATTATCCCAGAACAGATATTTCTGCATAAGCCCCCCGTGAACACACTTACTGAAAAATAATTAACAGAGGAGAGAAGGCAGAAAAGGGACTGTAGAAAAGGGGCTGTGACAGATATGGTATTTTCCTGCAATATCCTTGGGAGACCTTATTACATTAAGTTTAAGCATCTTTGGGGCCCATTGTATTAAAGGAATGGTTTAAGTATTATTGTGGGCTGGGACTGTATGTAGCTTCTGAAGGGAGGAGATGTGACAGGTGAGACACCTAGTGGCTTCAAAGGACCATACTGGAAAAAAAAATGCTAGAGAAGAAGAGATTTTTGGAATTTAAAAAAAGGGAAAGTGTTAAGTTGATTTCCTGGGGAATATCTAGGGGAGGGTAAATGCAAATTCCCCATCTCTCATTATGCAAATATCCAGTCTTTTGAAGCTATGCCCTGCAGAGTAGACCGCTGGCTGCTGGGTACCTGTTAGATGAGGCCACTATCAAAGGTGCAAGATGCACAGAGGAAAGGCTGAACTATTCATGGTTCTTCTGGTTCTGAATCTAGGCAGTCATGAATCTGTAATTGCAGGGAAAACCTACTTCTGAGTTTTGAAGGGCTGACACCTACTAGAGGCTGAGGTTACAATTGGGGTGATCTTTAGTAAGCTTTTTAGTATGTGTGTAGTTCCCTGTATTGTTAATATGTATTCCCTGGACTGCTTTCACCTTTAGAATAAATGTTATTGCTTATAAGTTACCAGACAGCTCTTTGTAACTGTGGGCAATACACTGGACATAGCCACTGGAGAGAAATCAAAGCATAGGCACTGGCCTTTTAGACAGTCTGACTTGCTGGGGATATCACAGTGTAGGCAGAGAACTGGGGAATGAAGGTGCAGGTACCAGAATTGTGACAGAGGCACTAGAGGGGAGGATGTAAGAGTCCTTGGTGGTTCCTCCCACAGAGGTGAGGGAACTGGACCACACCCAGTTATCTACATCGGGTGGTCGCAACACAGGCCCTACTTCCCTACTAGAGTATTTTCAAGGCAGGCTTTGCCCTTTGTGAGCTTACTTAAGTTTCTCTGGCTGGGGGATCAAAATGAAAGTCACAAACCTCACCCATTCATGATACTCCTTCCTGGAGGTCCTAGCAAAAAAGGGAGGGGGGAGGCAAAGAAGGTGATGAGTCTATAGTGCTACCAACAATCCACCCCCAACATAATGGGTTTGGGAAAACTGCACTTGCTGTATCTCTGAGACAGGCTCAGCCTGTATGACTTACTCTGGGAATCTGCTGTAGTCTCCTCAGGGTCTGAGTGAAGGTTTCCTGCCTAGGAGTTCCCTACACAGGTCTGGGAGTCGCTCCTGCAGTCTGCTGCTTAGGGCAATCCATCTCCTTTCCCCCATGCTAACTGCAGTTTCCTCCCTTTTAAAGACCTCCTCCCAGGGGTGAAAGTAAAATTTCTCTTCCGTCCCCTATCCCCCAGAAGGGGTGGGGACTTGAGAAAAAGAGGTGAGGCTGGAGGGGTCAGCGTCCCCCTTCCAGCCTTCCTGCACCGCCTGGGGCTCCAGCCCCATGGTAGCTGCTCCTTTTGCCGCTCCCCTCGGCCCCCGTCAGCGGCCAAGGGGCAGCAAAAGGGGCAGGGATGTTAAAGTGCTGCCATGGCAGCACTTTAAGCCTTTTGCTGTGACAGTGCTTTAAAGTAAGGCAGTAGGGGCCAGTACAGGTGGCCACTTTATACCGGTACACCGTACCAGCCCATACCACCTTACTTTCACCCCACCTTCTCCCTACCAGGCACGATGGACAGGACCAGAGGTCCTGGGCGGGCTAGCCCTGCTGCCAAAGGTTTTCTAGCCCCTGCCTCATGTATGTGGGCCCTATCACCCCATCACAGAGGGAGTGAAGTAGCATTGCAGAGAGTGAATAAAGGCAGGTTGTGGATGCTGGTGGTAGAGCAACTGGGGGAGGGTGATGGAGAGAGGATTTAGGAGGATGAGGAGAGAGGAAGAGGCCAGAGGACAGATGGGATGAGGTAAGCCATTACTAGAGGAAAGTGATCCAACGATCAACTCTAGTATTGTTTAAACAGTAAAATAAATCTTATTTGAAGTAAGTCATCTCAGGGGGGATGCTCTTACCCCTCTAAAAAGGCGATTAGTAGACTAATTATTTCCGTAAAATCAGCAGTGATGTCCTCACAGTACTTTTCAACCACATTTGAAAACACCTAACACAGAGGGAAGAAACCCACAATCAGGTTCTGCAGGCACCATCTGTTAAGCAGGGACACACAGAAGTACTGAAGGCTGCCAGCTGGCTGGCCGTTCCTCACTCTTTTCAAATAAACATGCAACATGTTTTCAGTAAATTCTGAACATTACAACTTCTCTTTCTCCTACCTCCCTTTCTCACTTACACCATAATAGAAGTAGGGTAAGAGCACTATTTGTCTCAGCCATATTGTTCTTCCCCAGCAGGCTAAATTTCCACTTCGGAAGATTATTAGTTCATAAAACACGCTGCCCTGCCTAATATTCATTATTACTCATTTTATGAACTGTAAAGGGAGTTATTAGCGCCTTGGATGAGGCTAAAGAAATAAGATCTACTTAAGAGATCTCTTTTCAGAACAAATCTTAATTACTTCGAGGATATTTCAGTAGATAATGACAATTTTAGAGGAAGATTTTCTTCCCAAAGCACTTTTGAAATTATGTCCAGAAATTGTTGAATGCAGCTAGCTCTGGCGTGAGATGCAGCAACTAGATAACGCTGCACTGAAATTTGTTTGAGCCAACAAATGACTTCCACAGTTACTGGGGAAGCAGACACCCTCCCAACACAGAATTTCACCAGGACACTGTGGCTAGCACCACAAACTCTTGCTAAAAGTCACATGGGATATTTAACAACCTCAAAGTCAAGACCTCAGTTTTACTTCTCAGTAGATGCCAATAGCCCCTCTTTCTCCCTTCAGTGTCTACATAGGAAGCCCCCAGAAAAGCTGGTGCTTGCACTCTGAGTGGAATGGAAGAATCAGATTAGCACGGTGAAAAGGGGCTTGCAGCTGTACCACATGCCCATGAGCAGCTGGAATGCCATGCCGGACCGTGTCCATATGTGTACCTCTGTATTTTAGGGTATTAAACAGCCAACCATCCCCTTAGCACCCAAGTGCCTTCCATATAAAGTCAACTGTAATTTTGGAGTCCCTAATTGATTGGCTCTTCCCCATTTCTTAATATCTGGAATAATTGCACTAAAGTCAGTACAGTTATTCTGAATTTGCACTTGCATAACCAACAGAATTTTGTCCCAGTGCTTTGTGCAAAGTACTGCTTTACCTCTTGAATAAAAGGCCTTCTACATTTTTTTAAAAATGTTGCAATTTAGTAGGAGGAAATTAAATATAGAATATCCATGGTTGTACTCTGTCATGTCATAGAATGATCAGCTTCATGTTGCGTTTCTTCCCAAAGAATGCTTCAGACTACACAATTAGCCAGGCTGTAGATTCTTGCAAGTAGAGGAAAATGTGCATTTACATTGCCTAGCACAATGGGTTCATGATTCCCAAGTGAGACCTCTATGGACTACTGCAATGTAATTAATAATAATCAGACACTTGATAAATTATATACAGGTAATTAGTAAGAGTTTTCATTGCATACCAACAGTTAATTCTATGTCCATTAGGAAGCTTTTTCTCATAATGAGCTACATTTCTTCATCTGGAGTCAAGTTCCTTTTCCTTCATTTATCTTTTTCTAGATTAGCATGGCTTAGTTTAAAAAAAAAACAACAACACAGACACCATCCACAGCAATGGCCTGATCCTGTGAATATTTAAATATGTGAGTAACTTAGCTCAGACAAGTGGTCCTATCACTTTAGTAGCACTACGTATGAGAGTAACTTTACTCACATGCATAAATTTTTACAGGATCAGGCCCAAAATTAATCCCAGGAATTGTTTCACACCACTCAATAGCATTCGCTTGTTTTTATTTTGATGATACAAACTGCTGTTTCATATTTATTAGATACCAGGTCCCAAATTCACAAAGGCATTTAGGCACCTAACTCCCACTAATCTCAATGGGAGTTTGGCATCGAAATTCTTTTGTGAATCTGGGCCTAGATGATTGATCCAAACAAAGCCCAGTGTATTCCCATTTACTTTATGATGCTTTGGCTCAGGCATTAGGGACTTATATTTCCAGTGGGAGCTAGCATTTTAAAAAAAATGCAAAAACAAAAAAAAAAAACCCACATTCTATCAACTTTTACACCTCCTACAAATCTGTTATAAGAAAATTTCAGAATATGCTCATTGCCTTCTGGTGAAGAAAGCAGTACTGTTAGTGGGAGTTTCCACTGAGAGAATGTAGGAGATCCACCACAATTAATTTTGTGGCAATTCCAGAGACAAAACCCCCTCCAAATTTATAGGAAGGAAATTAGCTATTCAAGTGAATTGCATTTCATTGTAAGAAATGCTTCACATGCTGACACTCCTGACATTGCAAATATATCCTCACACAACCTAAAAACATCAGGAAATTACATACCAAAACAACAAAAAGGTCTCCAAATACCTCTGGATGGACTAAAACAATTAAATCAAGGAAATTCCACGTGAAGGTTGTCACTCCATCATACAAAGCGTAACAATGTAAATGTATATAAATGATACATAATAAAGAGTAGATTTACTGCTCTGCATCCCACACAACTCATATCCTGTAGCATTATTTCCTGTTATTAATTACATTGTCTACATCAAAAAGTTATCAGCAAGCCAATTGGAAACAACTTAATGAGCTAAATTTCATACTCTGGGGTGAAGTTCTTTCTCCCTCATTTGTCTTCATTAGCAGCCTCTCTACAGGCTTTCCAAAAATAGTAGACACAAAATTTGTCAACAAATTTTAAAATTCTGTCTAAAGGATGCTCAGAAATTAAACATAACAGCTTTTAGGACTTTTGGATTGTTGTTAAATAATCTGACAAAAAACTGCACACTTTGCCTTACTAGTTATTTACATTGTTGATATTAATAGTAGTGATCTCACATTTACCTAGTACCTCTGCCTTCAAGGATACCAAAGTACTTTACAGAAATTTTTCTTTACATAGGCTACTTCTGTGTAGCAGAATGCAATTTCTGAGATTCCTCACAGTCTCCTATACATTCTTCCACTGATGGGGTCGGGGTGGGTATCGTCTCCAGGGACAAAGTAGGTTCAGCCCCTTCAAACCAGTGATATCCCTCAATATCTGCACAGATATCAGGTGGACTGATCCTGATCACCACTAAGCCCCAGGTAGAAATGGAGCTGAGGAACTCTACCTGCTCCTGGTCAGGAGCTACTTAAGTGAGCAGTAAGTTGATATAAGAGAGCCCATGAGTAGCCCTCTCTGGATCCCTGTGCCTTGCTTTCCCTGTACTTGAATCATTATGATAACGACAACCTTAGAGCTGCAATAAGTCCTGGATGGGCACAGGGGAATGTGGGGGTGGGAGCAAAGGAGCATCTATAAAAAAAATGGTTTCCTGACAATTCTCATATGATCCAGTTAGGACTCTGCAAATCCCAGCCAGACTTCATAGTTCCAGCCAGTTTTGCAGCATGGAGACTCCAAAGGCCAAGATCTGGCTGACGAAACTTAATTCTGTATGGCTTTAGTTGTGGGCATAACTGATAAAAAAAAGTTTTTAAATAAACTAGAGCTGGTGGATAACAGTCACTCATTTCACATGTAAATCCCTGCAACAATAGTGACTTAAGTACTGAGATGTAATGAGTCTCTTGCACACATTATTTTCTTTTCCCACCAGTTCTAGAATCATTGCTAAACATGTATTATTAAAACCAGCTGTGGTAGAGGGTTAGTCTGAATGAACTGGCTTCTGTTTGAACTTGGTAACTCATTCTATGAAATTTCTGTTCTGTGGGAAGAGAATTTGCAAGACAAATTCCTAATGCAAATGACAGTTTCAGTTTTGTCACTTTCCCTGAGGAGGTTGCAGGGATGAATGGAAATGGCCTGAAATGGCACAGGTCCTTCCTCTCAGCCCTCACACAGAGTCTTATGTTGCTCAGCCTCCAAAGTCCTCATCTATAGAGTCCCACAGGGCTCAGTCTCCCCCATCTCAGTTAATATCTATATAAAGCCATTGAGAGAGAGAGCTGATGAGGAAGCTACTGGAGTCCCAGCAGGGGATAGATGACACCCAGCTGTTATGCATCTCATTTATGTCCAATGTGAACAGCACTGCAAACATAGCGCCAAAATTAGCCCCATGCCTAGACAAAGCTGAATCCAGATAGGACTGAGGTGGTGCTGATAAAGAGAGAGGCTCTTCAAAGGACTAGCCTGCCCCAATAATCTCTCCAACTGTCACTGGCCGCAGTCCTCCAGCTATCAAATCAGCCCAGGTCCCTGGTGTTATTTTTGACTCCTCAATGCTTTCGGATGCCCAGTTAGCCAGCTCAGAAAAACTTTCACCTGTAATTGGCTAGAAGATTAGGTCCATCTCAAAACCTAAAAAAGCTCCAACTTGTACAAAATGCAGCAGCCCATCTGATTGCTAACGGAGGCCTCCATGAACACACCACTCTAGTAAAGCACTCTGCCCTGCCACACCCCACTGAACATGGGGTCCAGTCCAAGGTCTTTCTCCTGATGCAGCACTGCCCCTAGCTACCTAAGAAATACTCTCTCCTTCCAGTGCAGTGATCTCGTCTGATAGTTCCACTCTACTGGAACCATGAAATATCAGCCAATAGCAGGAGGTTCATGAAGGCAGGAGACAGAATTTTAATGGGAAGAGAACCTATACTAAGGAATTTCCTCTTGCAAGAAACAGGAATGACCACTGCTCTCAGCAAGATCAAAGCAAAATACAAATCTCACTTGACTGACTTTCCCTCCATATATTTTTTCAACCACATTAAAAACTACGAAATAAAGGAACTGTAAACCAAAAATTACCCAAGCTGCTTCTCCAGCAGGCTGGGAAGGAAAATGGGAAGAGATTATCTTTTTTATTTTTAATCACTTGCAAGGTGCCCAGATGCCATGCTGATGAGGCTGCATAAATTCCTAAGTAGACGAAACAGGGAAAGTAATTTATCTGATTTAACTCTGCGCTGTAAAGGAAAAGCTTGAAAGAATTACAGGTGTGAAATGGTAGACACACAAGTGTTTCTGCAAAAAGCAGAAGCTGAATTTGAACATTAGGCCCTAAGTGGATTTGCTGAGTTTCCCACAAGATGGGGAAATATTATAAAAACCTTCCTCTTTGAGAAAGCCTTTCCACTGTAAGTGGCATTCACACTTTAAACACTCCTTTATTCCCAAATCCACACCAAATCCCCACCTCAAAAAACTCCTATCCCACACAGAGCTCTGATTCTGTAATAGAAATGCCAGAGACTCTATAAAATCCACTAGGGATTTTGTTGTTGCTATTTGATTTCATAAGGAAGGCATTCAGATAATATAGTGATGGGTGGGCAGTATAAAACCCTAAGACAGATAGGCAGAAGTCTGTCATAGAGTCCGATATAGAGGACCAAGGCATGGTTCTCCACTAGCCTTGTAGTTATTTATGTCCACACAGAGTGAGTGTAAACTCTGACATGGGTACGAGTGAGTGGAAAGTTCTGTTTCAATAGCATTTTCCAGCCACTTTGCACAAGTCTAAATGACTAAACAAAATACACATGAGTGGAGAATCAGGTCCCTTGGTTTCAAACCTCTCTGTGGACTTGCTTCAGCCTCCCAGAGTTGCCAACTCACAATTTTATCATAGATCCCACAATATTTGTTGTTTGCATTACAGTCCTAGCTGTCGGAGTGACATGATTAAAAGAGACTCTCAGCTTTGTTTTTTTAATTAAGTTTTAGCCATTATGGTTGCAAATAAAAGCTTAAAAATGTGAAGGTTTCTGGAGGTTCAGAAGCCAGAAGGAGAACCCAGAATTTGTTAGTTAGAAGCATCTCATAATTTTGCGGGGGGGGCTGACTAATTTTGAATGATCAGGGTTGGCAATACTGAAGCAATGTCTATAGGATACCCCTTTGCGTCTGTGTCTTAAGACTGTACAGCCTTCCGGACAGGATTGTCTTATTTCTGTGCTTGCACAGAACCCATAACAATAGGGCCGTAGGTCTTCGAGTTCTACCATAAAATAAACATTACTACTACTAATAAATCAGGTCTAATCCCACATATACCTAACACTGGCCTCCCATGTCCATTCACATATTCTTGCTGTTCTTGGTGACAGCCTGCTCCTCTGCAGTTACTGCTTCTTGGGGCAACCTCCTTTTGCCTCTGCTCATGGATTTTCCATTTCTTTTCAGATCTCTTCACAATGATTTATCCCTCTGAATGGCACTCGACCTCTGGCATTAGTTGCTCTGTCATTGTGATGTTTGACTCTACGCACGATTTTTGGATGGTTTCTATGACAGATGCTAAAGCCTATTATGTAGGTATATTTTATTGCTCCTGGGGCTTCTGCTGACGTGCTTCATTAGAAAGAATCCACACTTGCTGCTGGGCTCACAGTAAGGATACCACCAGCTCTGTTTTCGCACATTTCAGTAGGGCTGGTAATGAACAACACTGGCGCTGTTTTAAGCCCTCCACAAGATTAGCTGATTAACAGAGACAACAGTAACACTGATCAGCAGGAACCCATACCTCCTGAATAGTCAGGAAGCCCTACTCATTACACTAAGACTTAAGAATTTTACACCCTCTATTTCATTCAGAAGGGAAATGGATCACACAGCTGCAGAGCTAGCAGCTTTCACTAGAAAACAGTTTTGTCCACCCTAGCACTAAAGAAAGACCTAAAAACCCATGCAGTGGAAAGTGCTGTTATCTTTACATATACTGACTCATCCCTATGGAAACCAACCCACAACAGTATGTAAAAATTAATGATTTGCCTGAACATAAAAACAAAACAAAAATCAGGCAATCCTGCTCCTGAATTCTCTGGTTCTTCTTCAGTTTAAACTAAACCAGGCTTCTTCAATTTGCTGTAACATGGCTAAAAGATGCTGGGGGAAACTAGACACTCCACCCACCAGCAGTGTATTTAAGGGAATAGGAGCAGACATTGCTCAAGGACTCACATATATCACCAGTTTTCCAGGTGGAGGATAATAGAAGGCCTCCAGAAATATGCAACACAGCTGTAACCAACCTAAGAGTCTGGCCCAATGTGTCCAAAACTGAATCTCTCATCCTTGCTCCCATAAATAATCTTTTCCTTTCCAGTTCTGTGACTATTGACAGCTTCATTAACCACACAGACAACTTCAGAGTCATTTTCTACTCGTCTTTCTCATCCTAGATCTGGGCATATGAATATTTGCTGAGAGACTTGGACTTGAGAATGTCCAGTCACATTTGTGCTGTAGCTGTTTTCTGTATAGCTCACACCACTGTTTGCACTGTCCAGGACCTTCCCATAACAAAATGAGTGGGTCACTATTCAACATGATTCATGAAAAACATAAGGCTTTTCATCCATTGGAAATAATGGCAGCCAGCAGGGAGAGCTCCCAAGTTATAGATGTGTGACAGTGTCATTTCTTATGGCTCACTAGAAGGAGGCAATATATTCAATCTGATACAACAGGAGAGCATGACGGTTTGCAGAAAGCATGATATGGATAGCCTAGTGCATGAGTTACAGTTTCCTTAAACTGGTAGCTAAATCCCAGCACCCATGGCTCACCAACTATCCAAACTGGATTCAGGTACTTTGACATTTCTATATACAGCAAAGTCTAACTGGATTTATTATAGCATCATTTGCATACATTAGCATAACCAGCAATACAGAGTAGAATTATTATTATGTAACTGTTCTCATTTTCAACAGGCTGTCAGTCAACCACCTACAGGCTTGGCAGAGAGCGTTTTGTTGGCAGAATGGCTATTCCAATCCCTTTCTACTGTCATTTATTTGACAAACATTATTGTGCCATCCAAGTACCTTAGCTATCTGTCACCATGCTGACAAGCATTGGGTCTATCATTAAAGAAGGAAATCTCCAAAAAAATTTACACAAGAGTAGCTAAAATACATTTTATCATGTATTTTAGCTACTCATTAGCCAAATTACATTTGAGCAAAGTGAATGTATATTTTTCATTAGGATATTCTTTCCATTTTCCAGGTGCTGTTAAAAGGGAATAGGATTAGCATTATGAACTGCTCGCTACTATTTTGAATCTGTCTTTAACCAAAATGCGGGGGAGCATTCAGCTAATTTTTCTAACATCAATGAACCATTTTTTTTGAATAACGAGAATGACAAGCTCTATATCAAAATTGCTTAGCCAGTGTGGTTACTCAATGATAGGAGCTGTGATGGGACTTGGAATAAATATTGATGCTACTTTTTAATTTTTCAAAAAGTAGTTAATGCATTTTGCCAGTTTCACCTTTTCCAGAGAACAAATTCAGAGGCTGAAGTTCCTAGCAACCTGATGTAAATTTGAGTATTGCAAATGACATCTTCATTATGCACCCAGAATGAGATCTGTCTTGTTGATAGCCAAATACCTAGAGAATATTTCTTGGGGAGGGGGGAAGAAAATACACCACAAGCATAAATTACCTACTCGACACAGTTGCCTGGAATGCTTTGAATTTAAAATCTCATTTCAAAAGTTTTTGTTTTAGTAAGATGCATTGTCTTGTATTACATGTTCTACACATGCACTTATGTTACACTGAAAAAACAGTGTTAAAAGGACTGAAAAAAGAAGATAAGCATAAATTGGGCCTTCCAGGTCTGGGTGAACAGTATGGATCATGAAAATACAGAGCAGCTATTAAGCCTGTGAGAAATCCCTATTGCTTAGCAGAGAAGCAGCTTCCTTCTGCAACTGGCGACTTCATTTTAAAACACAAGTAATTGACAGTCACACAAACTGAGTGCTTGATGAGTCGGTGGCCTCTTTCCAAGGCTTGGCACATTTGTCACAATCTTTGAGATAAGTGCAAAACAGCCCCTGATTTTAGTATTACTGTGGATAAAACTTGTGATGGGGAAATAGAGAAGGTATGAGTTACTGTCAAATACCTGTCAAAGCAAAATACAAGTGTCATTTTCCAGACAATGTTGCTGTATTAAATATGCACTCTGAAACAGTGCATTATGCAAAGCAGGCACAAGATGGAGAGTTTGGCAGAAATTCAGTTACCTGGGGCGGGCAGATTCCTGCCAGTCTGTCTGTCGGGTAAGTATTTTGCTAATTGATAGGAAAATTCCAGTGAAGAAACCTGTATGCCATGAGCCAAATGCAAATCTTTTCTTGATTAGTAGGACCTACCCTTTACTCTGTAGTGCGTGAGGGACATAACACCATACCGTCCACTAGGAGATAATCAGCCAGCTTCCCTCTCCCTTCAGACACAGCAGGATTCATGTGAGGATTTCATGCGACCATGCATGACTCACTCTCCCAGGTAGGGACACCTCCTCTGTCATTCCATGGCACGTGCTATCCTAAACATTACTCCTGTATCAGAGGGGTAGCCGTGTTAGTCTGGAATTGCAGAAGTGACAAAGAGTCCTATGGCACTTTAAAGACTAACTAAAGTTTTAGAGCATAAGCTTTCGTGCGCTAATACCCACTTCATCGGATGCATGCAGTGGAAGTATCCAGGGGCAGGTATAAATAGGTAGGCAAGAACCAGGTGGGAGATAACAGGGTTAGTCCAGTGAGGCTGAACCAGCTTGTTATCTCTAATCAGGGAGGGTGAGGTATTCCTCTAGCAGCTGAACTGGAGATGTGAATAGCGAGAGAAGAGAAGCTGCTTTTGTAGTTAGCTAGCCACTCGATCCCTGCTTACACTTCTACAACACCTTCAGTCTAGCAGAATCCCAAAGCATATGACAAGCTGTGCACAGAATTCCCTTTACTCAGCACTGAAGTGCAGTCACCTGTGGACTGTAGTACATCATTTTATCAGGTTAGGACAGGAAATGAGGAATCTCATACCCAGCTGAAAATACAGAGAGTGGTTTCCTGATTAAACTTTGATCAGGACACCCTTCTAAATATTTGGAGGAAGGGGGAGTATATTCATGATCACAAGTGGGCAGGATCCTATTTTTCTCAAAAGAGAATGCAGCCAGCAGTACAGTGCAGCCTAACAGCATGCATGTTGCTGCTTCAAAACTCACTCAAAAGTAGAGCTAAGCCTATCAGGAAAAAATTCTTGGTCAACTAAATATTTTAATATGAGAGTTTTGCAAAATTTGTCCAATAATTTATTCAGCCGAAGTATTTGCAATTTAGTCCCCCAGCTCTGCAGTTTGGGAAAATAAGGAGAAGAAATGTGTTAAAAATAGCAAAATTCCTCATGATAGTTTACAACGTAAAGTAATACAAATTAGCCCATTTACCAAAGGTGTGTCAGACACTAAGTGGAAAAAAATTTCTGGTCACTGCTTTTCACAATACAGAGAGAGTTTTTAAAATAAACCCATAGTTCCTTCTTTGATTCTAGATTACAGCTGAGATTGTAGGAACAAAAAATGCTGCAAGTTTATTGTTGGAAGAAGGTGGATTTGAAATCTAGGGTGCACAGTTTCCCCCAAAATTCAGCTCTTGAGAACATGAGATTATAGAGATAAAGAAGCTGTAGCCTCTAAGATAAGGATGACTAATAATTCATCCAGCAGGTTTCATTTGTTTGGATTTACCAATCCAAAACATTTATGATTAAGCAAGCATGACTGAGGCACAGAGAATTTCCTGGGGATTAGTGACAGACTAGGAGAGTTGATGACTCAGGATGAATCAGTTAATCCCAGTGCCATGACCTGCACATGGGTGGCATCAAGGCTGATTCCCCAGTCTGGCACTTTGTGGGCCCCCACTTTCTGCACTCAAGGATTCTAAAAATTAATAATGGCCACTCCAGGCTGGTATTAAACTCCCAAGATCACAGCTTCTCTCTGACCTTGGAAAGGTTGATGCTGCCACCAGCCAACTGTGACCCCCTCCCCCACTTTTTAGAATACAGGAAGGAGCACTTGGGAATTCCTTCCTGTGGGGTACCCTCAAGTCCTTTCACCCCTTCTGTGGAAGAGCTGAGAAAAAAAAAACAAAGTAAAACAGCTGTTGCCACCATCTAATTAAATAACAGGTGCACAACCTCTTGGGACAAAAACACCCAATCCTGTTCTTAATAAAAGGTAAATGTTATTAAAAACAAAAAGAAAAAAAACATCTGAAACTTAGGCAATTGCTAGATTTAAAAAGAGCAAATATAAGAAGCATCAAGAATGGTTTTCTTGAGGGCCACCATAATGGTTACAAGCAAAATATAAGCATTTGGGGATTAGCACAGAGGAGACCAGAAGCCAATAAGAAATAACCCTAATCTTCCTAAACATTCCCTGATTTACTTACATATCTGGGGTTTCAGATAAGTATTTCTAGGTATGATCTGATTTCTAGGTATGATTTTACATACCTGGCTCAAAGCTTCTTATAGCATTGCTGAAATGTGTCTCCTCTCTCCAGAGAACAGACAGAAAAAGGGAAAGTTTTTTTCCCCCATTTTAAAACGTTCTAACCCTCCCATTGGCTCTTGTGGTCAAGTACCTACTCACTTCCTTTTACCTATGTATGCAGTCACACTTTTTAACACTTTACAGGTAAATCATGTAGAGAACAGTTACTAACAGATATTTTATAGCTAACTGGCTGGATGGGTGTCCATAAAGGGGAGCTATCCCCCCCTTCATTCATCACAGGCGGTCTGACTTAGCAGACAGAGCAGGAGTCAGGCCAGATCTGATACCAGGAGATCAGCATCCAAGAAAGGTCAGAAGGCAAACTAGACCTCAGGTGTCAGGAGACAGACAGGGTCAGTTTACCAGGAGATTGGGAGCAGGTGTCTGTGGAAAACAATCCAAAGCAGGGAAAACCCAGGTGCATGGACAACTTCCTGTCCTGTGCTATGTTTACACAAAAGCTGACCCGCCAGCATTCTGCCAGTTGGATTCCAGGACTGGGGTCCTCTGTCAATGTTCAGCTCCTATTCTGATCATAGGTGCTGCAACTAGTGGTGTGAGGTGTGCTGCCACATGCCTGGCTTGAAGTTGTTTCCAATAGATACAGGGTATACAGTTTGATTCAATAGCTCTCAGCACCCCCACTATATAAATTGTTCCAGCACCCCTGATTCTGATAACCATGTTGCTTATTAGCCCCAGAGAACCCCATGGAGTTCACAGATTCACAGTCCCTGACACCCAGCCAGATGTTAATTCCCGAAGAACTGACTTTGGCTGAAGTCATCATAATCTATGAGAACACATTTTTAGTAGATCAGGGCAAGTCTGACTCATACAGCTGCTGCACTGGGCATATTTAGAGAATGGACACTCAGCCAGCAGCCAATGAAAATTTTAATTTCCTTTTTGAGGATGGTCATCAAGGCATAATTTGTTTCAAAGGGAGATTATCAAGGTGGCTGAGCTTTAAAAATAAGTCTCTTGAGAGATGCCCCACTTGGTAAGATTTCACCAATAGCTGAACCTGATTCTTGGAGAACTGAATGTAAAAGTAAATCCAGCTTACTCTGTATCACATTGAAGCCAGCCAAGGCAAGCTTAATATGACACCTCCCTGCCCCCCAAAATGGAGAAGTTATATGTTTCCTGCTGGTCCATAATCTACATTTCTTAAATTCAAAGATACCAACTGGAGATAGTGTCTTTTTATCAGTTGTTGCTGAGTTTTCTCTAGAAAATGGTATATACAGTAAAATGTCAGGTGCCTGGAAAAATCTCAGCAGCAAGGGTCAGGAGTTATGAATTTGGTTGTTAGGGGAAATACATTCTCTTTTTCTATTGCTGCTGAGAGCTTTAGCTGAAAGCCATTTTCGCTGAGAAATTATTTTAAAACAAAGACGGAGAGGAAAAGATTATATGCAACTGTGAGGCTGCTGGGTGGTCTCTTAAAAAGAAAGCAGCATTGGGGAGATCTGACTGCATGTGTATTAGTAAGTATCCTTGGTTTTCTTTCTTCGAGATCCAGAAACACACACTTCTGAACAAGTAAAATCCTAAACAAAGGAGGATTTCAAGGACACGCTCAGCACCTAGAAATATAAAAAGGACTTGATACCGAAGGCCTTCCTCAGGAACAACTCCCATTGATTACCTATGGAGTCTGGGCCTGAGCACAATGGGCATCATTCCAAAGTTGACATTTACCATTTGAAAGTAATTCCTGTTAATTATGGTATCACACATATTCTCTTTACTTATTATGGGTATCTAAGGAGTACCTGTAATACCACAGCAACAGTAACGACTGTCACAGGGTGACTGTCAACAACTGAATGGCAACCTCCATAAGAATGGCACGTTCAGCTCACAAAAAGCATCTCACAGCATCAAATGAGAACAATTGTTCTTTTCATATTTTTAAAAACTTGTGAAGCCCACAGATCACAGTTGTTATTAAGGGCTCAAGACAAGACTCTGGATAGACAGATTGGTATCAGATCAACTTCAGCGTCTCTGTGAACTGTTCAACTTTCTCAGTGAAAGCCCATGTACTGAGTTAGAACAATTTCACATTTGTACAGCGCCGGTAAATAAGAAAAATGACTATGTAAAAATAACCCCTTCATACTCAAAATACATACTCCCTCTTGTTTCTCACAACCATGTCTGCCTACTTTCTTACCAAACAAATTTTACTTCTCAGTGCTGCAAAGCCAATACAGTGGAATCCAATGGGCTGCTCCTGTCATTCTGCTTTGTGCAATCATATTGTGTGCCAACTTCTGACTGCCAAATCTGTTACCAGAACATAATGTGATTTTCAAGTCCAGCTTGAGTTAGCAGGATTGGCAATTAAAGAGACATCTTTTGGCTGGTGAACTGATCAAATAGGATATGAATTTCTTAGAATTGACCTCAGGAGATCATCTAGTCCAACTGCCTGCTTAAAGCAGGACCAATCCCTATTTTTGCCTCATATCCCTAAATGGCCTCCTCAAGGATTGAACTCACAACATTTAGCAGGCCAATGCTCAAATCACTGAGCTATCTCTCGCCCCTGTTCTCTTTTATTAGAAGAGAACAAATATGGAACTCACAATGTCATTTTTCTGACTACAGTCATGATTTTAGCATTGTCTGTTTTGGGGAACTGTTGGCTTGAGAGGTTGTTATTGGAATACAGAGCCTCTTAGGTTACCAGTTCAAATACAGGCTAGATAGCATATATATGAAATGAGTTGGGGAATTCCGTCTGCTTTGGAGGCAGAAAGTACCCACATTGGAAAAATTACCAGTCAAAACTGGCATCTTTCTTCACAGAGTCAGCCAAGGACTGATTGGGAAGAGAGCTCTTCTCCATGCCCACTCACTCCAGAAATGGTCCCTCCAGATCAGGATTAAAATGTGCTGGCAGAAAGGCAAGGGAAGCTTGTACAGCAACTGCTTATGCTGTACCTATGCTATGGATAAACAAAGCAATTCAGTTTCTAGGGCTGTCAGGTCTCCATCTTTTGCCATCACTAGGGGGCAAGAGTAGATATAATGCATGATTTTTTAATTTTTTTTATTTAAATTTAATACTGGCTTTTAAAAAATAAACCTATTTAAAATTAATTTGAAAATAGGACAATATATACTAAACCTTCAATTTACCATTATCTATTAAAATAATGTTAAGCAGTATCTATAGAAAGTGAAGCCACTGAACTGGTGGAAGTCATTGGCTAAGCAGCTGGAACCAGAAATGCTAAACCAGCTTTTGACAGCAATATGTTCTTCTGCAGGTGTAGAGTTTTTTATTTCAGTTTGTTCAACTAGTTCAATTCAATCTTTATTTCATTCCAAGTTAAAATAACTTATTGGGAGTTGAAAAAGCAGGAAAGCTTGTTTACATCTTCCAACCTATGAAGAAAAATGAGGCGAGAAAGCATGAGAGTTACTAGTTCTAAAATCTTTAAGGACATGGCAATCTAGAAACAATCAACCCAATTCCTACAGACAATGCTTCCTTTGTTTATTAAATTAGTTTTATATGTAAAATGTATTTTGATAAAGACTTTTATAAAAAGTTTAAGTATCCAGTACAAAGGCAGTTGTGTAACTAAAACAACTATTTTAAAGAGTTTCTGTTCATTTACTTGAATTTCAATTTCCATCCTAAATTTGACACAAGAAAAAGAACCTAGTAAAAATAAACACAACATTCACTATTTTCTAACAATGCATGTACATCAACTATATAGCTTAAATAAATGTTTATCGATATACTATATCTTTTTGTTTACCAAAAAGAAGCACCAAATTTAGTGTAATGGCTATATTTAATTTCAAATCAACATTTTAATGGACAACACCGACTGAGAATCAACCTTTAAGAAAATAACTAAAATGAACAAATACAAAACCAGATTAAATCAGTTACTTAAATCAAGATTTTTTGCTTAGTGATTTAAATTGTTTTGATTTAAATCAATTCATCCTGCTAAAAGCTAATCTACATGGGAAAGTTTTAAATTTATTTTATGATGCTTTGGAAGTTTTTGTAAAGGACTCCTCATTGGACAAGAAACATTTTACTTATGGTACTGAACGCTGGGAAGTGATGCTATATACTGACAGAATGGGGGGGAAATAAACAGGAAATAAGGGAAGGGTGGAGCATGATTCCAACCCATAATACTCTGAGTGACCCAGTTGACCCCTTGAGGACCACCTTACCACAGAAGTAGTTCAAGAAACTCAAAAATAGTCACTCTTAATCCAGAATAGGCAAGTCCATACATGGTGTTGTACAGTGTAACTAAGCTAGTGATATTACACCAATATAACTGGCAAAAATTTTCCGTGTAGACAAGCCCTAAGTTAGCTAACAATTAATCAGTTTTTTAAGTAAATAACCATCTTTGGCCTGTTTGCAAGTATATGGAGTCACAGTATTGGGAGAGAGAAGACTGATTGGTCTGCTATTGTTCAATTCTGCAGAACAGAATACACTTAGTCTTGGTCTACAGTGAGGGGGATCGACCCTAAGATACACAACTTCAGCTATGAGAACTTCAGCTATGAGTCGAAGTCCTTAGATCAACTTATCACAGTGTCTTCATGGTGGTGAGTTGACTGCTGCTGCTCCCCTATAGACTCTGCCTGCACCTCTTGCGGCAGTGGAGTACTGGAGTCAATGGAAGAGCGCTCAAGGATCAATTTATCATGTCTAAACTAGACACGATAAATCGACCCCCAATAGATTGATCGCTACCTGCCGATCTGGCAGATAGTGCAGGCATATGCTTAAAGTCACATTTTGAACATCAGATTTTTAGGAGATGTAATCAGGCTTTCACTGGTATATGCTTTGAGCAGGGAGTTGGGCTGGATGATCTCTTGAGGTCCCTCAAATCATGATATTCTATGATTAGTGGTGCCAGGAAAGCTGACTGTACGATCTTTCTGAGAAAGTGGGTGGAGTTTCCAAATCACAATTTCAGACAAGTTAGTTTCCAAAAAATTAAACAAACTGGCTTGGAACGGGGAAGGGCCATTCAAGGTTTCAAGACTGCATTCTCTCCCGTCTTCATGTGATCAAATCCTTAATAAGGTAGCAGTCAAAACACCATCTGACAGCTATGAAGATTGAGTGTGTCCAGGCAGTGATCAGTGGATGGAAAGAAGAGCAACTGATGTAACCTTGGGAGGAAAGTAGGGAGCCTCTCTTTGTACTGTTGCCTGAATTCTGACAGGTGACAACTGGGTTTTACTAGTGATTTTGTCAGGTGATAAATTCCAGTTAGTTAAGGCAGAAGAAGCTGGAATGCTGTCATGAATTTTCTCAATAGTAAATACACTGGGGTTTTATGCTAATGAGATTTCTCCCCCTTTAAAGGAGTCATCTGAGCACTGACTACTTTTAGAAACGGCAAGATCTAAGCAGGCCTGACATTTAATCAGAGACTTCACACTTAATAATTTTAAGGTTCATTTAATTTCAGAAGAGTTGTTCACTCAGTAAGGGTATAAAATTATCAAACAAAGAAATGACACCCCCCTCCCCGCTTTTCTTACTGGATTCCGCAAGAATAATCCCTGTGCATCCTACTGCTTCATGAGATAAGGATCTGAGGATTGGTCCATACTTAAAATTTATAAATTGGCACAGCTATGTTGGTCAAAAATGTGACAAAATCCGACATCCCTAACCCACAGAACTATGCCAACAAAACCCGCAGTGTAGACAGAACTATGCCAACAGGAGAGCGCTTTGTCACCACAGCCAATGTTGTTCAGAAAACTTCCATCTGTCAGTGCAGATTGCATCTATGCTACGGAGCTACGCCACTATAGGCTCTGTAATGATAAAAAAACTACACCCTTAGTTCAAAGCCTGATCTTAGTTCTTCTCTCTCTAATCCAGGTGCAAGGGGACTTTCTGCTAATGCCCTGGCAGCCTGCACTGGCTGATCTATGTGGGAAGCAGTGTTCTGAATGTAATCTCATTTCCCCCCTTAGTGGCACGATGATCTCATGGCATGGCCCTGGGAGTGGGAGAAATATTGTCCTGCCACTATCTAGTGCTCCTCCTTTTTGGGTATCAGCAGTCAGCAATGAGAGGGGGGAAGAAGTTTAAGGGAGGAAAACTGCACAGCCCTGCAATTGGGATGTAGCTTCAAGATACCTAGAACCTGGCTTTGAGGGAAACTGCTATAGGGAAACTATTTCCCATTTAATACTAACTCTAAGGCCAGGTCTACACTGGGTGGAGGGGTCAACCTAAGATACGCAACTTCAGCTATACAATTAGCGCAGCTGAAGTTGACATTGTGATGGGTTGGGATCACAGAAACTGCCTTAGAAGCTGCCATCTGATATGCCAAGGCTACTCCTACCTCTGTTTTCCTGTCTAAACAGCTTAGGACCTCAGTACCCTGCCTGATTTGAGTCAGACTCGCCAGCCTGCTGCAACACTAGACCCAGATATGAGCCACGTCCCGCAACAGCTGTGGGCTTGCCTGGAAACAGGTTAGGAAGTGTTCCTGCCTTTCTGCACTCAGATGCTCAACTCCCAGTGGGGTCCAACCCCTGAATAAATCCATTTTACCCTGTATAAAGCTTATACAGGGCAAACACACAGATTATTATAGAGGGCGAACAATGATAGAGAGATATGCACAGCTGTTTGCCCCCCCTGGGTACCAACACGTACTGCAGGTTAATTAGTAAGTAAAAAGTGATTTTAATAAAGACAGGAAGTAGGATTTAAGTGGTTCCAAGTAGGGACAGAACAAAGTGAATTACCAAATAAAATAAAATAGAACACGCAGATCTATCACTAATACAGTAAAAAGCCTCACCCTCAGATGTCTGAGTGAATCTCCCTTTTAGTCTGGAACCAGCTATCACTCGCACCCCACTCCCTGCAGTCACTGTCCTCTGTTTCAGTTTCCTTCAGGTCTCCTTGAGGGGTGGAGAGGCTGTTCTCTGAGCCAGCTGAAGACAAAATGGAGGGGTCTCTCCAGGGTTTATATAGACTCTCTCATGGGTGGAGACCCCCCCCTCTTCCTTCCTATGGAGAGTCCAGTTGTAAAATGGAGTTTCAGAGCCAGATGTCTGAGCCAGACTCCCTTCATTAGCAGCCAGGCCACATTCCTGGGGAAGCTCAGGTGTGGACAGGCATCTACAAAATTCATTGTTAGTTTGATTGGTTCTTGACTGGGCATTTACTGAGAATAGTTTTTTCTCAGACAGCTGCCCAGCTGCTTTCCAAAGTCTACTTACAACTGACCAAGTACATAGCCAAAATATGCATAACTCTGAATACAAAATTGACACATACATACAAATAGGATGAAAAGATCCAGCGGATCATTACCTTTACATAGATGTTACATGGCCTATGTAGAGAAAGCATATTCCAGTTGTGGCATACAGACATCTATAGCCACCCCTCAATAAAGCCTTATGGGATACACCGTCGCAGACTTATCTTAGGTTGACTTACCTCAGCATCCTCATGGTGGTGAGTTGACCGCTGCTGCTCTCCCATCGACTCCGCTTCTGCCTCTTGCAGCGGTGGAGTTCTGGAGTCGACAGGGAGAGCTCTCGGGGATCGATTTATCGCGTCTACACTAGATGAGATAAATCGATCCCTGATAGATCAGTGGCTAGTGTAGATGTGGCCTAAGAAAATATTTAGATACAAAACTCAAGATAACAGTAGAAAAAAACCAACAGAGTTTAGGGTGGTGCATTGTGATCAAATAGCCATTTTTCTGTTTTTGTTCAGTGTAACGTATTGATTATACAGGCAGTGTCAGATTTAAGAGATTGGGTTTTACAAGTGCTAGGTGGTGTTTAAAAACTTGATAGCTAGTGGGACGAAGGAACTCTACACAGGTTCTGAAGAAGAAGAGGTTAAAATTCTTCCCCAAACAGATAGGAGGTCAGCAAGCATTCATCACCATTCCTGTTCAGATTCTCATTGGCAGGCGAGAGCTGATTCCCTGAGAGGTTAGGTATATCAGCCTACAGGAATGGAGGTGGGAACAGAGGAAGCTCAGTATAAGGTATACGTCTACACCTCTACCTGTAGAACAGCTGAAACAAGCCTTTTTTTCCTATCCCTCGCTCACATGATCAGCTCATATCTGTTTAATCATAATTGTCTGTGTCCACTCTAGGTGCTAAGTGTGTTAGTCAAAATGTATTAGCTGACATATTAAAATCCCACTTATTTTCCCAGTGTAGAGAAACCCAATGGTATCACTTCTGTTTTGATCGGCCTCTCTCTGTAGTGAATGGTTCCTAATATTCAGTTTCTCCTGTGTAAGACAGGGACTTTTCACTCTTGAACCGTCAAAATTAAATACCAGGTTATCAATGTACATTGATATTCCCCACCCCCTAGATCATGTCATCAATGTGAAGTTCATGTTAGAGCCAGGTATCCTTGCCACCCTGCTGTAAAGAAAGCTAAATGACTCCATACTCACAGCATGATCACTGCCACTGTGCCTTGGAAAGTGATCCCACTGTGATGAACGGACATGTACACCACACAGCAGCCATCAGAAAAACACACGAGTGCTTCTGAATTATGCATTGAGTGACTTGTGCTGCAGATCCTGAGTAGCACCAAAGAGTTAACATTTATTTTGTTCATGTGCTGTAAAGCTCCCTAAATTCACTCAAGGACATTGTCTGAATATCCAGCAATATGCTGGATAGCCCATAAATAGCTCCTCTTCAAACAAGGCTGAAAGCCCAAAGTAATAAAAAGGAAAGCAAAAGCATTTCAGTGCTGTAGTGCTTATTGTATTTTTTCAGGCCAAAAGCTGAAGTGGCTCTATTCTGAGTTTAAATAAAGGTCAAAGTATTCAAGAAATGCTATATCATTCTTGAGACTTAAAATGGGGCCATTTTCCTTCAACTATCAAAAATAGTCATGGAACAGTAAAGGTTAGGGTGTGAAAACAGCACAGCTGAACTGGGCTTACACAGTGCTAGACACTTAACCCAGCATGGAGATTACAACCAGCTGTTTCAAACTTGGATACCTAAAGCCTTGTCTACACTGGCTAGTTTCTGTGCAGTAAAGCAGCTTCCTGCATTGTAACTCCCGAGGTGTATACACTGCCAAGACACTTAGTGCACAGAATCTGCGCAGTTGCAGTGATGTAAAAAACCACCCCGACGAGAGGTGGTCTGGTGTCAGAACTGGAATACACTTGCCATCTATCGCCCCTCCACAGTTAGGAAACCCATTTGTGCAAAACCAGCCACAATGTCACGCATGTTGTCCAGAGTCACGATCTTTCGGAGCAGGATGCGATTTATAGCCCTGCACACTTCCCTCAATACAAGTCCAATGGTCAACTTTCCCACTCCAGACTGGTTCTCCGGTGCATGCACTTCTTCAAGAGGAGAGCAGCTTTCATTCTCATGTCCTTGCACCACAGGGCTGGCGCAAGCTCATCACACAGTCCCATGAATGTGGCTTTCCTCATTCAAAAAGTTCTGAAGCCACTGCTCTCATCCCAGATGTGCAGGACCCCACCACTCTGTGCTTGTTTCCTGAGTCCCAAAATGGCATTCCACTGTGGGCAGCACCTCCGTGAATGCCACAAACAATCTCATGTTGTAGCTACAATGTGTGGCGAGATCAATGTCACACTCCTCTTGCCTTCGTAATTTAAGGAATAACTCCACTGCCACTTGTGACGTCTTAGCCAGAGCGAGCAACACACTGGTCAAAAGGTCGGTCTGCAGGAATGGATTCTGAAGAGGCACAGTGCACAGTTCATAAGCCATTAAAAGATAGCACCAATAGCATATGGAAGCACAGGGATTGCTGGGATGCGAAGCAATGCATCATGGGGCATTGGGACAGGACCCAGGATGCCCTGCGACTCCCTCTGCCTTCCCACAACTCTTAGCAGCAGAAGAGGAAGAGATATTCTGTGGGATATCTGCCCAGAGTGCACCACTCCAAATACCACTGCAAGTGCTGCAAATGTGAACATGCTATTGCGCAGGCAGATGACAGTGTGAATATACAACAGCAGTTTCCCTTCTGCGCTCTGAGCGGCGCTGTAACTGCCAGTGCTATAATTCTGCCAGTGTAGACAAACCCTAATACTAGAACAATGGGTGCTCAGAATCTCTGAAATGCTGGCAGCTTTTCATTAGCTTCTCAGAAGGTGGATGCTCAATACTTGCTTAAAATCAGGCCTCTTTAAGGCATCTCAGGTGGGACACTGAAAAACAGAAGCATCCAAAACCACTGGTCACTTTTTAAAATATTGATTTTGTTCTTTCATGCGCCATTTCATAGGTTTTCCCTATGTGACTGCTATAGTGACTGCTATATCCCTATAGTGACTGCTTAGGAAGTATGAAGACAAGACAAACCCTTTGGGAACAACTTTCTTAGCTGGATTAGAGTTACCTCACATGCAATTCTTTCAACACCTGTTTCATTCAACCACCTGAACCAAAAACTCACCAAGTCCATGATGACCCAAACACTTTCAAGCCTTCAGAATGAAGAATTGAGATGGAGAACAGAATGATCATTTTCCTTGGATCTCTTATTTTGGCTACACCCTTCTGAGAGGTTTCTTCAGGCATTATCTTCCAGTGTGCAAATCCGTGTCGGGTGACAAGACAACAAGTGTGAAAAATCGAGATGGGGTGGAGGGTCTATTCAGTCTCTCCACGCTCTCAGGGCAGCGTGGCCCAATGGCCAGAGCCAATGCAGTTGTTCCTCACTCTCAGGGCAGTGTGGCGCAATGGCCAGAGCCTATGTGGTTGCTCCCCGCTCTCGGGGCAGCGTGGCCTGGCAGCCAAAGTCCATAGAACTTCCCCCATGCCTCGGGGTAGTGTGGCCTAGCAGCCAGAGTCCATAGACTCTCCCCAAGCCTCGGGGAAGTGTGGCCCAATGGCCAGAGTAACAGGATTTCCCCAAGGTCTCCAGTAGCGGGACCTAACAAGCCAAGTCTATATAGCTCCCCTCAAGTCTCAGGGTAGTCTGGCTTACCGGCCAGAGTTCAGCTATCCCCCTCGCAGGCAGGGTAGTGCGGCCTAGTGGCTGCAGAAGTTGGGGGACTCGGGCCCACACTCTCCACCGGGTCCCGACCCAGGGCTCACCTGACGGCGGGGCTTCCCCTGTCCCTAGCTTGGCAGAGATCCACCTGCAACACGCCGAGCATGTGTGTGTCTTTAAGAGTTCCCTGGGTCACTTCCTACCCGCACTGCCTTGCCTTTGGTATCCAGGGTCTTGAGGTGCGTTCCCCTTCAGGGCCAGTGTCGAGCTAGGCCTCAAGTGGTGTCTCGGCTGGGCTGGCCTCTGGAACCCAGAATCCTGGCTGTCCCTCTGCGGGAGCTGGTAGCATGCCTCCTTCCCCTCTGGTGGTCAGCCCCAACTGAGCAGCTCTGCAGGCTTTTATACTGGATCTCCAGATGGAGCATGCCAAGCAGAGCTTCTGGTGCATAGCTTCCTCTGCCCAGAGGGAAGGGTTAACCCCTGCAGTACCAGTGCGGGGCCACTCAGCTCCATCACAGGGAGGCCATGTCTCTTGGCTGTCACACCCCTGGAACAACAGTTTTAGACGAGGGGGAAGTTTGAGCCTCTAGCTTCAGTCCCTCCAGGGGTAGAGGGGGTTGAGCAGTGAGTGGTCCAGGGGCCCAAGCTTCAGACAGGGCAGGGCACCAACAGTCTAAAGCCCAACCCTCAGGCAGGGTAGAGCCAGGTATAGCCTGGGAACCCAGGCCCTGAGTCAGGGTGGAGTGCTATGCACAGTCTAGGTCCCCAACCCTCAGTCAGGGCAGAGCTATGCATAATCCAGGGACCCCAACCCCCAAGTGGGGCAGGGTACCAACAGTCCAGGGCTCCGGCCCTCAGGCACAGGCAAGCACCCAGCACAGTCCAAGGTCCCAGCTCAGCAGACAGTGCACTCCCACAGGCCTCCTGGCTGAAGGGGGGGGGCCATCCCAGGAGTGAGGGGATAGAGAGACAGGCTAATCCAACTCCACTGCACCCCAGCCCAAGACCCTAACAGTACCAGTGGTCTGCCACAGGGATCCAGCTGCAGCACACTGAACCAGACTCAGGCAGAAACCCAGCCAGACCATAGTCAGCAGTCCTTGGGCCACTTCCTACCCTTCCCTCAGGGTACACCTCTGGGTTGTCCTCCATCTCCCCTGGGCATACTGCAGCAGCAATCCCAGCCACTCCTGAGCATTGAGCATGTCTGGTAGCTCAGTTCAGATGAGTGCTCGGGGCAGCAGATACCCTTAGCATACTCAGGCTCCAGCAGCAAGTTGGAAGCATCTGCCTTATACAATAGCTTCCTCCCACTCCAAGTGGCAAGGCCTGCCTTTTATACTTCCTGTTCCTGTCCTGCCGCTCTGCTTCTAGCCTGGTGGGTGTGCATTTCCTGGTTCCGCCCTCCATAGGCATCTGGCCCTCCCTTTTTTCAAATCTCCCAGGGAGGCCATGCCTCTCTACTACAGCCTCATGTTCATATATGGTTATATGTATCTTATTCATGATTTTTATCTAGGCCCTGATCCAGCAAAGGCCTTAAACATATGCTTAACTTTACAATGTGACAACTCACATGCTTACTCTATGGGATTACTCGAGATTAGTGTTGAGTAAATCCTTAATTGCTTCATTAGGTCAGAGCCCTAATAGGAAGCCCACTTCCCTTTTCTGTGTTTGCTTTTGGAAAGGCTAGAACAGTATCCTTGTATCCCACTCACCTTGGAGTGGACTCAGCTAGGAGATGTATTTTGCTCATTTTGGCAATGTTTGCTGTAAGTGTTAAGTAGGTTGTGAGACTGGCAATATCATAAGGAGAACAGCTCTAATGAGATGCCATAATAAGGTACTAGAACTCCCTCATGGTGTGTCAGCTAATGCACCTAACAAGAGGAAACAAGCACGTGGGAGTGCAGAACTGTCACCTTCAAACTGCTAACACATGCACAAATTTGACTGTTTTGACAGAAGAGGATTGAAGCAAACTCCTTTTTAAATCCTTTGTATTATCTCTGCCATGATAGGGTACCTCCACTAGAGGGAGCATGTGGCCTCTCCATAGAATAAGGTTCATTTATAGAGCTTCAAAAGAGAATACAGTTAATATTATCCTGAAGTGTGAATAGTATTAATCATGAATGACATTGGGAGCAGAGCAAAGATTTCTTCCCAGGTGACCCAGAATGAAGCTGACATCTCACTGCTTTAGGGAATACACTGCAGTATATAGTAGCTTGCAGTGTGAAGCACACTGCAATCTATGTAAATGAAACGTACATCCATCAATGTGGTGTTATTATCTCCACTTTATGGGAAAGATACAACCTCTCCCCCCTGCATCAACTTTCAGTGTTATCTGAAATCTCACTGCTAGCCAGGTCAGTGCCCTCTGGCTCACTGAACTCTTTGTTGTCCCATTTACTTTGACACTTTAGCACTTGGATCTAGACCTTGTACTTGGAGACATTTGTCTAATACCTGATACTGTTTTCCCCTTTTCACCAGTGGTTTGATGGGTAATTGTTTAACAAGGGGAATGCTTCCTTCATCCTTCCCCTGTATCTATCACATTTGATACTTTATTTTAAGAAGATTAAAACTTGTTTTCTTGAGTTTTCAATTCAGTGCTCTTTTTTGGATTTTATCCTGTACTGTGACAGTCTGGCCAACCAATTTAGTCAAGGAAAGTGCTAGATTTCCTAGTATAATTATTATATTTATTTGTATTATTGTAGCACCTAGAAGTCACACTTGTGGACAAGGACCTCTTTGTGCTAGGCACTGTACAAATCAGAACATCCCTACCCTAGTGGTTATACTAGTACAGAAAGCTCATGACCAAATATCACTTAATGGCCATTTTTTTCCTTCCATAACTCCTAAATTCAGTTTCCTCACCAAGAGCCCTGATATTTGTATTTAATCACTTACTTGTGATTTAGGAAAATGAGGTGATAATTTTCTTTAATTTCAAACAGACATATAAAGCTAGAGCTTAAATTTAGGAAAATAGTGAACTAGGTAGTCCTTAAAGATTGGGGGCAGATTCTTAGCAGGAGTAAATTGTGACCACCTCACTTTGTCAATGATGCTATGACAATTTGCACCAGCTGGGGATCTCTCTCTAGTAGTCTCTGAACCATCAAGACTGTTGCGCTCTTTGGACAATGCACACTACAAAGCCCAGAATCAAGCATGTAAGTGTTGAGGACAAAGGAGGTCTGACTGTGGAACAAAGTTCCAAAAATTAGGCAAATCTGGAATTTGATTACCTTTAAGAATTGCTGGAAACACTTTCTATCTGACAAACCTTTTCCACCAGAACCTGGCCATCAATCGTTCAAACACAAAAGAAACTCCATCCTAAGTAGAGCTTCCCATTACCCAAAATTGGGAGGAAAGCCAGAGACTCCAGTCTATTTTACATGCAAGGTGTTCAGATGCTACAGTGATGGATAATGGTACAAATGTTTAAAGGATCAAAATTAAGATTTCATTGGTTTCTTTGTGGCTCAAAATTGAGGCCTTTTCAAACACTATCCTAAATTCAGTACCTAATTCTGTCTCTTTCTCCCTTCTTTATATTGTGTTATTTGATGGACCCCATTCCCAAGGTTCAGTAATTAGTGATATTGTCCCCAGATAAATATATTTAGTTATAAAATTGCATTAAGAAAGCTGAGCTACAGCTCAGTCTGCCTCTTTGCCGGGATGGAGTCTGATAGGATACATTCCCAGCCTCAGAAAACAGGCTGAGCTGTTGTTGATGTCACACACAGATTAGAATGTCTCAGACTGCCCAGAGACCAAGCAGTGGCAAGGTGGGGAATAAGGATGGAAGTCGTTAGAGCAGCAGTACAGAAAAAGCAATCCCCACAAGGCCAATGTGGAAATGGTGGGTAAAGAGAGAGCATTTTGACAGTGGTGATATTAATAGATCTTTTGCAATTTTTTACTAGATTCTATACACTTCAAAAGCTCATCTTGGGACAGAGGTTTTTCAACAAAAAATTAGTCTCAATTAACTGAATGAAACTAAGATAATGAGCTAAAAGAGAAAATTGAAGCAGATAAAATCAGTGAGGCCATTAAATCCATAAATGCAGAGAAGATGCTTAAACTTGGAAGGTTTCCCATTAGATTCTTCCAAAGTATTACAAAGCAGGGTCAATATGAAGTTCAGGGGGCCTTCTTAGACAACTGATACTGAGGGCCCAGTATTGACACAGGCAGCTGAACAACAATATAGTTCATAGCAGTAATTGTGCATTATGGGGTTACAGTTATTGCTAAGAAGCTTTGGGTATTTGAATGGGTTAGTCCAACAGCATGCAAGCATGAAAGTGGAACTGGCACATTCCCAATATTTTTAAAGAGAACCACTTCACTATGAGAGAGTGAACACAAAATCTAGGACGAAGCCATTACGCCTTCTGGGGAGACCCAAAGATGATTATAACTGAAGTCTCTCTCCTTGACCATGATCTGCTTAAAATTATGCATGTGTATGTTAGTGTTTTGCTGGATGGGGGCCAAAAAGTAAACAAACTGAAAAAAACCCACAATATTGTTTTTGCTCACTTCTGTCAGTGACAATCAATCAGAGGTGTTGCCAGTAACTAGAGCAAGACCAGCATTTTCAGATAGGCTATTATAGTATTAAATTGCTAGTACTCCTTTAGGAGAACATTGTCTGATGTCTTCAAAAAGATCAGTATCCTTGTCTTCTGGCTCTGAGCAGGTCAAAAGTCACACAAGCAATATCTTGTGAGAAGGCAGGTTCTGCTCCTACAAAGTATTGCTGAGAAATTGGAGAGTGCGTTGAGGGCAGAGAGAGCAAAATGATCACCAGGGAACAGGGGTCATGACAAAGCTCAGCTGCCTTTTTTGAAATATTTGCAATAGGTTTATCATCCCAGACACTTCCCCCAGGAGCCATTATACCCTCAGCAGAAGAACTGCAGGGGTCCAGCAGATGGCTGTTAGGTAGGTCTTACTGTCTGCAAAAAACAGAATAAAAACGATGTGCCACAGAAACAACTGATCTCTTAATAAAAGAATGATAATGTTTCCACCTGAAGTCATGGCAGGCTTGAAGGAGATATGAATCCAATAGGATGTCAGTAGGAATGTTTTCTTTGCTCCTCTAAATATACTACGCTTTAGAATCAAATGGAAGGCGAGTATATTAAACCATGGTAAATTGATCGACTTGGCAAGAATCACAGACTACTGAGCCTATCGTGGGGATGAAAGATTATTCTGTGTGTTATTCCCTGAGTTCAGTATATGATAAACCACACAAACCTTCAGGAAAACTGGGATTTCAATTGGTGAGAAATTCTAATGAATGTCCATTTTACTCATTCTGTTATTGTCATTTTTTTTTAAAAGGACAGAATCTCTCACTCCAGGGTAGTTTGATTGTTTTCATTATGTTTTAACTAGGTTTTTATAATGCAGGGTCTTCCAGGAAACCTAATAAATGTATCTGATGGCTGGTGCACTTTTTCAGATAATGAAATACCTGCTAAACTGTGTAATGACTCTTTGTCACTGCATGTAAAACCCTTTGTTTTTCATGGGCCTTCAAAAAAACCCCCAAAACAAAAAACAACCTCTCTCCAAGCATGTCTAAGCTGGTACAAGGAGTATGACCATCTGAGGCACCCACCCAGGCACTGATTAAAATACAGTACATTTATAAGTGTTTTCAGATGGTGGCCCAACATAAGCTGTGAAGAAATCACTTTAAAGCAATTAAACATTAAAAAGAGCAGATATGCAAAGTATCTCCCTGCCCCCCAACCCCAATAACAGACTTGAAAACAGTGGTGTGTGCCTAGCTACTTAGATAAGAAATAGTTATTTTCAGCAGCATACAGTAGATCTCTTTAAAGATAAAGAACAAGTTGAAATAATATTATCTTTCCAGGGTAGCTTCAAAAGTCTTTTTTGATGTTTCATACATCAGTGGCTTCCTATAACTTTTCATTTTGAAAAGGGATATTGCAAAACTTATCTAGGTAGATTTCTATTATCTATTCATACATTTTGAATTAAACAAGACTTTCTACTTAATGGAAAGCCATCTCCTGTGTTTCTCACTGAAGAGAGTATCTGTTGTCCCAGAGGCAGACATGAATAATTGCTTGGTTACCTCTCGTATTGTGGTTTGTTTTTTCACCATGAGTCTATTCTCTATGCAATGACTAATTAGCTGCTGCGAAAAAGAAAAGGCAGATTGAATGCTGTGTTAGACCATTTTTATTCCTAGCAGACTGTCCTTATTTCCGCACATCCTAGTCTCATACAACCTAAATCTCCATTCCACTACCTCATTTAGCAAAGGATTGACCAGCTGTTTAGGCCCTCTCAGTTCAGCAATTATGTTGCTTTATACCAGTGTCCAGGGCAAAATAACTATCCCCTCAAGCTCCAGTTAATACAGCTGAGATCTGACAACTGGATCAGGGGCATTCCAGTTACATCAACATGCTGTGGCAATACTGCCAAGCATTTATCCAGGGACAATCGGTTTGGCTATTGTTTTCACATCAGAAAATAATGTAAAATGGGCCCAGATTGGAACCTGATTCCTTCTGTCCAGCTTAGGTTGTCATAATATTCTCATCACTGGAGTGGTAGACTATTGGATTTGTCCACCCGCCTCCCATCCTCCATCAATCCTTTAGGGAAATTTGGTTCCAAGTCAAAGTTCAGATTAGACCTTTAGAGTTTGGGCATATTTCTAATGCAATAGTCTCCATCAGGTAGATTTCAGGAAAGGATCTTCATGTATTTGCATGAATATGGGTATGTTCAGAGTGAATACTAACTTTAAAATGACTTTCTCTTGAGTTCATTAAAGTCTTTCACTGGGAAATGGAGGGAAATATTTTAGGCAACAACTTGTTTGATGTCCTATGAAGTCTTTTCCAGCCCTATTTCCTATGATTCAAAACCAAAATCCTGGTCACCATGAACTCAGTGGGAATATTCATGTGAGTAAGTGTAACAGAATTTGGCTCTCATTAAGTATCACTTTTGGGTCCACAAAAATCTACACCATTGAAACCTGTAGACACATGTGCTCTCCATGGGCCTGAACCAAAGCCCAGTGAAATCAATAGGAATCTTTCCATTAGTTTCAATTGTCTTGAAAGAGGGGTGAAGGCTTATGATATGATAGAGGTCTATAAATTCTTGATTGGTGTGGAGAAAGTAAATAAGGAAGTGTTATTTACTCCTTCTCGTAACACAAAAACTAGGTGTTATCAAATGAAATTAATAAGCAGCAGGTTCAAAACAAACAAAAGGAATATTTCTTTACACAAACCATAGTTAACCTGTGAACTCCTTGCCAGGATGGACAGATGGTGTCCCTAGCCTCTGTTTGCCAGAAGCTAGAAATGGGATGACAGGGGATGGATCACTTGAGGATTACCTGTTCTGTTCATTGCCTCTGTGGCACTTGGCATTAGCTAGATGGGCTAGATGGACCTTTGGTCTGACTCAATATGGCCATTCTTATGTCTTTTGATCATGTCCTATGATTACCAGAGTTTTCATTGAGCAGTAATCTTGCTATACTTGTAGAACAGTAGAAACAACATTAAAGTTCCCTGACCAAATGTGGTTTTTTACTTGAACTGTGTACTTTACTGGGAAACTGCTGATTGCCAGTCATAGAATTCCTATTCTAATGGAAAATAAGCTAATGTGAATAATTGTGATTTCACTATTCAGGCCATTAGCACATGTAAGGTAACTTCATTTGAAATGAGTGCTGGATACAGTGCTAGCAAACCAACCTGAAGCGTGTCCTGGCAATTTGAAATATGACACATTTCAAACATACTAGAGGAAACTAGAAGCAGAAGATTCCATCCAAAGGAGGCAGAGTGAAGCAACAAAACAGAAAAAGAAAGGTAGATGAAAGAAAGACAGCTGTGAAAAAGAAAAATGTGAAAAAAATATAATTATAGCAGAGATGGCAGTGATGCCTGTAGCTAAGGTTGCCTCCCACTTATCATAAAACCCTGTTTCAAATGCTTAGAGCACTGCCAAATTTTAACCATTCAGACTGAAATTTTACATCTTGGATGTCTGCCTCAAGCTAATTTTTTTTAGTATTTTAGCTAGGTCCTGGTCGGGGGGAGGCAGGAAATTGTGCATGATTATGTAATTAAAGACTATCATAATGCATATGTACAAGGGGAACAAATTAAGGTTGCACAGGTAATTGTAAATCTGGCAATTCCTAACACTTGAGTGCTGAACCCATAACATTATTTTACTATCGTTTTTGTATGCAATAGTATGTAGTTTTATAAGGTTTAGCCACATAGGTGACAAGGCTCTCCAGGAACTGTGTCCCTTGTTGTGTTTCTGCTTCATTGTGCATGCTATGTGAGTGAGAGAAGGAGAGAATGAATGAGATATTTAATAAATTTTAAAGGAATCATTTTATTTCTTTTAAAATGTATATAGTCACTTGTCCGGATAGTTTATCTTCAGCACATTAAGTTGTTAGTATAAGGATAGTTCAGAGAGGGGATTGTGATGTGCTCCCCCCGTCCAGGGTGCCACCGAGAACTGGGGTACCACTGAGACCCCCTGACCCACCAGCCTGAAATCCCTTTACACTGCACTACTGTGACCAACTTCACCTTTCACCAGCACAGATATAGGTAGCGGCATACCCAGCTGCAGTTACATGCAGACATTAATCAGCTCTTCATGAGAAGGCTCCAGCTAATGAACTTCCCAGCTACTCAGGCACCCATCCCTGGAGTGTAAACCCAAAATTATACCATCGTGCACTGCACAGAGAACTGTATAGCATAAGCTCATGAAATTCACCCCCTCCTTCCATGTGGAGGGGAATATACAACAGCTTTCTGCCCCGAGTTGTGACTCCCCCACACTGATTTTAGACAAAGCCAAAACAAGTCTATTATCTACAAAAGATAGATTATATGAGGTAGCAAACAGATCAAAGCAGATTACCTAGCAAAAAAACAACATGCACAAACTAAGCTTCATTTGCTACATAGGTTGAGGATTTGCTATTCATATCTGATCTAAGTGATGGTACAAGAAAGGTGAAGATTCTTAAGGGGCAAGCTGCATGAGCTTACATCTTGGAATCTCCAGGTGTTCCATTCACAGGTTGACTCCGCTTTGTGTGAAGAAATACTTCCTTTTATTTGTTTTGAACCTGCAGTCTTTTCAGTCACAAATCTCAAAGTGTTTTCCAAAGGCGGGTCAGGGACATTATCCCAATTTTACAGGAGGAGGACCTGAGGTTAAATAATTTACTAAGAACTCAGAGTGGCAGAACTGAGAATACTGTATAGACTAGTTAAAGTTGTTTCAAAGCAGTCTCCAAATATGCCTTAAGGTTAAAGTTAGAGCTCCATTTTATTGCTTGCATTTGTGTCTCTGTGATAGGACTAGAGTGGTTTTAGATATTGCAGTTTCTTTTATACAGTCTCATTTAAAATGTTCCATTGATTTACACTCTTCTTTTCAGGAATCCATATGGTATATTGCACTTGGAAAATGAGAAAAGAAGATTGTGGGGGGAGGGTAAAGGGATAGCTTATGTAAATTATTTCCAATGGGTAATTTGTCACCTTTATAATTTACAAAGGAAGTTCAGCATCTCTATCAATTTTATAAATACAGATTAAAAACTGCATTCTGATCAAAAGAATGGGTTGACTATTAATTCCAGAGACATCTGCTCCAGTGTCTTATTGGAAATGTACAATAATCTATGTAATTTATATTTAAATATATAACCTCAAAGTTGTCTCCATCATTTTTAGGTTTTCAAAATACTTATGAAATTGACACAGCATCATTTCTAACCCATACAGGATCCAACAACATATGGACAGAGCACACTCAGAGCAGCTACTGCCACCATAGTAGCTAGGATACTATTCGTTTTTCTCCTTTGAGCCACTATATTCTCAGTTTGTGTTTAGATATCCCGCTTTGCCTTGCAGGGCCCTCTGCTTCCACTTGGAGGCTGTGTATAAGGATGCTGTTGGCAGCATGATGCTGACTGATAAACTTCTGTGTCCAAGTTTGTCTCTGCTCAGACTTCCCATGACCGAAATGCACACGGACACTGAACAAGATCCATGGAGTCAGAGTCCAACTTATAATACTCACAAAAGGGTAGCTGTCACTGGGTCAGCACCTGCCTCTCATGAGAGCCCCCTTTTCTTTGGCCAATATACCTGCAATCACCGTTCTTTTCACAGGAGAGAGGGGGCACCCACCTCTCACATTCTCTCTGTTGAATATGAGCCTGCTTCTCTTTTTTGGTCTTACATCAGGGGGTGCACCCAGACACACACCCGTCAGTCTTCGGCAGCTCAGCCCTCCAGCCAAGCCACACACACTGTCCCCCCTTCAGGGGTATACAGTCCTGAGTTCTTAGCATGGCCCAGATATGGGACCATAGCTCTTATCCTTCTTCCCTGAGGCCCTCAGCTGGTGTCCTTTTCAGCAACCCTCCCTGGGCTGTTGTCAGGATTGCCTCCCCACTCTGAACTCTAGGGTACTTCCCAGGAGAGTGCGTCAGCCACTTTATTAGAAGTTCCTGGAATGTGTTGGATGTCAAAATCAAAATCTTGGAGAGCTAAACTCCACCAAAGAGGTTTTTTGTTCTTGTTGGTGAAGCGATGAAGCCACTTCAGTGCAGCATGGTCGGTTTGTAGTTGGAACCGTCGTCCCCAAACATATGGGCGTAGCTTTTCCAGAGCGTATACAATGGCGTAACATTCCTTTTCGGTAATTGACCAGTGGCTCTCCCTCTCAGACAGCTTCTTGCTGAGAAACACGACAGGGTGCAATTGTTGATCGGGTCCTTTCTGCATTAAAACTGCTCCCACACCACGCTCGGAGGCATCTGTGGTTACTAGGAACGGTTGGTCAAAATCTGGGGCCCTGAGCACAGGGTCAGACATGAGTGTACTTTAAGCTGGTTAAAGGCCTCTTGACACTGCTCAGTCCACTGGACTGCATTTGGCTGGTTCTTTTGAGTTAGGTCTGTCAGTGGGGCGGTGATTTGGCTGTAGTGTGGTACAAATTGCCTGTAATATCCGGCCAAGCCTAAGAAGGATTGGACTTGTTTCTTGGACTTTGGGACAGGCCACTTTTGGATAGCATCCACCTTGGCCTGTAGAGGATTGATAGTTCCTTGACCCACCTGGTGTCCAAGGTAAGTCACTCTGTTGAGGCCTATTTGACACTTTTTAGCCTTAACAGTTAGTCCTGCCTCTTGTATGCGTTCAGAGACCCTCCGGAGATGTTCTAGGTGCTCCGCCCAGGAGTCAGAAAATATGGCCACGTCATCAAGGTAGGCAACTGCAGATTCTCCCAATCCCACTAGGAGACTATCTACAAGTCTTTGGAAGGTAGCGGGTGCATTTCGCAGCCTGAAAGGGAGCACATTAAACTCATACAGCCCTACATGCATAATGAAGGCTGACTTTTCCTTGGCAGATTCCTCTAAGGGTACTTGCCAGTACCCCTTGGTTAAGTCTAAGGTGGAGATGAACTGGGCCCGTCCCAGTTTCTCCAACAGCTCATCTGTGCGAGGCATTGGATAGCTGTCTGGGCAAGTTACCGCATTTAGCTTACGGTAGTCCACGCAAAAGCATATCTCCCCATCCGGTTTGGGGACTAGAACCACTGGAGATGCCCATGCGCTGTGAGAAGGGCGGATTACACCCATCCGTAGCATGTCCTAGATCTCCTGTTCTATAGCAGCTTTGCCATGAGGAGCCACCCGGTAAGGTTGGGCTCTAACTGGGTGGGCGTAACCAGTGTCAATGGAGTGGTATGCCCGTTCAGTCTGTCCTGGGGTGGTTGAGAATAGTGGTGCGAAGCTAGTGCACAGCTCCTTGATCTGCTGGCGCTGTATGCATCCGAGGGTCATTGAGAAGTTTACCTCTTCCACGCCACCGTCACTGCTTCCTTCATAGTAGACACCTTCAGGCCACTCAGCGTCATCTCCTCCCTGGGCTGTAAACTGACAAACCTTTAATTCTCTGGAATAAAAAGGCTTTAGAGAGTTAACATGGTACACTTTAGGCTTTAGGGTTGAGTTAGGGAATGCTATGAGGTAGTTAACCGCTCCCAGGCGCTCCTTGACCATAAAGGGTCCTTCCCATGATGCTTCCATCTTATGGGCTTGAAGCGCCTTCAAGACCATCACCTGGTCCCCTACTTTAAAGGAACATTCTCTGGCATGTTTTGTCATACCAGGCCTTTTGCTCTGCCTGAGCATCCTTCAGGTTTTCTTTAGCAAGGGCTAAAGAGGTTCGGAGGGTGTTTTGTAGGTGGGTTACAAAGTCCAGAATGTTAGTTCCTCAAGGAGGTGTAAACCCCTCCCATTGCTGTTTTACCAACTGTAATGGCCCTTTAACCTTACGGCCATACACAAGTTCAAAGGGTGAGAACCCTAAACTGGGATGTGGTACAGCCCTGTAGGCAAAGAGCAACTGCTGTAACAATAGGTCCCAATCACTGGAGTGCTCATTTATGAATTTCCGTATCATGGCCCCCAAAGTTCCATTAAACCTTTCCACCAGGCCATTTGTTTGATGGTGGTAAGGGGTGGCAACCAAGTGGTTCACCCCATGATCTTTCCACAGACTTTTCATGGTCCCTGCCAGGAAATTGGTTCCCGAATCTGTAAGGATGTCGGAGGGCCAACCTACCCTGGCAAAAATGTCTGTTGATGCATGGCACACAGTTTTAGCCCTGGTGTTGCTTAGAGCTACTGCTTCCGGCCATCGGGTAGCGAAATCCATGAAAGTCAGTATGTACTGCTTTCCTCTGGGTGTCTTTTTTGGGAAAGGACCCAGAATATCCACAGCTACTCGCTGAAATGGAACCTCAATTATGGGGAGTGGCTGGAGAGGGGCCTTTACCTGGTCTTGGGGTTTTCCCACTTTTTGGCACACCTCACAAGACCGGACATAATCAGCAATGTCCTTGCCCATCCCCCCCCCAGTGGAATGACTTCCCCACACGATCTTTGGTTCTGTTCACCCCAGCATGCCCACTAGGGTGATCATGGGCTAAGCTCAGGAGCTTTACCCGGTACTTAGCTGGAACTACCAACTGTCTCTGAGGCTGCCAGTCTTCCTGGTGTCCCCTAGAAAGAGTTTCCTTGTATAAAAGTCCATTTTCGACCACAAACCGGGATCGATTGGTAGAGCTGAGAGGCGGTGGGTTGCTGCGTGCCGCCGTCCAAGTTTCCTGGAGGCTTTCGTCTGCTTCCTGTTCGGCCTGGAACTGTTCTCTTGTTGCTGGAGATATCAGTTCCTCACTGGGTTGTGGACTTGGGTTGGGGTCCTCGGGAAGTGATGGAGGTAATGGGATGGTTTCCATTGGCAGTGGACTGCTCTCCGCTGGTGCACCTGGTTGTATTTCAGGCTCCGGCTGAGCCTCTTGGGTTAGTGTAGCTGCTGCTGTCAGTGCTGGATCGAGGTTGCCCTCTGGTGTTGGAGTGGTAGATGGGGTTGCAAGCGCTGGACTCAGTGCTGGCAATGGTTCAGGTGTTGGTTGCTTCGCCAGTTCCGGTCCGGAGACTGGCCTGGGCTGGGTCTCTGGGACTGGATC
This sequence comes from Dermatemys mawii, assembly GCA_007922305.1. Taxonomy (NCBI): domain Eukaryota; kingdom Metazoa; phylum Chordata; order Testudines; family Dermatemydidae; genus Dermatemys; species Dermatemys mawii. Next base: position 21,242,764 of record ML677349.1, read on the forward strand.
CTCCACGGCTGTTTCAGTTGTTTGTAGGGAATCCGGCTCCACCATCGTCGTCAGGGTCTCTGGTAACCCATTTGGGCCCCTGGTGGAAGGCTCATGAACAGGGATAGGTGTGCAAGCTTGCTTAGCCTGGCTGCGGGTGACCATTCCCACCCTCTTGGCTAGCTTCATATGATTGGCTAGATCATCCCCCAGCAGCATGGGAATGGGATAATCATCGTAGACTGCGAAAGTCCACCTTCCTGACCAGTCCTTGTACTGGACAGGTAGATTGGCTGTAGGTAAGTCGAAAGAGTTTGACTTGAAGGGTTGAATTGTCACTTTAAACTCTGAGTTGATTAACTTGGGGTCCACTAAGGATTGGTGGATAAGTGATATCTGAGCTCCAGTGTCCCTCCACGCTGTAACCTTCTTTCTGCCCACTCTCACAGTTTCTCTTCTCTCTGAGGGTATCTGGGAGGTATCTGGGCCTGCGGACCTTGGGTGTGACTTCGGGGTAATGCACAGCGTTCGGTTGGTGTTCTTGGGGCAGTTGACCTTAATATGCCCCAGCTCATTACATTTAAAACATCGCCCAGCTGACTGGTCACTGGGCCGAGGTTGGTTGCTGGAGATTGGTGGGGTGGAACGATGAGGTGTCTGGGGTTTTCCTTGGGATGTAGATGGAGTTTGGGGCTGCCCCCTCTGATAGGATGTGGTCCCGGGTTGTCCCTTCTGGGATCCACTCCCACTGCTAGGCGGTCTTTTCTTCTCTGCCACCTCCACCCATCTGGTTCCAATCTCCCCTGCCTCGATTATAGTTCTGGGTTTCCCATCTCGGATGTACCTTTCTATTTCCTCAGGAACACCCTCTAAGAACTGCTCCATTTGCATTAGGAAGGACAGCTCTTCATGAGAGTTAGCCTTTGCTCCTGATATCCAGGCATCCCAATTTTTTACAATGTGGTAGGCGTGTTGGGAAAAAGCCATGTCCAGGTTCCACTTTAGGGCTCTGAACCGCCGATGGGCATGCTCGGGCGTTATCCCCATTCGGATTCGGGGCTGTTTTTTAAAAAGTTCATAACTGTTCATGTTTGCCTGAGGCATTTCTGCCGCCACCTCTGCTAAGGGTCCACTGAGCTGTGGCCTCAGCTCCACCATATACTGGTCTTCAGGGAGGCTGTACCCAAAACAGGTCCTCTCGAAATTGGCTAAGAAGGCCTCTGTATCATTGCCTGCCTTGTAGGTGGGGAATTTCCTGTGATGGAAAGCGGTACCTGGAAGAGGGTTGTTATGCGGGGCTGGTATATTCTGCGCAGCCTGTGCCTTTTGTAACTCCAGTTCATGCTGTCTCTCTTTTTCCTTCATTTCCATATCCCTTCGGTGTGCAGCGTCTGTGCACTTTTCCTCTAGTTCTTGCTCCAAGCGTTTTTCCCTCATTCTCTCCATCTCTCGGATATGTTCCCTTTGTCTCTCCTCAGCTTGGAATTTGGCTAATTCTAACTCCTTTTGGCCCTTATCGCCTGTCATTTTAATCTTTCTGTGTTTTAACTTACTCACTGAAAATTAAACAAAAATTTCTTATATCACTTGGAAATTCTCAGCAGGGTTTTAATCCTACCAGCAGAGGGAGAAAGACCCCCTACACTGATTCTCAGAACTCTGGACTGACCAGTTTCCCCCCCACCCCACCCCAGGGACCCCTGGGATGATTGCCTAGCACTTAACGAGCCTATTAAACTTTTAACTGCAAACCTGGGCTACTCTCTGCTATCCAGCAGGAGAAAACCCTCTCAAAAAAAACAACCTTCGCCTGTTCCTGTGGAACAAGTTTTACCAGAGTGACCCCTGTGGTGTTTGCCTGGTTTGTACTTGCTGAGAGGTTTCACCTTAGAAAAAAAACTGCTGGAAATTTAAACTGCTTTCTGCAAAATTCTGTTTTTTAGATTCACAAAATTTCATCCCACCACTGCCAACCATGTCAGGATTGCCTCCCCACTCTGAACTCTAGGGTACAGATGTGGGGACCCGCATGAAAAAAGAAATAACGCCCCCAAGCTTATTTTACCAGCTTGGGTTAAAATGTTTTTCCCCAGAACACAACTTCTTCTGTATCTGGACCTGGTACACTGCCACCACCAAACTAGGTCTAGGGTAGTTTGGGACTCTTCTTTCCCTTTCCACTAACCCCCCAAACTTCTTCCTTCCCTGGGAAGCTTGAGAGAAAAAAAAAAAACCTCGCCTGCTCCTGTGAGACGTGCCCGATCCAGAACCAGGATCTTACATAATGAAAAACAAGCAGTCAGCTTCTTAAAAGAAAGATTTTAATAAAAGAAAAGAAGAAAGGAATAAATTTCTTATAACCATCAATAGAACAGCATCTACCATAATCAACAAAAGGATTCAGAAACCAAACCTCTCCCCTGAGGCAACTTTCTTCCACTGTTGATATCTTTGCTGAATCTTACAATATCAAGAAGCACCCAGCCAACCCTCACCACTGAGAACCCTCCAAGTGATAAAAAGAAGGTAAACTTACTGACTACAGTACTTGATAGAATCTATAGTTACAGTGAAAGACATAGCTGTGTTCATCCCATAGCCGAGGTGAACAGAGAGAGACCCAGAGAGAAACTGAAACTTAAAATCCTTTGTCTCCTGAGGAATTTCTCATTGGTCAGTTGTCCACCTCTCAGGTTACCTTTAGCTTAACCCCTTACAGGTAAACACTAATTCTAGGGTACTTCACACTTATGACAGCTGTCTTCAACCAGACCAGTAGATCTCATCTCAGTACCCTCGCTTGGTCTGGGAAAGTCCTGGGCTCAGTCCCTTGGGCTCAGCCTGCCTGCACTGACCTTTTCATGGGCCTGCTGCTACTCTGTCCAGCCAGCCAGCCAGGTCTTTGGCAGCCTTCCCTGGGCTCAGTTCTGCCCAATGGGCTCTCTGCTAACTTGCATTGCATAATACTACACACACCCCTCCCCTTTGCCAACAATATGTTCTGCAACAAATGTAATGGACAAATGTACAAAGGATTCAAATTCATAGGAAGGAAATTAAGAATAGTGGGTAAAGCTCTGAGGCTGTTGTAGTGGGGAATCATTAACACACTGTGAGACTATTCTCTCCCTTTGCAATGACTTTCTCTTCAAAATATGCTTCTGCCTATCTTTTTACTAATGTCGTATATTAATCCTAACCTGTATGTTGGGCAGCAACTGGTCCAGGTTCAGAACACACGAAACAACACTTGATGTGCTTAGAGAATGAGTTGGGAGGCAGCCATTAGAGCAGGGGTGGGCAAACATTTTGGCCCGAGGGCCACATTGGGGTTAAAAATTGTGCAGAGGGCCGGGTAGGGAAGGCGGTGCCTCCCCAAGCAGCCTGGCCCCGCCCCCATCCAACCCCCACCCAGATTGCCACCCCCTGACTCCCCCACTTAGAACCTCCGACCCATTCAAACCTCCCGGCTCCTTGTCCCCTCATTGACCCTCTCCAGAGACCCCCCACTCTAACTGCCCCCCCAGAACCCCACCGCCTAAGCCTCCCATTCTTTGTTCCCTGACTGCCCCCTCCCGAGATCCCCCCACCCTAACCACCACCCCCTGGGACCTCACCCCCCATTTAAGCCCCCCTGCTTTATTCCCTGACTGCCCCCTCTCGAGATCCCCCCGCCCCAACCACCACCACCACCACCCGGGGACCCCACCACCTAAGCCCCTCCCTTATCTTACTCAGCTGGGTGCCCCTTTACCAGGCTCCGCGGCTCCTGCGCTGCCCCCGGCCGGGGAGCGCAGAGTCCAGTGGCAGCCACTTTGGGCCCGGCCAGCAAGCCCGGGGCTGCGCGGCTCCCCAAGCTCCACTAGGCCCCCAGCCAGGGAGCACGGGACCCCGCAGCTCCCTGCGCTTGGCTCACCACCGGCCGGAGTGCGGGGACCCGTGTTGTGCGCGCTCGGCCCGGCGCTTGGGCCGGGGAGCGCGGGGCCCAGCTGCAGTCGCGCTGGGCCCGGACAGCAAGCGCGTGGCCCGGCGGCTCCCTGCGCTGCACCCCATCCCCGGCCAAGGAGCGCGGGGCCCCCAGCTCCCTGCGCTTGACCCACCTCCAGCCGGAGCATGGGGACCCACGGCGCAGCACGCCGCGCTTGGCCTGGCGCCTGGGCCAGAAGCACTGGGCCACTGGCCCCGCGCCCCAGCCCCAGCTCGTGGGCCAGATTAAAATGGCCAGTGGGCCACATGTGGCCTGCGGGCCGTGGTTTGCCCACCCCTGCATTAGAGAAAGCCACTCACAATATAACCACGGCATCATTTTATTTCTGGCTGCCGTTCTCTCTCTTTCCCACATGCAGACATATTTCTACCGTTTCCTCCAGTGATTTGATTAAGTACTCTCTAGGCAAGCAAGTTTGTTCACCCAGTGGATTTTCCCCACATCTTTCCCAGATCTAGTTCACGTAATGTGGTTCTAGCTATCTCTTGCCAGCATCAGATTTCACTATTACTTTGTAGCTAACATCCATAGTTTTGTACAGCATAATAGGCAGTAGGGGAAAGTCATCCAAGAACAAAAGTTTGTAGGTCAAACTGAGGTCATGTCTTTCTTTGTCCATAATAAATAGCCTTCCACCATGACAGCCTAACTTCTTTCCAGATGAAAAAGCTTATTTTTATGGCTCCCCTTAGTTTCCTGCTTTGTACCCAATTATCAGTCTAATGAGCCAACTTTCCACTTATTCCATTACTCTTTACCGTAGATGTTATCCTCTGATGTGAAGCTTTGCCAAATGCTTTTTAAAAAAATCCATTGCATTCCCTTTCTATCCCATAGCATAAATATCTTCAAACAATTCCAATGCATTAATGAGCTCTGACCTTTCTTCCCTAACACTGTGGTTGCTTTCCAGCCTTCCGCTCCTGGCTCCATTAGTTTTTCATCACTTCTTTAGTTCTCTCTTTTCTTACGATCGTTTGGGAAGTTATAGACTGGGCTTTTCAATCTTTTAAGAATTTAATTTGAACATCAACACTGTAATACTTCCTGCATTTGCAGTTAAAGCTCTAGTGCAGCAGGTGGCACCAAGCTATGCAGCACAATGCAAATACAATAGCATTCCAACTTGAAACTACTATAATTAATAAGATGCCGTTTTCTTTTTAAGACAAACTGATTTTGCTGAGCTGTATTATAACTATCAGTACTCAATAGCACAGAACACTAAATAATCCCATTTCAAACTTTGCTCTCACTGTGGACACTCGGGGGCAGTGTGTCCTCTCCCCAGTGGCAATATTCAGCCAGTGATTTGGGGGTATGAGGTGAGGGCCTGGAGAAATGGGCAAGGGGGCAGTAGAGATGGACTGGCAAGCCCAGGAAGAAGTGGCAGAGCACGTTCACACAAAATGGCTGCTGGCTGATGTGAAGGAGTAAGGGATAACATTCCACTGGGCTCAGGGGCCTGCAGTTGACCTCCCTGCCTGTCTAATCAGCCCGTCCCCTGCAGATGAGGAAAGAGACAGAACAGTATTGGTGGACCCTTAGGAAAGAGAGCAGCAGCAATAAGGGGAGTGCAACATCCTCTAGGAAGTAGAAGTATTTTAGTGGGTGCCCCCAGTGAACAGCCACTGGGTTACAGCTGAAAGAAACTGCTCCAGAAACACCAAATGTACAAGAGGGGAACCTGTTTGGGGAGTGGCTGAGACTCTGAGGTAAGATTCAGGAAATCTTTTTACATAGAAAGATTTGGGGTAGGAACTGCTCTGCTTGCACAAAGTTTGATATCAAAGTTGGCAAGGGGTAGGATTGCCTTTAAGAAGGCTCAGTTAAAGAAACTACCCTGGCTAAAGATAAGGAATCCAGAGAAAACTGAGAGGCACAGAATAAAGGCTGGTTGGACAGAAGATAGCTATAAAATAGGCCTAATCTATTACACTGGGCTGCTGGCTATAGGAAAGGGATGGGCAGATGGGAGATTTCTGAAGCTCTTCATGGCTTAGATGTTCCCTGCTCTCTGACAAATGTGTTTTGTTTTTAATTAAAAATAATGTAGTGGCAATTTTGCCTCAGTTGAGAGACCCCCATCTCTTGTTGCTAACTTCAGCACCCTTGCTCTCTTAGGGTGTCCAGATGTCCTGATTTTATAGAGACAGTCCCAATTTTTGAGTGTTTTTCTTATATAGGCTCCTATTGCCCCCCCAACTGCTGTCTTGATTTTTCATATTTGCTGTCTGGTCACCCTGTGCTCTCAAGTTCTTCAAACCCTGAAGCAGGGTCAAGAACTGCTAACTAGCCTGGGATCAGTTCTCTTCTCTATACTCGGCCTGGGCAGATACACAGTCGAAGAGAAAGCAGCACTTCATGTATGAGCGGCACTCCCAGCAGAGCAGTCAGTGTCCGGAGGCAGCTGGGGGAGCACAACACTGAATCTAAAACACACCGAGATAATTACATATTTTGGTTATTGTTCCCCCCCGCAGAAAGGGGAGGGAGAGAAGTCAAAAATGATTTGACAAGATGGGAGAAAGAGGGTACAGGAGAGAACAGAGAGAGGATCGTCAGAGAGTGAAAAAGTGCGGAAAGGCAAGGCAAGGTGGGATAGAGATAAAAACAGAAAGGGGAAGAGGGTAGGGACAACTTAATTTCCCTTCACCTGCTTCTATTATTAAGTGTTGTAGAGTTTAAATTTATACTATATCAGTAAAACTGACGCACCCATTTCACAAAACCAACAAGAAATTAGCTAATAAATCCAAAAAGATTATCATTGCTATTGTTTCCTACCAAGAAGGTGTGTTCTGAAACTATTTAAAATATCACAAATTAAAGAAAATTGAGTATTCAGTTGAAACAAACTACTAAAGAATCATCAATTGTGATCAATTTCTTATTCCCTAATTAACATAATGATTGTGGTGTACTGAGGACTGTGACAGAATTGCAAGCTAGCACTTTAAGAAGAGAGGGAAGCATTCCTAGGCCTGTTTGCAGACCCTGGTGCCCTGTAGGGAAGTATCTTGGAGCAGTCAGTTCTGGAGCTAGTCAGCTTTAAGCAAGGTGGTGGTGAATTGTGCCTCTCTGCTTAGGAGCAGCCTGCTTTGTCTCTTTCTTTTGCGTGTTCTGAATTCTAAGAAATAGAGCAGTGTTACATTATAACCTTCCAGCAAGAATATTTATATTGTATCAAATTTGTGTGTATGCTGTGGATCTAATAATGGTGGTGCACTTCTAGCATTATGCCAGCATGAAGATTGAGAGATAGGTGGATCCTGAGATGACAAGATTTTAATTTAAACCGAGCAAGCTAGGTGTTATGGTCTTTCATCCACACACCCTCCCTTTTCTCCTTTTAAATCAGTGTTCAATTCACAAATCTCTCTCATTTATATTTGTTTTTCTCTTTTATTCCTTTTGTAGGGTTGGGCCAATGTTATTTTTGCTATATGGAGATGCTGCAGATGGGGAAATTTCTGTCTGCATGTCACAAATATAACTGGAATCCTTAAGTTTCCTTCTGGAGTAAGCTTCCTAGCTTAGTGAGAATTTCCATATTACAAGACAAAAGGGAAGATTAAAAGCATCCCCCTGAATATATATCTCATCTTCATGCCCATATAGAGCTTGTGACTGATAGAGACCATTTAAGAATTCTTCCTCATACCCTTTTAATGCTTTGTCTTGTCACCGTGCAAATTCAGTTATTAACTTAGGGCATAGACCATGCTCTTTGGGCCTAAATTCTTAAGGTGCTGAAGAGCAATTAAAAAGTGGTGAGGGACTTCAACTTCCACTGAAGTCAAAAGGAGTTATGGGTGCTCAGTATTTTGGAAGGTCAGGTTTTCTTCATGAAGATGCAAATCAAAACAGGCTTTAATACTTCTGCTATGTTCTTGTTTCCCCATCAAATCCCTCCAATTTAAAACTTAATTAGCTCTTGACAGTGATCTGCCTAAGCAGTGGTCTCTGGTTCAAAGATGTTGCTTGACGCATTTATTTTCTCTTACCATTTGTTTATTTGCTTTCACTTGCTATTTCTTGACATCTCTCAGATTCTCCAAGCCTTTCACACTTTTGCTATGATTTGAACCTTCAATATTGTTTCCCACTGTTTTGTTGAACTTGTCTAATAACTCTGGTCATTTCTTGATGCTTAATCACAGACTGGTCTGAACAAATATGCAATAACATAGTCATTACAACTCCTGATGATCTTTTTTGACTAAGCTTTACTTTTCATGGTACATTTGGGGTGCTGTTATAACCATCCATTTCTGCTTTTTCATCTTTTCCTATAAATCTGGACACTGTGAAGCTGTCATATTTGAATTTTGCTAAATGTAGCAGTCCCATTCACCAGGCACCCTCCTGTGGCCAGAGGTGTTTCCGCAAGGCCCTCCCTCTGCTCCCTCTCTTCAGAGGTCCTTGGGAACACAATATAGTCTTTCTAGGGCTAACACTAGCCCTCCCCTGAAACTGGCACTTCATTTTTGGTCCTGGACAGAACTGAGAAGTGCAGAGAGATGAAAACATGTCAAAAGGTAGCTTTTTTCATATTATAACCCACTTTTGTAATATAGCATTAAATTTACTCTACAGGGGCTGATTTTAAATTCTTCTGCAGGAAAGGAGTAGAGAATTAAAAAGTTATGCTAAAATGACTTTATGATAATGGATGACAGTGAAGAATTTCAGTGCATTACATAAACATCTGCTTTGCAAACAAAAATTACCAAGGTAGTCTCAATGCCACTCTAAACACCACTGCTGCATGGATGATTTCTCCATCATCCTCATCTTTCTGCCCAGTAAAAATGATGTATTTACAAACTCCATCCACTCTAACCACATCTAATCCAATTGCTCAAAAGGGAAAAAAAAAACTGAATACAACAGTGAAACTGAAGGGTCAGCAAACTCATTAGGGAAGAGACAGATAGTTAAAGGAAAGAAAATCAATTTCTGCCTTTGTGGTTTTATCAATAACCATCAGGCCCAACAAAATGTCAACTTAGCAGCAGTAGATGTGCTTTCAGGCTCTTCCACTGATAGTTTTGGTTTATGAAGAGTTCAAAACCGAAGCACATCATCCAACTAATCCAGGCATAAAACTATTGGGACTAAGAGACCCTGCTCATGCTCCTATTGAAATCAGGGGAAATTTGGCCTTTGAACTCGATGGGAACAGGATCAAGGCCAAAAAGTTAACCTTTGTCTCTTGCACTCAGTGCAGCAATCTGAATTCACAGTAGGCATGCCTCCACAACAAGCAGGAGGCCCAGCTTTAGCACATGTAGGCATAACCAAACTAGCTTTGATCAAGCTACCCACCTCCTCAGCTCTCAAAGCCTAGGCTCCAGTTAGGGTTGCCAACCTTCCAGGATTGTCCTAGTCTCCAGGAATTGAAGATTAATCTTTCATTAAACACTATGTAATGAACTGAAACTCCAGGAATATATCCAACCAAAATTGGCAACCCTAGCTCCAGCCTAAGCCCAGACACCTACACTTCAATTATATGGCCCTGTGGCCTGAGCCCCACAAGCTTGTCAGCTGGCAAGGGCCTGCCGCACTGTGCTGCAGTTTTTTCTTGCAGTGTAGACATACCCTTAGTCACACACTGCATCGTGCGTGTTTTTGTTTTGTTTTGCAAGGAAAAGAAAACTATTACATATTACACATGCACACACAACTTTGTAGTGGGATAGACCTTTAATATATATGAGAAGCTATTATTTTTAATTTTATCATACAACATATACAAACCATTCTTGTTTCAATCAGTTTATACTTTCACCAAGCACATTATATCATGTAGCGGGTACTTAAATTTTACACCTTTGATTGCCAAATACAATCTATAATTAGTAGATATGAAGTAATCTAACTTAAGATAGTTTTGCACTGTGACACCCAGATCTATTATTTTTGATGCAAAAAACCTATTAAACCACTAGTCATTAGCTGATACAGAAAGGATAACTTGACCATGTGACCTAAAATAGATTTCCCTTAGCAAGGAGGGATAAGGTGCAGTAGCATCCAATTTTAGAAACTTTTTTTTTTTTTTTTTTTTAAGAAAATTTGCCTCAATCTTCAGCTAATCATTTTCTGTGGCTTCTCAGTTACACAAAAATCACTCAAAAATCAAGGGAAAAAAATTAAAGATGACATGAAAATAGAAGTAATTTTGAATATCCCCAGAAGCCTGGGGGTCCCGAACACAAACACAAAATTTGATACAAACGATGGAGATTCAACAATTGAATATTTTCATTTACACTTATCCATGAAGGCTTCTGATATTACTATCTTCCACTATTTGGTAAAATGGTGCAATAAACTTGTGAGCTCAAATAGAAAAGCCTCAATAGAGGCTAAAGGAATTCGCAAACACATTCAGGGAAGAAATATGCTTTAAAAGATGATAATAAAACACAGACTGGAGGCTTTTATTTATAAGGCAAAATACTGTCCCCCTATGGAAAGAAAAAAATATTTAATAGTGAATAAGAATACATGATTATATAGTCAATACAAAAATAATATATACAAAGAGAGCTTATTAAAATATTATAGGATTGTATGGATAAGATGATATAGGTAATTTAACTTCAAGGATTCCAGTTTAAATGTATACCAGCTGAAGAGAAGATGAAAGCTGTTACTACACCTGAAGGCTTTTCAATGCCCCTGTGAGATTAGTTTAATGTTTAGCTACATTCCCAGTGGACAAGTATTCACAGCACATATCACATACCCAACACCACAACTGTAGCACTTATTAGCAGTTTCAGATGAGCTAATGCTGACCATACTATACTTTTTCTGTAAAAGGGCCACTCGATCACTTGGGCTTTTAAGCAAGAACTGTTCACCAGCATTAGAATTTGCATATGCATGCAAAAAATTTTAAAATCAATGTTAAAATGTTTTAAGTGAACATGAAAATGAGAAAGTATACTCAGAATATAAACTTGCCAAAGACCTTGTATACTATACATTTATTAAAACAAGACTTTTTAGTGAAGAAAATTTTTAAATTGGTAAACACCAAGTTTACTTAGAAAACTTTTATAAACTTATTTTGTATTACAGTTTCTATATGTGCCATCATGACATTCACATCAGCAGCACAGATCTGATGTTTCTGCTTCTCATTCTCTTTCAATGTCTCTAGCAGGCCCCTATGGACTGGAGGCAAAGGATTGTAAGAACTCAGTAAGTGAAGCTGACTTAATGGATTCTGTTTTATTTCTGCAATCCTCAAAGCCTGCAAGATAGCAGGTGCAAACTTGGAATAATGAGCTGTAGATGAAATGATAACTGGACATGTTCTATCCTGTAATCGATCTGCAACTACTTTAGCAACAGCCGTGTGTGTGTCCAAAATATACCCTGTAGTACTGTATACAGAGTGGATAGCAGCTAGACAGTCCTCCTCAGAGCACCACCCAGCCACCAAGTCTTGCTGAAGCTTCTCAAGTAGATCTTTCTGTAACTGAAAGTGACATTGCTTTTCCAGCTCACTAAATAATTGTGTCACCAGCTGCCCATCACCACTAGCAATCAGGTGCAAATGTCGTTCAAGGTTGGAAGACTTCAAAATATCTATTGCTGGTGATAAAGTCTGCATTAATCTTCTTCCCCTTAAATCATAAAGGCCTGTTCTTATGAAATCGGTCAAAACATTATTTTCATTGGATGCACAAATACATTTTCTGATAGGGATTCCCATCCTTTTTGCATATAATGCAGCTAATATGTTGCCAAAGTTTCCCGTAGGAATACACACATCTATTGGGCTTCCAAATGTAATAATATTTTGATGAACAAGGTCAAGGTAGGCAGAGGCATGATAAATAACTTGGGGAAGTAGTCGAGCCCAGTTTATAGAATTTGCTGCACTTAAAGCTGTTCCATATTCTACAGTAAGAAAGCCAGAATAATCAGAATTGGTAAATATTTCTTTTATAGCAGTCTGGCAAAAATCAAAATCAGATTTGATGCCCACTGACCACCCATTTTCTCCTTGGCAGCCAATCATTTGTGATTTTTGAATCTGGCTTACTCCATCCTCAGGAAAGAAAGTGACCACAGCAATTCTTTGCTTGTCAGTATCGCTAAGACGACTAAAACCATCTAGGACTGCACTCCCTGTGTCTCCAGAAGTAGCTACTAGGACTAAATAATTGCATCTTTTGGGAACACAGTACGCAAATAGATGAGGCATCAACTGTAATGCCAAATCCTTAAATGAGGCTGTTGGTCCATGAAACAACTCAAGGAGAAACTGGTTGCCTGTCAGATACCTAAGAGGGGCAATTTTAGAACAAGTGAAGTTTTCTCCATAAGCAATCTCAACAATTTCTCCCAGCTTGAAAGCAGGTATATCAGCAGGATGTATAAATCTTTCCAATATAATCTGAGCTCTTTCAATGTAAGTTGCTTCTACTAAGCTTTGCCATTCTCCAGCAGTGAACGTTGGAAGCCCCTTCTCAGGAACAAAGAGTCCACCATCAGATGCTAGGCCTTCAACAACAGCTTCAGTGAAATATTTAACAGAGCCTTTTTGCTCACACATTTCAGACCTTATATGTCTGGTTGAAATAAAAGTTTCTGATTCTGAGTTTTGATATCTCTTAACTGCATCAAGTACTTTATCTGCTACAGCTTCTGCTGTAAGTCCACCTTCACAAAGAACACGGATATCATACCATTTTTTATAAAACTGCTTCCTAAACTGAAGTATGTCTCTTATAGAAATTCCAGAATCCTGCCCTACAATACGATCCACTTTCATGAATTCCAGCCTATCTAGTATGTCTCTTGTGGGTACATCCAGATACACAATAATCCCATTTTTTTTCACATGCTGCATGCTGGCAGCATGCATTGGATTCGACCCAGAAAGGGAAATTACACTTCCAGATGCTGAAAACTTTAACAGGGCTTTTCCTTCCTCTTCTATAAACTGCCGACTACCAACATCCTGCAATTTTTCTGGCACGCTCATATTCCAGGTTGTTTCAAGGACATCATCATCCACATCTATGACACGACAGCCGAGTTTGTGACCTACTATTCTCCCAACTGTTGTTTTCCCAGCTCCAGGAGGTCCCATCAGGACAATATTCTGGTCTCCAACAAGAGAGAGAGTTGAGAGCCATGACTTCCACAGTTGTGCAAATGCAAGAGTTCTTGGAAAAATCAACTTTAAATGTATACTAGAACCAATGTTCTGGGTTAATTTTAGATGCTGATACCGAACAACATGAAACATCTTCTTTCCGCTGCTTTTTCAAGCCAACTTGACAAGTAACTTAAATACTATAAAGAGAAAAAAAAGTAATTAGTAATTCGTAGAAACATACCTAAAAAACCTTGGAGATGTGAAATTAAAAAAAAATAATCAAAAAATCCAAAAAAATCAGTCCCTTAGAATAAAAAGCTAATGACAGTATCTCTCAAATTGCCACAGGAGTAAATATTTATCAGTGAAATAATACATCCTGACCTTCTACAGAGTACCATCTCACTTTTAGTGACAAATCTTTCAGCAATGCAAGATATTAGTAAATATTTCCCCCCCCCCCATACTACAGCTGCATCAAAATATAATTTATTTATTTTTAAATGTTGAAATGTTGCAGGATTTCTAAAGATGTTACCAGATACCCCAAACTCAGTTTTTCAGATCTGATATCTTTTTGGCACTGTCCCAAAAAGGGGGATCTGTATTACACAACATAGAGGAATGAGTCTCTTTCTGTGTGCCCTAACTCTGTCAATAGGCTCAGCTAAGGGTTGTAAGCTGAACTACTCCAACTAACTGCAAAACTGTAGGTGTTGGATGGACACTCAATATTAACTTTTGAGGCCGATATCCTCAGGATAAATAAGAATTACTGGCTGTTAAAGAAACCCTCAAAACCTAATGCTATAATGCTGAAATATATATACTAACATGCTTATTTGCTACTTGCTGCTTGTTAGTATATAAATATTCAACAATTGTTTCCTTAATAGCACAGATTTATTTTTAAACACACAGCCCCTTATTGACAATGAATACTGACTAAATGTTTATCTTTTCACAACCTAAAAACGTTTGTTATAAAGTATCTGCCCTCCGTATAGATGTTTGGGGTTTTGTTTTGTTCTTTCAGGCAACAAAGAAGGAATGCTACACAAACCACTTAAACTCACAGGAAACTCATGAATCTACTGTAGCAATTCTGGCTCTAGCTCATCCAGTTCCCTTCTCGGTAGACATGATACCAAACAAACAGTATCTCAAGTATTCCTAGGGCGGAATCATATTTGTTTTGACATTTGATATAGTCTGAACAGAATTAAAGAAGAAAAACAAAGTGAAGTGGATGTCACAGAAGTGACTTTACTCTAAGAATAACTTTGGTGTAAGAGAGCACTCAAATACTGTTAAATCAAGCTGTTCTCAATAGCAGTGTCCTATTTTGCTTGTTTTGGGAAATCAGTGCCAATGTCAACATGAATTGCAGAGCACAAATTCTGTGTGATGTTTAGGGGCAGTCAAAATCTGCACACAAGGGGAAACGATTAGCACAAAACTGCACAAAGCCTTACTGAGCCGCTTTCCAATTTATACATGAAAAAAATCTGCTGCCCTGTTACTGTTATTTGTCAATGGTTATTAGCTAAAAAAATATTTAAAATAAACAGGGTTGTCACAGTTTCTTTGGGAAATTAATCTATAATAAATCTAAAAAATAATTACATATCGCTGATTACTAATGACTTTTTAAGGTCATTTCTGCCATGCAAGATAGTGGCCATACTGGGCATTTATAATTGCTATGATATCACTGACTATGTTTGGGATAGCAATATTAAAACTGTCTAGAACATTTAAAAAATAACTACAAAATAACCAGTGTTTATTTTCCAGGTCAAAAATTTCCCAATCACATTTTTAAAAATTATCCTGTACATAGTTACAGTAAAAGCCATGACAATAAAATTTCCTCAAACCTATATAAAACAAAAATAGGAATAGTTTAAAATATTCACTTTTAATTGCTAAAAAACCCACTGTGCTGGCATAGGACAGGTAGGTTCAGCTGTGGTTTTCTGGAAGGTTTTTCTTGACTCAAAAGCAAAACTGGACCCAGCTGTTCCTAGTAATTAGATTTTAAGGATTCAGTCTGGGTGTCAGTATTCTGCCTACTTGCTTAATGGCATTATCTTTAAACACTTCATTAATTTTCAGTCTACTAATTTTTGTGCCTTTGCATAATATAGAATGCCAGAAAATTTCAGATGAAAATGATGCTTTGCTATCACTAACTAATAATATGGGGAAATAGATATGGTAACAAATTCTAGTCCTGAACAAAGACTTCACAAAGGCAGTTAAGATTGTAATAACCAATTATAAAATCAGAAAGTAAACATACTAAAATATTGTACCTGAAAAAATTAAAGAACCCTAACATTTGAAACTCTAGAAATTCAAAAATAAAGTTTACACAAACAAGTTTATTTCTGGTCTTGTAACCTATCAAACTGTGAATCAGCTATTTTGTGGCTATAATAAATATTAAAACTACTTTTCACATTTTAAAATAAATTAACAATTTAAAAGCAATACATTGCATGCACACAACAACTCCCCATTGTCCTTCACATACAACAGGCAAAGTAGCATAGCATATATGCCTGTTTTACACAATGCGATACTCTGATCTATGCCTAGCATTTCCAGACAGGATGAGGTCTGAGTAGGTGTCTGTTGTAGGCAGATGACAACACTACAGACCTACACAGAGAAATAAAATTAAGTATGGGGGAGTGTATTTATTTATTTATTTATTAAAAATCACTACTCTGTACAAAGATGAACAGATGGAAGAGTTTTAAATATGTTGCAGACAGCTGTTTTGACTTTGTGGCATATTGTAAATAATAACAGTAAATGTTTGGAGTTTCATTGTTGTGTATTAGATATAAAAATGTATATTGGTCACAATGAGCATGGAAGACTGATAACAACACAGAAAGCCACAGGAATAAGGAACTTGTAAAATTTATTAGCTCTATAGAATCAAAGAGGTTCTTTATCCTAATGTCTCTCTCTATCTTGCAGAGTTTATAAGCTCCACATGAGTTCACATCCTGAATGGCATTCACTGGCTCTGAGGGAGTCAGCTGATTTTATGAACTCACCCAAAGTATACAGCAAATTTCAGCTGACTCCCAGAGGAAGTCCTTTAGGGTTAAATAAAATTTAGTACATCACTCAAAAATTAATCATCCACATTTTTCAAAAACACGCAAGCCACTAGTCCTCAATGAGAGCAAATGAACAAACCACCCAATGTAGAGTTCCTAAATACCAAGTCTGGATGTTTGATCTGAAGTTCATTATTTTTTAAAAAGGTTAAGAGATGACTTGATTATAGTCTATAAGAACGTATATGGAAAACGGATATTTGAGAATGGTCTCCTCAATCTAGAAAGGTATAACACTATCCAATGCCTACCAGTGAAAGCTAGACAAACTCAGACTGGAAACACGGTGTAACTTTTTAACACTGACGGTAATTAGCTAGTGGAACAATTTATCAGAGGTCATATGGATTCTCCATCATGGGACATTTTAAAATCAAGATTAGATATTTTTCTAAAAGACATGTTCTAGGAATTATTTTGAGGAAATTCTATAGCCTGTATTATACAGGAGGTCAGACTAAATAATCACTGATGGTTCTTCCTCGTTTTTTTAAGTGCGTAACTTGAGATACCCGGTACTTGATTTGCTGAAGTGCTGAACGCATAACTGCAACTGAATTCAGTGGGAATTCTCCTCTGAGCAAAGTGCTCTGGAATGCTAAATACTCTGAAAAAAATCAAGCCTTAGATGTCTCAAATTGGCCACTCAAAGTTGGAAGACACTTCTGACCTTAATCTCTGAGTGCTTTAGTTCTTCATCTGAAAAATGGGCATAATACCATCATTTTACCTAACCATGGAGTTGTGAAGATAAATTTGTCAATGTTTGAGAAGGACTCAGGCCCAGATCCTTCAAGATATTTAAGTGCCTAACTCCCATTGATTTCAATGAGAGTTAGGCACCTAACTATGTCAGGTTCTGGACCTCAGATACTAAACTGAAAAGCACTATAACAAAGCCCATGAGGAAATTAATATGTTCAGAGAAGGCTATGGTGTACACTATATAAGCCATGTGATCATGCACTGAATGGTCAGAATACAACAAAATATTTAATAACTACCAATTCAATTAGCACCATTCATCCTGTACATTGAATGAGGGTCCTGTGGAAAAAAAAATATCATGAAAATTAAAGACGATATCACAATGCATACACACAAGAGGGCCGAATTATGGATTCACAGATAACCTTAATTTTGGCACTTGCTAACGTCTGAATACTTGACATTGCAACCTTAGTTTTCTCTTAACATAATTTTGTTGTATGTAAGTATATATATCACTAAAGGTTTATATGATGTTTCACAGTGACACATAAAAGGATGAGATCCCTCTGCTGAGGAACTTTTCATATTCTAAAGAAAGATCCATTACAAAATGTCAGTAATTGTGGAAGGGAGCTGTCAAGGGAAAACATGGGAGTGTTACTCAGAATGATGTTCCCCACTGAAAAAAAGGCAGAAAATGGATACAACGTAGATTCCAGGCTACACTTCGGGTTTTTGTTTTGTTTTGTTTTGTTTTGTTTTTCAACATACTACATGAAGGAGCAAACTATGTTTCAGAGGAAATTTAGACTCTATAGATCTAACTTCTTCAACCAGGCCTACCAAAATTTTCTCCACAATTACTATGAAATTGACTTTATAATAAACAGTGAGATACTAAACACTTCATTTCAGGCCTACTAGGGATGGGGAGAAAAGGCAGCTGCATCGCTGCTCAGGGGACGGTGAAGATGTGGCTGCCGCCCTCATTCCAACAGGGACCCCTCACTGGGCAGAGGGATGCGGAGGAGCCCGCGCGGCCATAAGGGCCCCTGAAGGGGCGGAGGGATATGGGGGATTCCGAATGGCCATAGGGACCGCTCACTTGACGGAGGAATACAGCAGCCGCCTCACTGCAACGCCCCTTCGAAGACAGGCAGAAGCCCCAGTAACTCTGTATGAGCTCCTAAAATGAGTCACTGAGAGTCAAACGTAGCCGGGAGGGGCCGGGAGCGAGCTTCGGGCCCGGGAGCGAGCTTCGGGCCCAGACATTAACCGCACCGCAGGCAAACCAACGCAAGATTCAACAGGCAATCCGACAGTGCCACGTTAGAACTACCTCCCCCGCCGGACTGCCCTAACTACCGCCGGATGCGCATGCGCAGCAATGGCACTCGTTGCCTCCCAACGCTGGGCAAGAACAGCGCGTGCGCAATTATTTCTCCGCATCCCTTCCTAGGTCAGCGCTCGTGCACCTGCGCAGCGATCGGGGCTCTCCCACCCTGTTCAGCACAGTGCGCGTGCGCAGCATCCATTTTCCCATTCTTGGTGTTGGGTACCGCCCCCTAGGTGACAACGGGCTCAGAGAGAAGGAAATGAGGTCACAAATAGCCCCTCCCCTCCACACGGGCGTTACTAAGCAATAGTTTCCCATAGCAACAGAAGAGACAACAGTAGACAAATCGCTAGTAGCAGCAGCAGCATCTTCTCTGAGCCGAGACCGAGCGGAGCAGGGTGAGAGAAGGAGGGAGCCACGGGGCCGGGGGAAGCGAAGGGTTTTGGGGGTAGGAGGGGAAGAAGAGGGGGAATAGTGTGCTGGAGAAGAAGGGGTGTGGGAGAGAAAAGGGGGGCAGGGGAAGAGAGAAGGGCTGGAAAGAATGAGAATGGTGGAAGAGAAAAGGAAGGAGCGGTGGAGGGATGAAACGAGAGGGAGAAAGGGAGGCAGATAAAGAGAAACTGAGAGAAGAAAGAGCAGGAGCGAACTTGGGAGATTCTTCAACAGTGCATACAATGTAAATGTATCATCCCTAGGGCCCCATCAGGCCAAGAATGACAGCACTGTGCGCCCAAGAGAGCATATATAACCTCCTTCCCCAGGTGGAGGAGAAGCCTATCAAACTACCAAGGTACGTGGGTAAGAAAAAATCAGTTTGTTCTGTCACTTTCTCTAATACACTCCAGTTTTTATTAGTTCACATGGGGAATATTAGCTTACATGGGGAATTGATATGGTGAATCTATAAATCTATAAATATATATCCAAACAACACACTTGTTATAGCTTGTTACTAACCATTGTATTATTATATTAAAACAAGCCAAATTTAATACAACCTTTTGCACACTCCTTTATAAAATAAACAGAAGTGTTAATGAGTTACCAGGACAAAGATGTCCAGTATTTGCCCAATTGAAGGGTCCACATTCCTAATTTGTCACAGTTCTGGGTTCTGCACCATTTATATATGAAAAATGGAGCATGTTTCAGGTCACTTCATTATTTATTATTTAATGTATACCAGTAATGCTCTTGGCATTATACAAAATAGAGAGGAAGGTGTTTGCTGCCCTGAGGAGCTTTTAATTTAAATTCTGTTGCATTATTACCCTCAATAGCTCATTGTATGTGTCCTCCATAACTGAAAAATCATTTTGTAGAATATCAGGGTTGGAAGGGACCTCAGAAGATCATCTAGTCCAACCCTCTGCTCAAAGCAGGATCAATCCCCAGTTAAATCAACCAACATATTTTTGCCCCATATCCTTAAATGAGCCCTGCAATGATTGAACTCACAACCCTGGATTTAGCAGGCCAGTACTTAAACCAGGGGTGGGCAAACTTTTTGGCCTGAGGGCCACATCGAGCTTCAGCATGGTGTGGAGGGCCAGGTAGGGAAGGGTATGTCTCCCCAAACAGCCTGGCCCTGCCCCGTACCTGACCCCCCCATTTATCCCCCTCACTGCCCCTCTCAGAACCACCGACCCATCCAACCCCCCCTCCTTTGTCCCCAGTTGCTCCTCTGGAGACCCCCCCACTCTAACTGCTCCCCCCCAGGACCCCACCCTCTATCTAAGGCCCCCTGCTCCTAGTTCCCTGACTGCCCCCTCCCGAGACGCCCCCACCCAAACTACCACCCCCGGGACACCACCACCTCACCCCCTGCCGCCACCGCTTACCTGCTCAGCTGTCCCCAGCGTTTGGCCCTCGCCACACTCCTGGCCCGGTGCCCCTGCTGGAGATCGCAGCTCCTGAGGCTCCTCCCAGTCCGGAGCCTTTGCCAGAGAGCGCGAGGGTCCCGCGGCTCCCCACACTCCTGATCCTGTGCGGCACCCCCGCCGGGAAGCACGGGGCCCCCGTGGCTCCCCGTGCTCCCAGCCCAGCACCCTCACTGGGGAATGCGGGCCCCAGCAGCTCCTCCCAGCATGACTCCCCGCGCTCCCAGCCCGGTGCCCCCTCTGGGGAGCGCGGGCCCCCGCGGCTCCTCCCGGCGCAGCTCCCTGTGCTCCTGGCGCAGACAGGGGTCCCCGCTGGGGAGCGCGGACCCCCACAGCTCTTCCCAGCACAGCTCCCCGTGCTCCCAGCCTGGCCAGGGGTCCCTGCTGGGGAGCGCAGGGCCCCCGCAGCTCCTCCTGGCCCAGCGGCTCCCTGTATTCCCGGCCGGGCACCCCTGTTGGGGAGTGCGGGCCCCTGCAGCTCCTCCTGGCCCAGCTCCCCGCGCGTCTGGTGCGGCACCCCTGTTGTGCAGCACAAAGTGGGGGGGCATGGCACCCCAGCCAAGGAGCGCAGGGACCCCGGGGAGCATGGGGACCCCGCAGATCCCCACACTCTTGGCCTGGTTCCCCGGCTGGGAGAGTGGGCCCGCAGCTTGCGGCGCTCGCCTGGTGCCCCTGGCTGGGAGCACCGAGGCCACTGGCACCACACCCCCGGCTGTGCTCGTGGGCCGGATAAAAGTGGCCTGCAGTCCACATATGGCCCGCGGGCTGTAGTTTGTCCACCCCTGGTTTAAACCATTGAGCTATCCCTCTTCCTTCACTTTGTCATCTAAGTTACACAAAACATTTACCACATTAAAAGGGACTTTTCTAATTCACATTGGGGAAGAAAGAGAGGGAAATCCAGTGACACGATATAAGAATAGTCAAGGGGAGTAGCTATCCTAAGACCCTTCTCTTCTTAACTGTCAAAAGCTCTACATTTCTGTTTTGTTCTCCAGTTTTGAAATTGTATGAGACGGAAGCTCTATATCCTACCTGAAGGTCAGAGACCATAACCTCAATTTCTGGACCTCAGAAGCTTAGCTTGCATGACTGAAGAGGGAAAGCAGATTCTTAAATGAAAAACGCAACCATTCTGAAAAATCCTTTCATCAACTTAGGGAAATGCTAGGCATTTCTTATCGATGTGATCAAAAACATAGGGGACTACTACAGGAAAAAAGTAGAAATTCACCTTAATTTGAATAGCACTCTCTCTGTTTCTGGTTTTACAAGCTCTGAGTGATGGTAGTTGCAACCTGTTCTGTCCATTCACTTTTATTCATGATCTGGTTGTACCTAGAAGACAGCTATGTGGTATTCCACTGTAAGTCTCACAATCAAAGTATTTTTCAAGCAAAACAAAATAGTACAGTATAGTACTATTTATTTGAAGTCTCTTTAATCCCTGTTAAGCTGAAGGTGATTTTGCCTTTTAGATCACCCACATCTAAAGAGTAATAAAAAGAAATGATCTGTCTGTCTAACCAAAGTAATTTCTCTTGTTCTTTTTTGATTAACTAGGTTATACTATATATATTGTCTTTTTCTACCTTTACCATACTTGAGAATGCATCACATGCTATTGGGTAACAGCTTAGGGTTTAGCCATTTGGGAGGACTGCACAATTTGTTCTGTGACTTTGTCTGATACATTCCAGTTTTAATCTTAATGTTACTATTATGTCTTATTATTAACAAAAAACAATTTGTGAATACTATATTTTTATACCACAAGGGATCCAAATCTTGACAACAGATAGATGTGCCAATAAATCCATGTGTCTTTTGTTGTTGTTATTGTTCCTTTTAGGTTTTTGTCACACAAGTAAGCGTTCCTTTGAATAAAGTAAGTTAGGGTGCCATTCTCAAGGAGAATAACCTTATTGCATTACAAATATCATGTGCGGAATTAAAGACATATAGTGTTTAAATTCTTCCATGCCTTAGACCTAAATCTGCACTCCCTGAAGCCAATGACAAAAATGACATTGATTTCAGTCATTCAGGATCAGCCCTATGCCGTATAAGAAGTACAGTAACTCCTTGCTTAACCTTGTGGTTATGTTCCTGAAAAAATTAGACTTTAAGCAAAATGATGCTAAGCGAATCCAATTTCCCCATATGAGTTAACGTAAATATGGGGGTTAGGTTCCAGGGAAATTTTTTTCACCAGACAAAATACTATATTATATAATATATAATACATATACATATATATACACACACACATACACACAGTATAAGTGTTAAACAAACAATTAAATGCTGTACACAGCAATGATGATTGTGAAGCTTGGTTGAGGTGGTGAAGTTAGAGCGTGGAAGACGGTGGGATATTTCCCAGGGAAGGTCTTACTGCTAAATGATGAATTAGCATTCAGCTGAGCCTAAAGGGTTAACACATTGTTAATGTAGGCTCACACTCTACAGGGCAGCATGAATGGAGGGAGGGGAGACAGCATGGCAAACAGAGACAGAGACATACACCCTGTGTTTGGGAGAGAGAGATGTGCATTGCCCCTTTAATTTCGCTGACCCCACTCTAAGTACATTGCTTTTTTAAGTAGATCAGCAAGTTGAGACAGCAGCTGTGGCCAGCAAGCTTTCTCCATCCTGAGCCGTGTCGTGTCCCCACCCTGCTCTATATGGAGAAGCGGTATGCAGGGGGCAGGAGCAGGGAGGAGGGGGACACCCTGACATTAGCCCTCCTCTTCCACCTCCACCCCCTTGCACAGCAAGCAGGAGGCTCCCGGGTGCAGCTCCAAGGCAGAGGGCAGGAGCAGCACGTGGCAGTGTGGGGAGGGACAGCTGACCTGCCGGCAATTGATAGCCTGCTGGGTGCCTCACACATGGAACTTAAGGGAGTGGGGAGCTGATAGAAGGGCTGCTCTGGTTCCAAGCCCCCCGCCAGCTAGCTGCAACGGGCTGCTCTTCCTGCAAGCAGTGGACAAAGCTGGAGGCTGTCAAATGACATTATAAGAAAGCATTGCACAACTTTAAATGAGCACGTTCCCTAACTGATCAGCAACGTAACAATGAAACAACATTAACTGGGATGACTTTAAGTGAGGAGTTACTGTATATGATATTGATATAGAACTTGCTGTACTGGCTCCAACCAATGGTCCTTTTAGTCTAGACTCTGACATTTGTTGCATCAGATGCTTCAGATGAAGGTGAAAGAAACCCTGAAGCCAGGGGACAATTACAAAATAACAGACCCATAGGAGAAATTTCTACACAACCTCCATCAGTAAGTGGTTAACACATGTTCTGAAGCATGAGGCTGTGTGTACCTTTATAATATAATTTTATCTTATCTAATGTAATTATGGATGCTATCATAGTCAATATAAATGTCTAATCCATTGTTGAAAAATAGTAATTTTTTGCCTCAATATAAGTGATTGCAATATCTTCTAAAAACATGTGTACTGTGCCTAGCACAGTGGGGTTCTGATATATAACTAGGGCTCCTAGGTGCTACAAAAATACCAATAATAATTATTATTAATAATAATAACTAATAATATGGTTCTTTGCTCTGTCCATTGGCAGAAGCTGCTTCTTTTGGAGGAATGCTATGTAGAGTATGCATTGTATATTTTGGCTTGCTCTCTCACTATACTGTGTATGCTCAACTCTGGGAAGTCCCATGAATGTAGTTGAAGTCTTCGTTCAGAAACACTGTATGCATATTTTGAATGAACTTTGGACAAAGTATAATGAAGTTGATGTGCTAATCCTGCTGGATCGAAGACCCACAAGAAAAAGTCATTTTCAGATGCAGATGATTTAAAAAGAGGACCAAGCAATGTGTGTAATGCAAAATTATGCTTTAATCTCATAAAAATGTTGCTATAATGTCTTACCTTTTGTATGCAGTACACAAAACATTTCTGTGGAGCCACAAAATTTATTTGAATATTAGCTATAGACAAAGACTGCAATATATAATACTTTCGGACTTTTAACTATTTTCTGGTTATTGTTTTAACATTAAAGATATATATCAACATTTAGACCATCTGTGAAACATGAAATAGAAGAAAACAGAGCTCCATGGAAAACTCTGGGACCACCAAAAATTGAAGTACCATCTCCAAAAAACTTTCTTCAGAAACATTCAAAGGAACCAAAGCTACCACACAGTATGTTTTTGGCATAAATATGTGAAAAGTAACATGTATTTCTTGCATTTTTAGAATTTGTATATTGAAAGTGAACCCATCAACCTGAAATCTAGTCATATTTTTAAAATTTAAAATAGTTCTATAAATTATGAGTGCCCTTGTGTTCTCGCCAGTGTTTGCGGTTTAATAATCATTGTTCTTTGAGTTTTTTAATGTTTTTTCTCCCTTCTTTTGCTGTGTAAAAGTCATTAACAAACAACAAGGGAAAGTGACTAAGTAGCTGACTGGAAAACAGTACAACTGGTTATATAAAGAGCACTATCAAATGCACAAAGCAAACTGAAAATAAAGAAAAATAATCTCTTTTGGTTACAGTAATCTGAGATACTAATTGTAACACTAGTAGGTTAAAAAATTCTAACAAGTGTGATTTTAAGGCTGATGATGTGTTTTATGTAACTATTGAATTTAGATGATACGTCAGCCATTTTATAAATTGGTCATTTATGTGAATATTTAAAATCAAATACTACAAATTAAAAAATTAAAAACAATTATTCACAAGAGCAAGGAAATTACATATTGAAGTTGTCTCAACCCAATGATTTTAAAATTTGAAGAAATCTGGGGAAATTATGTCTGATTTTCATAAGGATACTATCACCACAGGATTTTCACTCTTTGCTCCTGGATCTCAAACTTGTAGTGTGAGACTGTCTTGGAATACGCAAAGCCAAAAAGTTTTGGAGTGTTGCATCCCACAAAGCCATCAGTAAGTGAGATATTCAACTCTGAGAGGGTTTTTTTGTGTGTGGGTTGTTTTTTTTTGCCAGAAGTCTAGCTTTGTACACACACCTTTTTCCTTGTTAGAGGGACTTGGCAATTTTAGTCTCCACTCTCCTGACCGGTTGTGCCAGAACAGTTAATCTGCAGAGATATCATTCTCAGTGCAGCCAGACTGCTGTGTGTCACTGTCAGAATTTGCTGTGGCACTGTGAGGTCTCTGGATGTGTCAAGCCCTGAAAAGTGAAAATGTTCAGTGTACAGTAAACACTTGTGTCTGGGAGCCCAGCATCTGTGTCTGGACCAGCATCTGGACCTGCCTGGAGCCTAGGAGCAACTTTGGCATTGAAAATAGCTGTGGGGCTGGAAATGCAGCTTGGGAGTTTGATGACTCAGAAATTTGGCCCTCAGAGCCTCAGAGTAGGCATTGGTGACCTCAAGGCACCTGGAAATGGCTTCAATGCAGCGACGAACTGTGAATCCTCTTGGCACAGCTTTAGTAGAGTGTGGTGCATCAGAGTTCAGCACATTGGAATGTTGGAACTCATTGCAACAGCACCTGACAAGTTCAGTGTATCATGCCTCAGTGCTCAAGACCTTGGCATTTTGGCACAGTGATGCCTCAGGATAGGCCTTAGAGCAGGGGTAGGTATACCTGTGCTTCTGGACAGGCCCTAATGCTTTTTTAAGGAATAGCACTTCAGCATGACGGTGAGCTCTTATTGTTTAAGCACTTCAGAATAGCCGTAGTGCACCTATCATACTGAGACTTGACACTTTAATGCCCTATGAAAGCAAGTTGAATCATCACTTCAGAACAGTCACTGTGTCCCTATTTGAGTTTGGTGCTTCGGGGCTCCATAGGAGTCCAAATGCTTTGGTATCTCTTTGGGGTGTCAGCGTATCAATGCTTCTGAATAACCACAACACAACAGAACTTAACAGTATTGCTCAAGAACTCATCTGGCTCTGGGTGCAATTGCCTAGCAACCCAAAGAGCTTCACTGGGTCCAATAAACCCTCGCCAAGTGACTGTGTTCCCTGACTGGACAGAAGGGTGAACAGCTCACCATTTAAGTCTTTGTAGCAATAACAGCACAGAGGCTGTTCAGCATGTTTCAAGTCTGCTTCTGCACCAGACCTGCTCCAGCCCTACCTTCCTCAGAACTCCTGACTCTTGGCTTTGATTAATGGCTCATCTCCTGCCCTCTGAGAAAGAAAGAAAGAAAGAACTTCCTACTGTAGTTGTTTATGTAACATGGATTCATATTTTCATCACTGACAGATGCAGTGTGTGACCGTTTTAGTAGAAAGGACATCCCTCAAGCTATGTGCATGTGAGATCGAGAATCTGGTATCTTTAAAGAAGGAGAAATCACTTACATAGTATTTCTGCTTCTTTACTGATATAATCTCCCAAGATTTTTACTCATTCTTCCACCTCCTAACAGTGTTTGGATTTTCAGTTCTGAGGGATTTTGCCTGTATGGATGTACTTAGTTGAATGTTTAATCTTTTTGCTAAATAAAAGAATGACAGTTGAGTGCTCCACTGTGTTGTACCACTCATGCTGCTGGAGAAGAGTGTTCCACCTGTTGGCGTTGGTGGATGGGTGTGGTAAGGATTGCAACCCTCAAAAACTCCTTAGTTTTGAGAGTTCCCAGTCAGTCTCCATCTAAATGTATGAGACCCAAAAGTGGGAATCCTGTGTAATGATCAATTCAAAGAAGCAGAATTACAAAGAAGGTATGTACCATATGTGCTGTAGTGCCTAAATGTAATATGTCAAGAATTAAAGGTATTACAAATAAAACAGCTGCTCTCTTGAATGACAGTTTTACAAAAGTTTTACAAAAGCTACTTTTCCTGTTAGCGTCTTACCACATAATCCATTGTACAGAAAAATACTTTTATTAGTTCTCAAACTCTTGTCAGTGGCCCACGTATGGCCCACTGAACACTTACTGTGGCTCACAGAAAGCTGGTTGGTTATTTGGTACTGCCTCTTCTCCTTGCTTACAGCTGCCTCTGCAGCTGTAAAAGCAGCTGAAAACAAAGATGATGAGCCATCACTACAGCTTTCACTAGTGGGCTGCTCTTACACAAGAGAAGGAAAGGAAACAGAAGCTACTTTCAGTGACTAAAGCTCCCAGTAGGACTAGAACTGCCATCAGTCTCTCCGTGAGAGAGGGAATGAGACAACTTGGCAGCATGTTCAGGGGAGAAGGAAGCCAAAACTTGAGCAGAATGCAGAGAGAGATTGGAAGATCGGGCAAGCATTTGCATGGGTTTAGGAGTAGATTTAAGAAGAACAGAGCAGATAGGAAGGTAGATGAAAGAAAGAGCTAAATGAGACCATTTGGGCAATTTATTTTAAAAAAGATAAAATGTATTTAAGAGAGCTAAAATATGTAAGTATAAACATTTAATTTTTCTCTTCCATGTAAAGTAATGCACATGTTCAATTTTATAAAATATTATACACATTTTTAAAATATTTCTTTCAGGATGGTAAAATGCAAGTTAAGTAGTATAATTCTCCTATAGCTAGCAGAAAAAAAATGGATCAAGTCTTACATGATAGTACTTTTAAATGGGTAAAACCTGATCAGAAGCTATGTAGATTTTCTATCGGTTTTTGATTCCACAAACTTTAAGTAGTTTTTCATTACAATAGTTCCCCAAGCCATTCTTATATTGTTAACCTAGTTGATTTTCATTTAAGAATGATTCTGTACGTTTTCTTTTAGTTTTAGTTGTTTCTCCTACTTGAGATACCAGAGAATGCTGACACTGGAAAATTTCTTTCTGCTTTATACTAGCTACTGGAATGTTCATATGCTTAATTCCACAGGAAAAAGAGATGAAGGAAGAAAGAGGTTACTAACAATACCACCAGTGCCGCACGTGACAGATCACCCACTTATGGGAATTCAAAGTAAAAAGAATTTCATAAATACAAATGCAGCACATGTTATCGTGGGAGTGGCTAAGAAGCCTCAACCTATTTGTGTTGACACGAGACAAGGAAACAAATATCTCCTTGAAACTTCAGGACTTGTCCCAAAATACCTTAATAAAAAGGTAATGTTTTGTTAAATTATAGGGGGAGTGATATTTGGGTTGACTAACACTTTTCATTTTAAAAGATGCATCTGACTTTTTCTGAGAATTTCTAATACTCCATTGTTTGCAGCAGACATCTGAAATTCATTAGAGAGAAAGCCCTAGGAGCACAGAAGAGTAATTTCTTTTTACCATGAAATTTTGTTCAGGTTTGGATCAGATATAAGCTTCTGAATATTCACCTTCTCCTTCTTGTGTATTGGCAACAAAGTTTTGACAGCATTCCAAAATAATAGCCAACTATGAACATTCCAAAGAGTAGCTAAGTAAAATTGACATGATTCATGTCATTTTCACCACTGTAATCCCTGAATGGCAGTCCTTAAAGAGACTAGTCTGAGCAGCAGTGAAACTCAGAAGAAACATATGAGAAGATACCATGACTTCCAGGATTTGTGGTTCTAGGGCAGCCCCACACTACATACTGCCCCAGAGCTGTGGGCTCAACGGCTTCCAAACTCCTGGGCCAGCTGGCCCGTGAGGCTGCCCATCTCACATAGCCACAGAAGCCAGCTGGCCCAAGAGTTCAGTTCAGGACCAGAGAGCCTAGAAGCCCTGAAAGACCCAGCTCAAGTTGGGGCTCTCATGGCTTCCAGGCTCCCTGGTTGCAGTGCCAGGAGCTTCAACCTTGACACTCATGGATTGAGCTGGGGCTATCAAGGCTTTCAGAGCTGCCAGGATCCTGACTTGAAGCTTGGGTAGCAATGGCTGAGCTGAGACCGGGGGCTCACAGGAATTGCAGGCTCCCTGCTGTAGAGCTGGGAGCCAAGCCCTGGCTAGAGCTTGGGCTGCTAGGGTACGTTTACGCTGGAATAAAAGACTTGACGCTGACTCTGGCTCATGAGGCTTGGGCAGTACTGCTAAAAATTGCTGTGTAGATGTTCAGGCTTCAGGCTTGGCCTGAGCCCAAATGTCTGCACTGTACTTTTACCGTCCTGCAGCCTGAGTCATCTGACCCAGGCTAGCTGCAGGTGTTTAATTGCTGTGTAGACATATCCTTAATCTTCCCATTCAACTGCAGAAAGCCTGGAAGCCTTGAGATCCTCCAGCCCTGGGTCAGACCTCATGGTGGTGCTGCCCCAGAGCTACAAACCCTTGAAGCCCAGACTCCCCCGGAGCCCACTTGGGAAGCTGGCTGGGAAACAGGCAGGTTTCCATGTGTTTTTGTGAAACATTTTGGGATCCATAGATTCGCATTTTCCATCTAAACTGTTTTGTTAGGAAATTTTCAACAAACTCTAGTTACAAACTCCCTAAGGGAAGAATTCCTGAACTCAGTCAGGCCTGCTGAGTAATTGGGGGAGATACACAAGGAGCTATAACCCGAGGATCCTGGTCTAAGAGTGGGAGAATCATGGGGCTCCATCCCAAGACAAAAAGAGGGCACAGAGTTGCAGTTAGTTCTGTAACGGTGATACATCAATTCTGTCACTTTCTGACTGTTGAGTGCATGACCCTGAAACCCACATAACATTCTTTTAACACAGCTTTTTTTTTGGAGGAGGTTGTGTGTAATATCATTAATGATAGGGTTGAGATTTTAAATGATTTGAAATAGAATGGACATTGTTGTACGTATTTTTACCATATTTTTACAAGTACTCTACCTAACAGTTGATAACATATCTTCCAACATGGGCCGAATTCAAAAATAATACAATGAAAATTCAATTTCTAGTGAAGCAGAAATGAAAATCCTACATTTTTCAGTGTACTGCAATGCATATTGAAACTCCTTTATTGTGAAATTCCATTTACAAGGCCATATTCTTCTGCAGCCTGCATTGGGCTCCCAAGCAGCTAAAAAAATACTAGTCCTGATTCTCCAGAATTTTTGCACCTTGACTAGTCATTTACAACTGTGTAGTGAGGGTATAAGGTGTTATCAAATCAGAAAGCCAAGACTGCAGAGGAGTAAATGGCTGGCTTCTCAAGTCCAAGCCAGTGAAAAATCAGGCCCTACATGATGACTGTGCAGGAGGAAAAGACAAATATCAGATGCTACACAGAGGGACTGTGATGCGGTGTATAAACCCCTCACTGACGGGAAAGAGGTCTGGGAGAGTCTGTGTACTAAGGTAGCTCTGACCCTCCAACCCTGCTGTGACGGGGTGGCCCAGCCACACAATAGCCCCAGCAGGGGCAGGCCGGAAGCTCTGGCAGCAGAAGTCCCGCCTCCGCAGTACTGGGCATGCTCGAAGTGCTCAGGCTGTATAAAAGGAGGGAGCTCAGCTCATTCTGAGCTGGCAGCTGGAGGAGAAGGACATGCTGGGAGAGCTCCTGTGGAGCCGGAGCCGGAGCCGGAGCCGGACATCCATCTGCCTAAATCCTTGAGCTGGGAATGGCCGGAGGGGACGACGGACCCGCCAGCTCACGGAGGATCCGGAGACGCCTGGGAGACCCCATCAATGGAGGAGCTGGTAGGAAGCGATCCAGGGAGGGTGGGGGAGTGATATCTCCCACCCAAGGAGACTCAGCGTGTTTCGGTAGGACCTCCCCGCTGAGTCAGTGGAAAGGTGCTGAGCCACTGTTAGGGCCGTGGGTCGGGGCCCGGTGTAGGTGGGTGGGCCCTGGACCCCCCTACCTAGGCCACCACACCCCTTGGTGGGTGACCCCTCTCCTATTGACTCTGGCCACTGGGCCACATTGCCCTGCGGTAAAGAGACGGCTACTGACTCTGGCCACTGGGCCACACTGCCCTGCACTAAAGGGGTGGCTATTGACTCCAGGCCAACAGGCCCTAGTGCCCTGAGAGGTGGGGCAACTCTTTGGACTTTGCATAATAGGCCATGCTACCCCATCCTGAGGGGCTGAGCCCCCTCACAACTGCCAATCATGAATGATAGGGAGAAGGACTTTAAAAGGAGGAAGCTGCAGTGCGCAAGGGAGAAAGGCCCCAGAAGGGAACAAGTACAGTGGCTTCTGAAACAGAAAGAGGAGCTTAGAGCCCTGCGCAGATACAAAAATGTGGATTCACATCCGCCAGAATCAGTTTGCTAGCTGTCTTTTATGTGTATCCACACCTGCAACAGCAAGCTGTGTCAGAGGGGCTAGCGAGGTGGAGGGAGGGAGCAGAGATCAGTGAATGTGGGATCTTGCAGGGAAGAGGGGGCACGAGGGCAGGGACTGGGGGTAAGGTGTGGCACTAGGGTGGAGTCTCGACAACAAGGGACAGGGTGGGAGCAGGGGCTGGGGGGAAGGGGTATCACATTACACATTGCTCCTGGGGGCTCGCGAGTAACGGGACACTTCATGGCAGCAGCAGTGTGTGTTGCATCACAGCAGGGCAGAGGGGTGGGGTGCCAGGGCCCCACCTGCTCCAATCCCTGCAGCTGTGGGCAGGACCTGCTGCCCAGGAGCTGGCAGGCTGGGAGTGCGGCCAGTGCTTCCGAGGAGGGCCAGGCCATGATGGGGACACTGGTGCTGCCTCAGGGGCCTGAGATGCTGGACAGGAAGTGGTCCAGCGACTGCTAGACAACCCTGACTCCGGTCTGCCGCCCAGCCCCAGCCACTGGCTGCTGGCCACCATCCCCAAAAGTGCTGTGCCTCCCAGGCTGCCCGAGCCAGACACCATAGGTAAGGCGCAGCTGGTGAGTAGAGCCCTGCACAGTTGTATCTTCATCTGATCCACTATCCACAAAAATGGTCCATATCCACAGATGCAGATATGAAGCAGATATCCATGGATTTGCAGGGCTCTGCTTGTGTTGCGGGGGGTGATTCCTGGCTCTATGAGGAGTCCAGCAAACCCCAGGGGCAAGCCTAATAGAGAGACTGACTTGGCTACAGCTATGAGCATTTTTGTTTTTTATTGACCCCAGTAGGGGCTTATTTTGTTAAAGTAAGTAGGCCCACAATGGCAGGGCCTGCTGCAATGCCTAACAGGCTATGGCCTGTACTGGACCAATCCCGTGGTGGTAACTAGGTCTGATGGGGTCCCCAGCCCAGCTAGGGAGGCACCCCAGATAGACTCTTTATAAGTGGTGAAGAATGTGGGTAGGCTGACCAAAAAAATAAAGGGGAGGCGGTGTTTAAGGTGGAGAAGTACCTGACCAATTCAACCGTGTAATGGATCTGGAATGGATGTTAAAATGGGTCACAGATCCAGCAGCAACAGGCCACCCTACAGCAGCAGTAGCTGCTGCAGCTTGCAGCCCATTAATAACAATAGCTTGTGCAACAGATAAGGGAATTAGCCATGTGCCAAGAGGAACAACAGAACTTGGTGCAACAGATGCTGTCGGTACTTTAGTCCCAAGGAACAACTGGGGCTTTGGAGGCCCCCAACCAGATGTCCACCCACCAGATGCCAAGTGAAACTTGCTAAGATGGGCCCTGCCAATGACTCCAAGTTGTTTATCACTACTTTTGAGTGGGTGACGTCTGCTGTGAGGTGGCCCCCCGAGCAGTGGGTCATAGTATTGGCACCCCAGCTGTGGGAACCCGCTCAAGCCACATACTGCAAACTTGATTTGGGAGCAGCTCAGACTACACAAGGGTCATAGAGGTCATCCCCAACTATTTAGATATCTCTGAGGAGACTCACCCGGCAGTGTTTCTGGTGGAGAGAGGTACCTACTGGATGCATGCCCTTGGGTAATAGACCAGAAGTTAAAAAGACCACTACTGGTGGTGGCTGAAGCCAGAGTCCCAGACAGGGGAACAGGTGCTGGAGCTCATTCTCCAGGAACATGGCCTGGGTGTTAAGCCACAGGCATGAGACCTTGAGGCAGTGAGCTTTATGTAGAACTATCTAACTGCTGATAAACCTACTGAGAAGCATGAGGGCTGGTCACTGGGAGACAGAAGGACTTGCTGGGAGACAGTGACATGTGGCAAAAGGCCTGACTACCTCCACAAGGACCCTGGTTTCCAGAAAGGAGGCTGGGATTCCATGGCAAGATGACAAGCAAGGGTAACGGCCTGAGAGGGGACACCTCTTCATCTGCCCTGTCATCTCTACACAGTAAGGATCGTATCAAGACCCAAGAGAAATCAGACCAACAAGAGAGCCTCCCACAGTGCTGCCCTCTAGCATCCACACCATCAGCTGGAAAGTGTTTCTCCTGTGTCATTTCTGCAAAGACTACTCCTAGGTGGAGTGTGACTATGGGCAAGTATGGACTGCAGACACTAAGGCACGCAAGAAAAGCCCCATTGAAGGAGTGGTCCCAGTGTGCGTTGAGGGAAATGAAGTGATAGGACTGGTAGATTCAGGGAGTGGCCAGACCCTGATCCACCAGCAACTAATCAGCATGGGAGAGGACACAAGAAAGGTGATATTCCCCCAATGTTTCCACAGTGATATAAAACCCTACCCTATGTAGCAAGTGCAGCAGACTATGCGGGGATATTCAGTAAGCATACATGTGGGGATAGCAATCATGTTGGCCTATTCCAGGGGCAGCAATCTTCGGCACGTGGCCTATCAAGGTAATCCCCTGGTGAGCCATGAGACCTTTTGTTTACGTTGACCATCTGCAGGCACAGACCCCAGCAGCCAGGGTTCACTGATCCCGGCCAATGGGAGTTGCTGTGTACTCCATGAAGGTATGTGTACTCCTGGTTGAGAACCACTGTCATAGAGGAGTTCTTTGTGGTATATTACTGCATCAAACTTCAGTCATGGAGGGAGAAGAGTGGCCTGCTTCTTCCCCGTATCCTGTAGTAATATCTATGTCCTAACCACTTGGACATGCTTACAAGTCTGTTTTTCAGCTGTGTAACATTTTAGGGTGTAGCAACGAGCTCTTACTCAGCTTTGCTCCATTTCCCAGGGTTTGGCTCTGTAATTACAGCTTTCTATGTAAATTAATTTTCATTACATTTTTACCAAAAACAAGCTTGAAATTTTCACAACATGCTATCCTGAGGAGTATCAGGGCATGTCTACACTAAAAAAGTAAGTCGACCTATGTTAGGTCAACTTACAACCACAGCAGTAATGGGGAGCTCAGTTACTGCCCAGAGTCTCCTCGTGAGGAGTGTGGCAGCTACCCTGAGACTCCTGATCCCCATGGGGAGCCCGGTGGCTGCACTAAGGCTCATGGCTACCCACCAGGAGCTGCCCGAACTCCTGGCCCAGAGCTTCCCTCTGGGAGTCCAGCTGCAGTGCAGAGCTGAGAGCCCAAGGGGACAGCTGAGCTCCCAGCAGAGAGGAGCCATGCGCCACCAGGCAACACCAGGGCTCCATGTGGGGAGCTGGAAGCCTCTGGGCAGCAGTCCAACTGGCAGCAGGGAGCCAGGTAGGCACAGCCCAATGCGAAACCTGGGGGGAAGCCTGGCTCTAGCTAGAGCCCCTCACTTGCCTCCAATGACAGCCCAACTTTCTTGTCAATTTGACAGCTTCAGCATGGAGCTGTGAAATTCACAAGAATGACAGCCAACAGCTTATGTAAGTAACACGGTGTCTACACGGACACTGCATCGCCCTAACTACACCTACAGCGGCCCTTCCCCTCTCATGGACGTGGAGTTATTATGCTGGTGCAATAGGGCAGTTATATTAGCAGGAGCAAAAATGTAGTGTGTACACAGACCTGATTAGGTCAACGTAAGCTGCCTTACATCGACCTAACTCTGTAGTGTAGATCAAGCCTCAGAGTTGACTCACTCTCACTTCTCTCCTAGGCCAGCTGAGGAGTATTGCAAAGGCAGTATGCTCAGTCACTGGGGAAACAGCACTTCATGTTGCTCTGCAGTGACCCTATGCCATTTCAGGAGTGGTTTTTGTAGGATTCTAATAGAGCCCAAACTTTCCATTCAATGGATGGTCATTTGTGATATGCAGCTTTGGGCGAAAGGGGAGGAAGAAATAAAGCAGAAAAATGTCTGGGATTCTCAGCCTTCAGAGGACCCTGAGCCTCCAGAACAACAAAAAAAGCTAAAATTGAAATATTCATTGGTTCACTAATTGCAAAATCTCTACAAACTACAGTTTTCAATTCAGAATGTTACTGGTATATGTCTCCTCCTGATACATTTGCCTAGTATCCATAAATATCAGCTCACACATCATTGGATCTAAAAGAAAGTGACATGAATGCTAATTAGGATTAATAATATTCTTATACTCTCATCTGCAAAAGTTGGGTAAGACTGAGTAAAACTGCTGTATGCTGTCTATTTTACCCAGTCACACACTTTTCCATACAAATGAGCACTTGTTTTATGTCCAAGAGAGCGGCAATCCATCTTCAGATCATAAAACTTGCAAGAAAAGCAGAATTGCTATACAGAACAAGATATTCATTTGAAAAACATTACAAAATATCGCAAAGGAAATTGTGTTCATTATGTTTGCTTACCCACCAATTTATACAGAATTTTACATATGAAACTACACTGGTACTTAAAGCAGCTTTGAAAGCTCCATTAGAAAGTAAATTTTAGTATGTAAAGCCACATTCCAGTCAAGGGGACTTTTGTCTGTTTTGTATATTACCTATAGAATTCATAGGAAGCTCATGCCCAATAGCTGGGCAAGCTAGCAATACAGAGGAAGGAGCAAAAATTATTCCCATCCCTTGCACCACCTGTGCAATGGCCAAGCACGGTCATTGTCCCTCCCAGCACCCAGTGGGTCACAAGCCACCCCAAATATGGTGGGGAGGAGGTGAGAACTTGACTGCCTCCTCCAGCAGATTTACCTGGGTGCAATGAGAAGAGTACTGTGTTCTAAAGGATGATGTAGTGGGTGTGTTCCCCCTTCACATCTGGGACCTTCTGAATGAAGTGTACCTCTTTGAAACACAATCCTGCCCAGAGAAACTGCTTGGGATGTATATCACTCCTAATGTAAAACTATATCTCTCAGGCATAACAGACATTCTGCAACACATTATATTACACATTTTGACTTTGTGTATGGTATATAATGTTATAACAAAAATCTATACACATGAAAAGCAAAGGAATGAACATTTCAAAGTATGGCATTTGATGTCATGAAGTATTGATATAAAATAGTTGCACTATGGTTAATTGGTCAAAAACTGTTCAATAGGTAAGTCTTCTATCAATCCTTAGAAATGGAAGTTTCAATTTTTACTTCCATCTGGTTCTGAGGCCTTATACATAAAACTGATGAGAATAATTTTCACAGACTTTGGATGGACTACAGAAGAATCAGGCTTGATGCTTTTCAGAAGATGGCCCTGACATGACTTTTATTGGTCAATAGTAATAATTTTCAAATCTACCTTTGTAAATTTAAAATACCATTACTGATAAAATTTATATCATATTGTTCATTGATTTCTTATAAGGGTCTATAGGGAGCTTTTCCCTTGACCTTTCAGGATTATGGTCTTACTCCCAAATATGTAATTAAGCGAAATGAGGAAGTAAAGAGAGCCCAAGAAGAGTATGATGCATATGTCACGGAGACTCTGAGGCAAAAAGCCATGAAACGACTCTCTGATGAAGAAAGGGAAAGTCTCCTACAGGTATGCATTTTGACTTAGGTTTCATAGTGGTAAGTACAAAGAAAAATTAGATTTGTATTTCCATATAAGTAACAGGAAAGTATACAATGTATCAAAGTACTATGGTGCACAAGAAACAATGAATTTGGTTTGGCTTGCTTTTCACTAGATGGAGCTCTAGAATAATTATAGGTAGGGCTGGGCAAACAATCTTATCTGACTCAAATTTCACAGGTTTAGGATGCTCTGAAGTTCAGTTTTACAAGTATCTCCCATCTGGGGCTCCAGTTCTGGATCACTTCCCCCCAGGGCTTCAGTGAAGTCCGTGAACTTCCAGGCAACTACAGTGACTCAACACCAGGAATCGAGCTGCAGGATTAGTGCCTTTTGAGTCTTAGATAAATAGAACTTCCTCTTTTTTCCAAATTCATGACACCCCATGTTTAATGTATAGTGTATTTCATACAACATGCATTCCAAAATGTTTTCCAGTGTTAGGTAACACAGTGAAAAGGATTAGATAACAAATAATATCAGAGGGAGAGAGAAATAAAGAGATATAGACAAGGGGAAAAAGAGATGTTTTCAGCTGAGACTTGAAACAAGATGTGAGGTGGAGAGATACAGATAGGAAGACTATCAGAGATGTCAGGAGCTGTCAACAAGAAGGCTCTCGCACCAATAATGGCAAAATTTTGTAAAGCAAAAGAGAAGGCCACTACTATTTCTCAGTTTGCACCATGGATTGTGAAAGTGGTGAGTTTTATTTATAACCTCATAATAATAGTTACTATAGAGGAAGCATATTCATTATAAGTGCTGATTTACTGGCCCTTTGTAACATTTATTGCAGGGGGGATCCTACCATCTGGGCTGGACTTTCTCATGCTTATGCTTTTTGTTTGATAACAGTTGTTCTTATGTTTTTCAAATATCAGAATGTGATGAAAAGTACTTTTTGCTAGTTAAGAAATTTTCAGATACTTATTTTATTTAGATATTCCAATATCTTCTTTTAAATTCTTTATGATGTCACAACAAATAAATGGAAATAATTAGGGACAAAAATCTGAAATGTCTTTCAATTTCACTTACTTTGGGTATACTCTTTATGAGATAAAAAGAGTTTTGAGAATAGATTCAGTATATATTTCTCAGATTCAGAATTCATAATTTTTTATATAGGGCTAGATCATCAGTTTACAATCTAGCCTATAAGAAGGATCAACACATTATTATGCTGCCCTTGGAGCAGCCCTGGAGGGAGGTTTTGACTCTACGCTTTGGACTCCCCACTTCTCCTGGGAGGAAGTAAACTCCGATAGGTCTTGTGACGGAGTCAGACCAGAAGGGTATAGGAGAGTGCTGGAAGGCAGGTATATCAGCCTTAGGATGTGCAGGTCCTTGTTCCCTGGATAGCCAAACAAAGGCTACTCCAGACCAATCAAGACACCTGGGGCCAATTAAGAACCTTCTAGAAAGGAGTAGAAACAGCTAGCCTAATTGGGACACCTGAAGCCAATCAGGGACTGGCTGAAACCAGATAAAAACCTCCCAGTTAGTCAGGTGGGCTGTGGGTGTCAGGAGCTGTGGAAGGAAGTTATGCTGTTGGTGAGACTGAGTGGTGGACAACATATCATACAGAAGGAAGGAGGCCCTGAGGTAAGGGTGAAGTGGAGTTTGAAGAAGCAGGGGCTGCTGTGGGGAAGTAGCCCAGGGAATTGTATTGTGTTTTGTGCCTAAAAGGTCAGCCATCTTAGCTGATACTATTAGGGTCCCTGGGCTGGAGTCCGGAGTAGAGGGCAGGCCCGGACTCCCCCCTTTTCCATCTTCCATACTGGCCTGTGATGAAGGTAACTCACTAGGTGGTGACTCTTGCCAATTATACTGAGAAAGGGAGGTCACTCTGGGGCCTAGATGAGTTTCTGAGGCCCCTAAATCTGCCAGGAAGCGCAGGACCCACAAGTACAGACTTGGAGCTTTGTCACAGTCTATACACTGAAGTCCATGAGAAAGCTCCCATAGTCTTCAGTGGTGCAGGATCAGATCTGAATTGAACACATTAAAAGGTGCCTCTAAATGACAAAAATTAATGATTCTTCTAGGAAGGTTTCAGAAATCCTGTATTTATTTTCATATTTAAATACAAAACTGCAAAGAATGCCTCATGTCTGCTGAATTACTACTAGCTTCATACGTATATTTTACTGCCTTTGATTGTAAAGAAAAATAACATTACAAATCAGCAAGTAAACAGGCCCAAATTTCTGCCTTTAGATGCACATGCTTCCATAGTCTTTTTTTAATCATTTAGAGACTGCATTATCAGATTATCATTAAAGATTTTGAAAATACCCGTTACAAATAAAATCATGCACAGATACCTGATACAAATACACAGATAAAGCAAGTCTTGTAATGCCAAGTGTAGTTACTTTAGAATGCCATTTTAAATCTGTAATATATTAACGTTGCATTAAAATGTAAGCATTGCTTCGATCACGCTACTTATTTTAGGACACCAGGCCAAATTCATTTTTGCTATTACTACATTGACTTTTAAGAGATTAATAAATTGTGCCCATTTATTTTGACCCATTAAATATTATAAAGATGTTAATCAATTTTTTTAACTTCTGTTGATTGTTACTGGGAGGTGAGCACATATCATAGGGCAGAATGTTAATATTGCTAAATATTTTATATAAATTCTAGCATTTCAACAAAATTATTCTCATAAGTTTTCTTTTCATATGATGGATTTAGGGTCTGAAAAAGAATTGGGAAGAGGTACATCATGAGTTTCAGGGCCTTTCTGTAGACATAGACACCTTACCCAAGAAGATTCGCAAAGAAAGGCTGGAATCACAGATGAAACAACTGGAGCATGACATTAATACAATTGAGAAGCACAAAATTATCTATATTGCAAATAAGTAAGAACTGCCTTAAAGAATTTTTTCACCCTGAGAAGAAAATGTAGATGCCTAGAAGAAGGAAGTGAAACAAGTCCATCTTATTCAGAGAAAGAGAAATAGCTAATTTATACAAATATAATAGAATTTTAGCAAGTTGTTATATTTAAGGAATTTTTCATCTATATAATTCACATATTTTTTCAAATAAAATTCTATATTAATTTTCAGTGAAGAAATACAAGTTTTATTTGTTATTAAAGTAAATCTCTTATCTAGTTTTCCTATGAATATTATATAAGTCTGATAAAAGACACAGTTTTGATATGTTCAAAACACTTATTTTTGGCATGGAAATGCTAAGTAATTTAACTAATTCACCTTAGAAGTGAACTTGGTAAATACACTGAGGTTGCATATGACTGCATACTAGTTATTAAAGAATTGCTAATAATGGAAAGTGTTGGATCATTCTATTTATAAACAATTGGGTTGCTATATCATATGCTTGCTTTATTTATTCATTTATTACTAAGAACAATTTTCAATATATTTAGCGGAGGCCACTAAAAAGTGTAACCTTCCAGCAGTAGTGTTATCATGGACACATGGGCATGACTGGGGCATAATGCAGTGTTGGTATATTATAAACTACAATTGCATTTTTCATGAAAACTAAAACTTTGCTTCTCCTTCCTGTTGCTTGTTTCCCACTTTAAAACATAATGCTTTGTTTATGGCATTTCCATAGTAGCTAACAATTATGCTGTCATAGATAAAAACTGACTAAAGGTAGCATCAGGAATCAGAGGTCTTGAACAGGACTCTTAGAATGTATCTATACAGCAAAGAAAAACCTGCATCTGACCTCTGCCAGCCAACTTGGGCTTGTGGGGTTGGGCTCTGGGGCTGTTTCATTAATTTTAGCCGCAGGTTTTTCTTTGCTGTGTAGAAATACTAGGCAGCCCTATCTTGCCATCCAGTGACCTGCTAACAACTGCCACAATAGCAGCTGAACTCAGAGGACTCTGGTCCTGAAATCTGATTGGTGGAACACTAGGAGTCCTGACTGGTCCCCAGCCTCTGTTTTAACCCAAGCACAGGAAGTTGTTCATGCAACTGAGTTCTCCCTATCTGTGACTGATTTCCCTGCAATGCCTGCTCTTGCTACCAATCTCCTGGTAACTTGACCCTGCCTGACACGTGAGTCTTAGATTTTCCCTTTGGCTTGCCTTGGACTTTGACCTCCTGATATCTGACCCAGACTGACTTTTGCTACAACCACTAGCTCAGGTTTCCCACGCCCTGGTCATAACAGTTTGCAATGTTAGGCCACAGGCGTGGACCACTTAGACCACAGGGTGGATCTGATGCCAACAGAATGGACCTGGCTAAACCTTTGGGAGCACTGGATATGCTTGAGGTGGGCTTCACGCATTCAGGTGAACCGCCAATTACTGCAGGCCCAAGTTATCCAGCTAACTTCGGCAAATGAGCTCTTGCCAGAGTAAGTCACACAGTTGTATGCAGAAAATGCCACACTCTAGACATGACTCATGCAGCCCTGTTCCCTGATACAACTGTTAGAATGGTGTGATGGTACTTTCCAGCCTTTTCAGGGTTTTATAAACAAGTGTCGCTTTCTGTTCATGATGTGTCCTCAGTGCTATAATACTGATCGTGGAAAGGTGAGCCTGGTTATCAGCCTGCTGTCTGTGGAAGCATCAGACTGGGCCTCCCCTTTATTGAAGTATGACAGCCCAGTACTGTTGAACTGGGAGGTCTTCCCCCAAGCCATGTCAGTATTATTTGATGACTCCACAGCAAATGGTGGAGGCTGCCCTAAGGAAGCTCTGACAGGGACAAGGCACCATTGCCTCCTATGCTGTGCTGTTTCAATGGCTCACAGTCAAAAGAGACTGGAATGAGGTGGCACAAGCATACCAATTCTGATTGGGGCTGCAAGAAGAAATTAAAGACGAATTAGCCTGAGTAAAGATGCCCACAAATCTGGATGCCCTTGTGAATATCACCATCCATATAGACAATTGGTTACAGGGACAAAGGGAGTTAAAAATGGGGGGTCTTGAAACCTTTCAGGCCAGGTACTGGCTTTTTCACCACTGCCACCTGCCAAGCCAGTGTAGGTGGATGTGTGCTGTTGATAGCTCACCCTCACAGAAAAGGAATAACAACAACAGTACCACCTCCTCTTCCACTGTAGTGAGTCAGGTTACTCCATCTCTGGCTACCCCATATGAACTCCAAAAAATCAGGGGAAAAAACTCCAACAAATTTCAATCTGATTGGAACACATCCAGCACCCTGCTTGATGGCTCCCCACTTATAGGTACCAGTCCATTAATACATACCTGCGGTGTCCCTGCAGAATCCAGTCCTACGAGCCCTCATTGACTCAGGTACAGCTGGCTGCTTCATAGATGCAGTGGCAGCCCGGATCCTGCAGATTCCTCTGTAATGCAAGGCCTGACCTTTTAGAGGCTATTAATATTCTGGCCCAGTAACAGAGAAAACTGTTCCCTTGACACCTGTGAGTCAGGGACACTGAGAAAAGTTACAATTTGAAGTGATCCATTCTCTACACTTTCCCCTGATCCTCAGTATTTTCCTCCACAACCTGCTCATTCGGTGGCAGGCACAAGAAGTTTGTTCCCCATCAGAGTTTTGTCAGCAGTACTGTTGGGGACCAGTAGCTCATCCAAACCTCGAGACCCAGATGAGGGTGGCTATCCAGGCAGAACTTTGCATTGAAGCCACATCTGAAGTCCCTTCAAGATACCAGGTCTATACCAATGCTTTTGAAAAGAAGAATGTGGAAACCCTACCTCCACACTGGGACTATCACCACCTAATAGAGCTGTATCGAGGTGCAAAAATACCATTTTGGATAAATTTATGCCATGTCAGAAATGAAGCTGATCATGCTCTGAGAATATCTCCAAGAGAACCTGGCCCAGAGGTTCATTTGCAAGGTGACCTTGGAGGCTGGTGCACAAGTCCTCTTTATCAAAAAGTCTCTGACTCTTCGATTACCATGCATTGAATCAGATAACTACCAGGAATCATTACCCACTCCTCATTCCTGAGTTGCTGGATTTCATGAGAGTTGCCCATATTCACGAAGTTGGACTTCCGGGGAGCAAACAACCTTATGCAAATCAGGGAAAGGGACGAACGGAAGACTGCCTTCCGGACCTGGTATGGCAGCTACAGATATCTTGTAATGCCCTTTGGGTTGACCAACTCCCCAGCCACCTTCCAACATTTTATAAAATGATGTGTTCTGAGACATCTTGGCCCAGTAGGTAGTAGTCTACCTACACAACATGTTGATCTTCTTGTAGCCCAGTGGGCTAGTTTGCCTTTGTTATATTCACTGCTACTGTAGCCCAGTGGGCTAGCTTGCCTTTGTTATATTTACTGCTTTGCATTATATTCAGCAACCTACAGGCCTATATCCTGTAAGACCTTAGCTTCAGCAAGTTAGCATAAGGCTTGAGGCCTATGAACTTTGAACAGGTAAACTTTGCACAGATAAATGGCCCAATGAAAACCCCAAGTATTTGGGGAGCTGAAGACAGAATTTAAGAGGAAGTTCTGACCACAGGTACATAATTCAACCACAGAAGTATTCTGGCAACAAACTGACGTAC
The DNA here is from genome assembly GCA_007922305.1 of Dermatemys mawii. NCBI lineage: Eukaryota > Metazoa > Chordata > Testudines > Dermatemydidae > Dermatemys > Dermatemys mawii. Next base: position 21,286,030 of record ML677349.1, read on the forward strand.
ATAACAGGTACATGAGATACATCTAAGGCTAGCCTGCTTGCTTGCTTATATATTTTTTCTTGTAAGTTTCTTATAGGTTTGGTTGTATTATTATAATAGGTTTATAGGTTTATATTACAGTATATTTTGGCTGTAACAAAAGGAGCCTGCAGGCCACATCCTGTATGATGAGCTAAGGCAAAGTTAAGCATACATACGTTTGGGACCTTTCACCTAGATAGATGGTGATGAGTTAAAGCATAAGGTCCATGTATGGCTGCGACCTTTAACATAGAGGATGAGTTAAGCAGGTTGACATAGGGACTTTCCTAAGTTCAGACCCTTTTAAACTTAACAGGTACACCACAAATTGGAACTTGGAAGGAACCGAAATAACCAGTTAGAAATAACAAGTGTGATACCTATTCACAAGAGGCCATGGTAATGAATTGATGATACGATGATAAGTTGAGATCATTGATATGCTATCCTATAGGAAAAAGACACTCCAACATTAGTAAGGTGAGGAAATACAAACAAGGAAAAGGGGAAAAATCCTCTACTAAATATGCATCAAGCATATATATTATATATATGTGTATATATATGTATTATAAAAGTGGCATCCCAGCATAAGGTCAGTAGGAGAAGGAAACATAGTCCTTCTCCTGCCAGAATGATGGCCACTGCTGATGATGGAGAAGGTGATGAGAAAGATTATAGATAACATTTCAGGTTGTTCTACAGGAGATGGCGTGAGTACATGGATGTGTAGATGTACATTCTGTCATATCTCTACCTGTCTTACACAGTTGGGATGTTTGTGACTGTGCTCAATGTATTAGTAAACTCTATTTGCAAATATAAAAGAGTTCCTATAGTATGAGTGTTGCAACTGTGCACGTCAGAATTCCCAACTATATAATCATTTGAATAATACAGGGCCTGATCTTGGGCAAGAACCTGTCAACCCTCAAAGTGATAACTGGGGATTCTTAAGTAATCTATATAATTAATACATAATCTAAAGATCAGACAACATTCTCCAGCTACCCTAAACAGCATACTGCTTATGTCCAAACAGTCCTGAAATGCTTTTTGCAGTGTGTGGCCTTTACACCAAGCTCAAGAAGTGTGCCTTTGATCAGGCCTCCATGGAATTCTTGTGCTTTATTTTATCCCCAGAAGGGATCCAGATGGACTGAAGCAAGGGTTGTAGCTGTTCAAGATTGGCCAGTTTCTTCACACAGTATGCACCATGCAATGCTTTCTGGGGTTTGCCAATTTTTAATGATGATTTATCCTGCATTTTTCAAAATAAATTAAGCCCCTCACCACTCTCCTCCAGAAAAATACCCAGTTCCATTGGTCTCCTGAGGCCCAGCATGCATTCAACCAATCAAAACTCACCTCTACTACAGCACCCATATTGGCTCATCCAGATGTCAGATAACCCTTCATTGTATAAACTGACCCCTCTAGTATGGTGATTGGGGCTATCATCTCTCAGCAATTCGATCCTGAGCAAGTGTGACACTTGTGCACTTACTACTCAAAGAAGCTCACTCCCACAGAGATAAACTCTGAAATACTTGATAAAGAACTCCTGATGATAAAAACTGCCTTTGGAGAACGGTGGCACTACCTAGAAGGAGCTTGCCACCCACTCCAGATATTTGCCGATCATAAAAATCTGGAGCATCTACAAAGGATGAAAGCCCTAAACCAGGAGCAGTTTTGACAGGCCCTATTTTTTTAATGATTTTATTTCACTATCACATACCTCCCTGGATCCAAAAACAGCAAGGCTGATGGTCTGTCCCAAAGGTATGGTATCAACTTATGAAATCCCAGCCAGGAACCACCCTCATTCTCAAACCCTATAACTTTCTCTGTGCAGCTTGTTGCCAGGATATATATAGATTGATATGCTAAGCCTCTGTTTCAGGAATTCCACCTAATAAACAAGGTATTATCCACAAGCAACTCCATGATTCCCAGGAAGGGATCACATATGAGAGGGAACATGTCTATGTCCCCCCTGGCCCTGCAAGAGTTGGAGTCCTGCAACTATGCCATGATTTCCCCTTTGCAGGACATTTTGTCCGCTTCAAGACCCAAAGACTAATATCCTGCTCTTGTTTGTGGTCCCAGATGTGATCAATGATACAGTCATTCTTTGCCTCCTGCGATGTCTAGTGCCCATGTCAAGATACCAGGCCACAAGTCCTGTGGTCTCCACCAGCCCTTCAGCATCCCATCTGGACCCTGGGCAGCCATCACCATTCTCTTTATTGTAAAATGACCAGAGTCCAACAACTTTACAACAGTTTTGACATTAGTGGACCATTTACCAAAATGGCCCACTTCATCCCATGCACTGACCTTCTGTCCACTGAAAAGACAGCCCAGCTGTGGATTAGCTATGTAGTCTGCCTTCATGGCCTTCCAGAATTCATCATCTCAAATCGAGGGTCTCAGTTCACAGCCTGGTTCTGGCACAAAGCCCTGCACCTGCTGACGGTCTACATACGTTTTTCCTCCACTTACCATCCCCAGTCCAAGAGCCAGATGGAAAGGGACAACCAAACTCACAAACAGTATCTGCAATTCTACATCGATCACCAGGATGCCTGTTTTTCACTTCTCCCTTACATGCAATTTGCCTCCAAGAATGCAGACCATGCGTCTACAGGTCTACCTCCCCACACACCAATTCCACCCACAATTCCTGCATCCTCCCCCAACTCGGTCACCTCAGACTTAGTGCAGCAGATTTGTTGGGCCCAGGGAAAAGTGAAGAAGTACTTGGAAGAGCAAGAGCAGCCCACAAGCAGTATGTGGATCAGCATCAACAGCAAGCCCTACCTACTCAATGAGACGAAAGGTATGGCTCTCCAGAGAGCACCTGCATACCAAGAGACCTGTTCGCAAGCTGAACTTTTGTTTCCTTGGTCCTTTTAAGATCCTGCAATGAGTTAATCTAGTCATGTTTGAACTTCAGCTATCCCACTCTCTGTGGGACGTACGTGCTCCTGCACTTGTGCAAGCATGCCATAGGAATCACCAGAAAATGCCTAATCCTACATCACCCTGAGAGACTCCTTGGGGAGGAGATGATGTCAGGGACTGTGGGTCTTGAATGCTGGTCTACAGGGCTCTCAGGGACTAGGCAGTCCTGACCTACTACCCAGTGACTTGTGAACAGGTGCCAGAAAAGCAGCTGAACTCAGATACAGGACTTCAGTACTGGGATCAGATTGGTGGAGATCTGGGAAGTCCTAATTGGTCCCCAGCATCTATTTAACCAAAGAACATGCAACTGGGTTCTCCCTCTGTAGGACTGCTTTCTCTGCAATACCTGCTCCCGCTCTCTCCTGGTAACTTAATCCTGCCTGACTCGTGGCTTGCCTTGCACTCTGACCTCCTGGTAACTTGACCCTGTCTGACTCAGGACTCCTCGTCTGCTCATTAGGTAGACGACCCACCCCCCAGTTGTGACAGGTAGAAAGCTGATAGAGTGTACTTTAGGTCCTGATTCTCATTTTATGTTAAGGTCACTACACTAGTCTGGCAATTAAAAGGGGCCTTTATGTGGGTGAAAATTACAATTCTACTCAGTTTAAATCCTGATCCTGTGTTCATTGGATTCACAGAACTGCCCTTGAAGTCTGCTATGGGAGTTCTGGATATGCAAGGAATATAGGATTGGACCAAGTGACCTTGTTTTGAAGCAAGTATGTTTAGTAATGGAGGATAGCATATTTTGTGGAAGGTGCCAGCAGCTGTTGAATGTGTAATTTACATCTAGTGTTTACATAATTACTAATACTGTATATTTTAACAAAGAGCATGTGCTTTGGCAATGACTCAATGAAGTGACACACTATTTCTGAATTAAGTACACAGGCCTTTCTCAAAAAAACACAAACTTTATGTTTGTTGTGGTTGCTTCTAGTTTCAGGAGCGAAACAAAAGAAGTTTCCAATCTCAGGAGGGCTGTGGAGGAACTGCATTCCAGCCCAACTGCCTGGAGCATTGCACTGAGCTGGGCCAAGGATTTGGATTAGGGTCCCTCATTTGGCAGTACATTGGGCAGTCACTAGTCTGTTTGGGCTGCCATACTGATTTGATTTGTATAATCCATAATAGCATTTTTGCATGCAGATTGTTGAGACTTGGAATATTCTCCTCTTGAGGAATGTGCATAGCTTCTGTAATCATACAGAGAGGATATAATCTTTCCATTCATTTAAATATATATATTTAGGAGTATTATGAGAACTCCTGAGTGTAGATAAAATGTTATAATGAAAACCATTGAAAGTAGAGATACAAGGAAAACATTCTTATCCTTTAACTCTCTCCAGGAAGTTTGACAAAATACACGTAGAGAATCCAAAGAATGTAGCTCTGTATTAATATGTGCAGGAAGTGCCAATGATCGAAGTTGCAGTACACTTGAATCAGCTTGATATGCACTGTCAGTGTAAGGAAAGCTACAAAGGCAAATAATCTTCAATTGTTGTCTCTTTAGAATTGTTCCTTTATAAGTGAACAGAACAGAATAACAACAATAAGAGAGAGGGCTGAGTTGTTTTTATAGATCAATCTGTTCTCTGATCTGTCTGGCAGATCTTGACTCCAGTAATCTGTTTGTCTTGTATGGAATTCACTAGAAGCAGAGAGTCCAAATTGGGAGCTACAGTGCAGCTCAATGAGCAGAATTTTGCTCTTTCCTTTTTTTTTTTTAAATAAATATGTACAAATAGTAATGTAGTAATAAAAATGTGGGACCTCAAACATTTCTTACAGCTCATTTCAACACCAGAGTACCTCCTGTGGTTCTCATTTGCAGAGAAATTAATATTCTTCAGCAGGAACCTGCAAACTGACCCATCTTGGGTACCAGTATGATATTCCAACTATTGCCAAGGATGTTAAGAGAGGAAGTTGACTCAGAGCCGTGAAGAAAATTCTGAATTGCTGTGTTGGTGGTGGGCTTCCCTGAATGATGTAAGGTTATTCAGCTGAGGAAAAGCCTTAAATGTGAAATTCTAAACCCACTGAAGACAGCAAGAATTTTTCTATTGGCTTCAGTGGTCTTTGAATTGAGCCTTAAAAGAGCAACTGACAGGACAGTTTAAAAAACCACCCCCTAAGAATAATAATTAAGAGCATGAAGTCTTGCTACAGGTGGCAATTCTGGTTAGAAGGAACAGATGTAATTTTTTGTTTGATGCTACATTTGGCTCTTCAGATTAACTTTGCCAACTGTGCCCCACTTATACAATTGCACAGGATAATTGAATCTTGTGCTAGAATAAAATTCAGACTTGAGAAACTAATTATGCACTTCTAGATGTGGAGCTAAAACTTCACAGAACTTGAATGTGGGCTGCAGGTGGAGCAGAGCTCATTTGTACAAGTGCTGCATCTGCTGGTCAGCTTTTCAACTTGCTATAGCCTGGTATGGTACCACAGTAAAGAGTCTGAACCATATTCTGTCGTCAGGCTTTGTGCAAAATCATTAAGCTCAATGGGATTTCTGTCCACAGAGTGAGAGCAGGATCACTCTTTTCAAACATTTTATTTATCTTTTAGAAAATATTACATCATGTTCAGCTATTGATAAACCACATACAGAACAAAAACCTGTACAAAATTAAAAATAAGGTCAAAATACACGTAGTATAATTTTGTCAAACTGAAGTCCTGTGGCCTTCTCAATGATGATTAATAATATTAAAATGAAACAACTGGGAAAAAAATCACATTGCACTTATTTTTAATGTTTCTTTGATAAATAAGAGAGATACTGCTACAAATTGAGACAATTTTATGCATAGCAAAACTATATGCCTGTTTTTAAATACATGAAACCATGACAAATATCTAAGTGGCTGTCCTCCTAAAATGAAACTGTTTATATCTTGGAAGTATGGAATCAGATGTGGCATCATTGCAACAAGGGGAGTCCCCAGTAGTTTGGCGCAGACGGAGATCTTTAGACCTTGAGCCCATGCAGAGACACATACTCTGTGGGGATAGCTATGCTGCATAGTAAATCAGAGCCTGTGGGAACCTGTACCTGTGGGCTCAGTGTTTCCAAGACTGCACTTGAGTATCCACACTGCATTTTAAACCCGAATTTATAATTTCTGGATCTCCATACTGCACTACACAGACCCAAGGCAGATTTTCTGCTTCTGAAGACATGTCCAATAATGCCTAGTGCCCTCACCAGTTATAGCTTCTCCAGGCCTTTGTTCAGGTTGAATTGTGGGAAAACTTGTCTGTCCATGCCATGACCCTTGAATAGAAATTGTCTTAGCCCACGTCCAGATGGGCCATTTCTGGGTCTGCATGCTCCCAGCAATTGGAGCCAGCAACCCGGGTCCAGCACCAATAGAAGAATTTGTGCAGCTTGTACTTTCAATCCTATTTTAGGAGTCAGGCAGAGTATCCATGAGATGCTGGTGGACATTTTGGCAGCAGTTTTTTCTCCCGTTGACGACATCTTGTGGAGAGTGGTACAGCCCTAATATAACACACCAAAGTGTACATGGTGCGACCTTGTGATTGGAACAGGAGTCTTGCCTAGTGGTCAGAGCAGAATATGGCAGCATGGCCAGGTGACAAACCAATGGTTGTAGTCAGGAGTTCTGAGGAAGGTAAGGACTAGGCCTGGAACGGGAGCAAGCACAGATTGGAGCATGGGCTAGTACAGGAAGCAGGTTTGGTGCTGCTGTGGGCATTGAACACACTGAGTGACCGCTGCCTGCTACTGTTGCTACAAGGCTTAAATGGTGATCTGTTGCCCTTTCTATCCAATCAGGTAGCACAGTCACTACATGAGGGTTTACTGAGCCCAAACAACCTCATTGGGTTGCTAGGCGACTGTGCCCAGAGTCACGTGAGCTCTTGACACCTGGCAGTGGCAACCTGTTGGTTGCCAGTTGCCATAACCATAGATTCCCCATATGTGGACCAGCACTTTTGAAACAGGGCCATGAGCAGGGGGAATTTCCACTGCTACCGGCTGCCTTGGGCAGCAAGTGGGACCTGGTGGCAGGTAAAAGTTAAGGGCAGGTCACAGGCTTCTGTGAATGTTTCTTTATTGCCCATGACCTATCCGTGACTTTTACTAAAAATATCCATGACAAAAACTTAGCCCTATTTATAAATTAGGAAGAATAATATATGAAAAGTGTAAATAATTCTGTCATAAAATTGTACAGGACTAACTTTTATATTTTGTAATACCAATGGATATCTATTTTCTAGCATCTGACTAGAAATAGGATAGACTTAAAAATACAGTTTCCAAGCATATCAGTATACAATTTATTCAATAATACTGTTTGTCTCTCCTATATACTACTAAATTTGGTTTCAGTCCTACCAAAATCTTTTGAATGGCAATAGCAAGTGGGAAATGCGGTACATTCCACACACATCTGAGGTACTTTCTTTAGTAAGTTACTTTTGTTACTGAAACATTGGTGTACGTTTCCTTTTTGTCATAAATGTAATTGCACACTGGAAATAAAATATGCAAAATTAACTGACAGTTGAAAATGCCTCAGCTCTTGTACTTTATTCATATTGAGCCACATATGAATTATTTTTCTTAAAATGTATTCAGCATTATTTTCTCAGTAGCTTGATATGTGCATCTTTGCAAGGGGTTATGCTCTCTAAATCATTATACTAATAACAGTATGCTCTTGAAAGTCAATTATTTTTCTATTTTCTATATTTTCTATTTTATCTGTTTTATGCCACTGACTAATACAACCCTCTCTCATTTGAATAACCCCTACTGATGTGAAAAGGTTTGAAAAAACACTGCTGTAGCCTATCAGTTGAATCATTTCATTACAGGGCCTTGGGTGAAGGCGATGAAAACCTGTGGGTCAGATTTTAAAAAAAAATTAGCCGGAAGAGAAGGGGGGCTTCTCCTCACACTGCCTTCTTATCAACAGAGTGGGGTATGTGTCTTCCATTGCCATGATCATTGTGGTGTTGTATAGTTGTGTTCGGATGCTTCCTCCTACTGCTAATCACTTTTTTTGGACAGTATTGTCTTTGAGACAAATGATCCCTTCCTTCTCTTTCACAGTGACCTATATGAAATTGTTAGAACAACAGAGCCAATTAACTTTGGGCCATGGCCCCTTTCGAAATTCTTATTTCACTGACTGATACTGACAGGAGAAAACGGCCGAAATTTTCAGAAGTGTCTAGTGATCTGGGGTGCTTAACTGGAGACATATTAAAGGGATTCCATTTTTGAAAAGTGCTGATCACCTGCCTGCCGAAGATCAACCACCTTTAAAACATTTCAAACTGGGTACTCAAATCACTAGTGACACTTGAAAATCCTCGCTTCTGTGAAGGAGATGTCTGCGGTGAGTCTAATCCTGCATTCCAATGTTATAGTTCTCTACAGCAGTTGAATTTCAGGAGGTGGCTTCTACAAAAGTGTAATATAATTAGACTGGACCTTTTAAAGGAGGACACATTGGGCCCAATTCTGCCCTCCAATACACTTGTATAACCTCACTGGGCGGAAAGGTAAGCAAACCAAGGCTGTAGCATGGAGAGCCACACTACAGTTTGGCATAAAATGAACCCTTATGCCGCTAGTCACATGCTTCTTTAAATGCTTCAGATTCTTATACCTTGGAGATTTTGCAGTTACAGAGTCTGTTTTGGGAAAAAAAATCCTAATTAATAAAATAATCTGTAAAAAATCTCTAGCAATTACATTCAATACATAAGGACTGACCCATAACCTATTTACAATTTCCTGACTCTGTTTCTCATGGCCATAAATGATTAATGAATTTGGTAGGAACAGCTTTTTATGGAAATAATGCTTCATCATTCAGATTTAAATATTTTTCTCAAAAGCTGAGAAAAAAATTATTCACATAATATTATCAGAAATAAATGCAAACAAAATATACTTCCTTTATTATAACACAAACTTTACATTTCAGCTAGAAGAACATTATATTAATAACATATATACATGGATAGCAAAGCAATATCTTCAGGAGCCAGAGATCTGCCAAGTAAGGCTGTCAGTCATTCTAACCTAGCACAATGAAATTAATAAAAAAAAAAGTTAGCTTTGTATTAAAGATGCTTATCTTGGACCAAATATGTCCAAGATGAAAGTTTGCCAAGCAGTCTATAATATTCAGATTTAAAGGTCATACAAAAAATTTGTTGCCATCTTGAATGTCAGATTTCAACCTTCTATTGCAGTAGCTGTGCCATTTTATGATATAGGGCTGGACTGTGCAGCCTTTAACCAAGTTAGTGAGCACTGATACACACACAAGTAGCTCCACTGACTTCAGTTGAATTGCTCATTGGAATTAGTGCTCATCAGTGAGAGTAAAGACTATACATAGCGGCTGAGTGTTACAAGTCTCACTTGGAGATTCTAGATGTAGTAGTTTTGCTGAATTCTGGGGTTGAACAAGGTGTCAGGAATGCTCATCCTAGGCTGCAGAGCCACTCTATAGCTGATATGCTGCAGTAGCCACACTAAGGGCTTGTCCTCACTTGGCGTGGCAGAAATTGGTCTTTTGGCAATCAATTTATCGCATCTTGTCAGGACACGATAAATCGATCACCAGCGGCGCCGCGGTCGACTCCGGAACTCCAGCTCGCCACGAGGAGTAAGCCGGAGTCGACAGGGGGGCGCGCCGCTGACCGCCGCCGGCGTGAGGATGGGAGGTAAGTCGGCTGTAGAGACGTCGACTTCGGCTATGTTATTAACATAGCTGAAGTTGCGTATCTACAGTCGATCCCCTGCCCTAGTGAGGACCAGCCCTAACTGCTGCATCCTCCCTTCCGTAAGTGATAGGAGGCTCCGTCCAGTCCATCTGCCTAGTTGGACAGCTCTGCCCAACACCCCTCTGTGCTGCTAGATGCAGTAAAACTTCTTGGAGCTCTGCTCAATGGTCTTCAGCATGTGTCTAATCCTCTACCATAGTGGGACGTTGGTTTTGATGCATTCAGAGTATTCAGCAATCACTTCTGTGTAGGTTGACCAGAGAGGAAGTGTGAAAAATAGGGACAGGGAATGGGGGGTAATAGGAGCCTATATAGGGAAAAGACCCAAAAATCGGGACATCTGGCCACCCTACTTCTGTGGGTGCAAGATTTGCTGCATAATTAATATAATATCTTATCCCTATAATAGTTCAGAAAATCTGAAACCATATCTAAAATTACTGAGTAATTATGCTGGTATAGCTTGAAATATTGAACCTAGCACAGTACTTATTATTTTACATCTTATTTGATTTTCATACATTAATTACATCTTATTTTTTATTGTATTCAGTGATTCTTTTGTATGAAACTGCCAAGCTGAATGTCTTGTTCAGCAACAATAATGGGATTTACCTGCTTTTCCGTGGCCAGGAACTACATGATATTTTATAAACAGTTAGATTACTTTCTGTTCTGATGCCCCCAGTAAGTTAAGAACAGAGTTTCAGCTTCGGCCCTGAATTTCAAGGCTTTTGCCAATTTAAGCCACACACTTGATATACTCTGGATTTTCCTGCTTTCTTTATTTTTAATGCTTATTTAAAATCCACAAAGATAAAACATAATCTTTATTCATGTTGCATATTGAAAGGGATTTTTAAAATGTTTGTAATACATACTATTGTCTGTAATGCATAGATTCAAAGGGTACAACCTGCTTAAAATAAGAGTTTTTAATGGAAATGCAGAAGTTAATATATTGTGTAATTATTTTTGTCTCATAGTTTTATTACTGAAACTGCTCCTCAACACTCTATCTTTCTTTTTTGCCATGAGTTATGGCTATGAATAGATGGATGCTGTATGCATTGCTTTATGACCTTCCTTAATAGGGCAGGAGGGTGAAATGACATTTAACTCAAATTAAACAGTTTGTTCTGTGCAGATCTATGAAAGAATTCTTTTCATATGGGCCTCTCTTACAATACTAGCTGTGCACTTTGGGCATGACTCTGCCTTGTATTTTGTTTCCTAGTATGTATCTTTTTCCAACTACTTCTTGTGGTTTAGGCTACGTATCGAGATCTACATTTTGTATGAGTTCATTGTTGCATTCTCTTTTCTTTATTCCCTTTGATCATTTCCCATGATTGTGAATCTAATGGCAGTGTTTATTCTTTTCATCCTCTTTCTAGCTAGTAAACAGAAAGTAAACAGAGAAAGAAGACTAGGAAAGCATCTCTGGAACGCCTGATGATTTTTCAGCATTAAAGCTCACCATCAACAATCATGCTTTGGCCTTTATTATAAAAGGTATTGATGACTTACAATAAGATCATTGTACTTTAGCTGACAAATTAATTAAAGGTCATTATAAATTTTACTTTCAGCTTATGCCTAATCATAACATAGAACATCTTTGGCAACTTTCAGTTCCTTACAGAAAAAGTGCATCATAAACACAGGGCTAAATTCATTCTTCTTATTATTCTATTGGCTTCTGTGGGCTCACACATGGGTGAATTTGTATCACTGATTTTATACGCAGGCTAAACAAAATGTATTACATAATTTAAAACTTAAGACAAATATATTGCAATAAATAAACTGAAATGGAAAAAATGTGATAGCCTACACTGGTTATCCCTGAAGATAGCACTATTCTTAAGCTCTACTCCAATTATGCTTAGCCATGATTCACTAGTTTTCTAGTTCCATTACTCTTATTTTCTGGCATTGACACAATTCAGTACATTTCTGAAATGAACCCTGTTTGTAAAATTGTCCTGGGAAAGAACACTGAGGGGAAGACTGACAGAACATTGCTAGTTACCAGACTTTAAAGGAAAGAACAAACACTTCTTGCTTACATTTGTCACTGTAGTGGTACTAGGCATTAATTACAGTCACACGTGTAATTTAGCTAGCTTTGAATTTGAAAAGCCTGGTTCTGTGACAAAGAAAGAATGGAAGCCATGACATGGACACAATTAAACATGAGTATATTAGATTTAAGGAGGACTACTGAGGCTCTAGACTGACTTCTCACACGCTTCTGATCTATAAGAACTGAAAACCAAAGAAGTGCCTATGGATCTGGATCAGTGATTTGATTCAAAAATTTAAATTAAACAGATTTTGTCTTAGGTTAAGATTTATTAACTTTCTTCCTGATTATTTGCTGGAGACACTGACAAGAAAATGAGAATCCAGAGATCTGATGGCTTTTTATACATCTTTAATTATTAAGAAATATATTAAAGTACATAAGTTTAAGAGATGGACACTTGCTTGATAATGATAGTGTGTCTGTGGTTTTTTTTACGTGACTTTAGTGCTTGTGAAAGGTGGTAAATTGACGGCCAGCCTTATAAATCCAAAAAAACACAGCATAAATAGCAGCAGTACAAACTTCACTAAACTGGAGGGACCACTTCCAAGGATGGAAAAACCGCAGTTCAGCTTCCATACTCTTTCAACTGTTGACATCACTGCTCTTTCAGTCTACTTCAGTTCCACTCGTGTTGATGTTCTTTTATATAGATATTTATCCATTAAATGGATGAAGACTACACATTTATTTCACACAAATCACCAAAAAAACCATCAAATGGTAACTGTTAGGTACTATACAATTGGACCAGATTTTAAGCAGAGACCTTCACAGTGAAAAATCTTCATTGATATCAGCCCCATAGGTCATCCACTCCCTCATGTTCTGATAGTGTTCTTGATTGAATGTCTTATGTTTATTTTCATTACTTGCTACTTTTTAAAAGTGGTGAACCAAATTAAAAATGCCTGTCTAGTCTGCCATTGGGGATCATCTGTCAGACCATATCTTGCTATGGACCAATCTGTTCTCACAGCCTTACATACCACTTCTTTTTCAACTAACCTACTTGGACTTGTAAAATTCTACCAGCCACACATTTATAAAATAAGTAATAGAGCAAGTCATAGCTTGAAAACCCCACTTGGCTCATCGCTCTGGGCCATTAGAAATTTTACCCAGAAGATTGAGCTGAGTGGGGCTCTCTCTTCCTCCAGATGGCAGGGTGGGAAAATGGCAGAACAGCTCAAAATTCATTCTCTTTTAACAGGAAATTAGAGGTAGACAGTGATCAGAGTGGCCCAAGAGGAGGATGCTCCTTTTCAGGAGAAGGGAAGGGCTGAAAGCAGAGCAACTGTAGCTGTTACGGTTTTCATAGGATCAGAAGAGGGAAGGCAGGGAACAGAATGGCTCCCAAACTCCTGCCCCCTTAAGAGGAGGAGAGGAAGAGTGAGGAAAGAAGACCCTAGGTGGAGAGAAGGAGCTGGGAGGTCAATGTCATTTTCAACACACCTGGATAGAGTAGAGGCAGAAGTAGCACAGGAGGTCTTCAAAGATGGAAGGCAGCATTAATTGATTAATGACTGCAACCACTTGCTATTTGGCCTCCCTGACACCCAGATTGCCCCTGTGTCTAAACAAAAAAGCTACTGCTAATATTATGCTGCTCATCTGTCATTCTGATCATGTCACTCCATTTCATCCATTCACTGACTTCCCTTCCTCCACTACATCAAATCCAAGCTTTCTCCACAACTCTGTCCTTATCTGTCTCTTTTAATGTTCCTCCATTCTGTTCACTCTGCCAATGATGCCAGCTCTGACACATCATTTGCTTGCTTCTCTTATTAATCCATCTGCAACTTCTTCTCTCACACCCTGTGCATGGAGCAGACACCACCTTTTCCTTATTCAAGTCTCTTGAAATGACCATTTCCACCATGACATTTACAAATAATTGTAAGAGTTATAATATTTGGGATTGTCTATATTCCTGTATTAAAATAATAATATTGTGTTTTTCAAACTCTCTTGTCAGGACATAGCTAATCACCACCTTGCCATCTGACCTGTTTGGTGTCCTGTGATGGTTCTCAGAGTACCCAGGACTGAGAGGAACCTTCTTACCCGCTAACTCCAGTGTGAGGGACTCTTGCCTGTGATAACTGGGCATTAGTTCCCTAGCACTTCCAGTCTTTGAGCCACTCAAACAGGGGTGAAAATAACACAGAAGACTTACCAGTACGGTGGCCCGGCTCTGGGGCCCTGGAAGGGGTGGGTCCACAGGCAGAAGGAACAGGGCTGAGAGAGGGGGTCAGCCTCCCCCGGACAAACCATCCGTGCTGCCTGGCCCATGCCACGTGGAGCTCTGGCGGCAATTTAAAAGAGCCCAGACCTCTGGCTACTGCTGCGGTAGTGGTGGCAGCGTCTGGGAGCCCTCGGCCCTTTTAAATCACCAGCCTCGGGGCAGCTTTCCCTTTAACCCACCACCCCCTTCCCCATCGGCGTCCCTACTGGCAGGGCCGCCAATGGAGGGAGGCACAAAAGGGACAGCAACATTAAAGCACTGCCACAGCAGCACTTTAACATTGGCTGCACATGGGCCAATACCAGCAGCCACTTACTGATACGCTGTACTGGCCTACTTTCACCCCTGCATTCAAGCATTTCCTTTTGGGCTATGCCAGCCTTATCCTTCCCTTGCAGGTTAACAAGAGGTGCACCCCAGTCACTTTGACGAATTCCCCTTTGATATCCAGTCCCTGATATTGGCTACTCACAGAAATTCAGATCCTCTGCCCCAAAGGAGAAGTGTACCCCAGTTTAGCAGTTTTACCTTAAACCACCGCTCCTGTATAGCACACAGCTCTTTTAATTAAACAAAAGAAGTTTACTTAAAAAATAATAGAGATTCCACTAGAAACAAGAGAGTGATAGAAACAAAAGCTTATAATTCAAAACAAAATAAATGTGAACTAGGACCTACACTTATTAATAGTTACCATTTATATCTAATAAATTAGGTTTCCCCCCAAATTTCAGTCTGTTACAGAGCTATCTGGCTTCACAGTAACTGGGATCCAATCTTTCATGAAAAACACACCTGCTTAAGATGTCTCTTCAGTGAATAGGTCCAGAGGGCCTGTGTAATACGGAAAGTTTTTTGTCTTTATGAATAGACAGGGTGATCCCCTATCTGTTATAATATTCCTTTTTACCTCCATATGGTTTTAATTGTTTGCAGTTGTCTTTGATGGTTTTTCATTGACAGTTCTGGGATAGGGTAAGAGTAGGCAACTAGCCAGGGAGACTGGACACAATCCCGTTTGAAAAGGTCATCACCAAGACAAATGATTTCCCGGTGACTACTTTTTCCTCCATTGGCATAATTTTCAATATACAGCAGTTATATTATTCCTTAAATATTGCCTGTACACGCATCTCACAATGATTATGAGTACTGATAAGTTTTAAGTTTTCAGTTGAGACCTTACATGTTATTCTTTATGGACAAATACCCTGTAAGCAACTTATTTGATGTAGTTTTTCAGGCCTGGGACTAGAGTTGTTTACAAAGAACAGAGCCTATGTGTCAAACTCACCCTCTTTCCTATTCTGTCATTCTGTTTTTTCTTTTCTTTCTCGGGCTGTAAGCTCTTCAGGGCAGATAACTTCTATATTTGAAGTGTTTGATGTACCATGAGCATTAGTGGAAACAAATATTTAGTAACAATAATTTGACTGGGGGATCTGAAGCATGATTAATTTATTTGGAAATGCACAATTGACTTATGGGTGGGCAATAAAAAAGGACCAATGGAAATTAAATATACATGACATCTGGAGAGTATAGCAGCATCAGTCTAATTTTTCATTTGAAGCCCTATTGTAAGGAACTGAAAGATCAGGGTATAGAGCAGGTTAAGTGCATTTGTGACATATACTATATCTTAATAATAAAGCTTACTGCTTGTATACACCTAGCACAGTGGGCTCCTGGTCCATGAATAGGGCTCCTGGGCACTACAGTAACATAGATGATAATAATATAATATCCCCAGGGCCCAGAAATGAATTCAAAGGTAGTCAATTAGTGCTTGCTGGAGGCTTTTGCTTGTAGATGCCCAGGCATACCCCGAGGCCGGATGTAAACTAAGGTCTGCCCATTGTTTCTATCTTGGCACACACCCAGTGCCTGCTCACTATCACAGCCTCTTAGCCTGAGTTTATTCACTGCCCTCAAAGGGGGTTGTAAGCACATCCCTCTGTATGGGTCGGAGTCGCGTGAACACACTGCGTGATTCCAGGGAGCCTGTTTTCCATGCCCGGGACGGGAGGATGAGGCCCTAGTGGAGTTAGCCCCACGCCCCACTACATTGGGGGCTCTCTGGCAGGGGACACAGGCTATACAGGCGCACCAGGGTGAGGATGATGCCCCCAACTCCATTGAGCAGCTGTACATGCGGTATGTTGGGCGGGGCAATGCCCCAAATTCCCTCTGTTTGTGGGCGGGGCTGAACTCTGCGCTCCGCTGCTGCCCTCTGAATGAGGCACTGCCTCCCACAGAGTTAGGGAGAGGGGCGGGGGAGGGATCTCCTCAGCTCCCCTGTGAAGGGCAGTAACAGCCAGTGCAGTGTATTATACTGCTCCTTGTACGACTGTGCTACTTAGGGTGTACTGAGCATGCTCACATGAACTGAGCATGCTAAGTAACATCTGCTGAAGCCATTGCCCTTCACCCCGCCTTTATTAGCCATAAGATTCTGCTAACTGCTATTTACAGGGGTTAAAAAGTGGCAAAGGGGGCAAAACGGAGAAGATGGGTGGCCGGGGTCTGAGCAGGAGGCGGAAATGGACTGGTGGGGGGGGGGGGTCAAGCAGCTGGAGAAAGGATTAGCAGAGGCTAAAGGGCAAACTCAGGGGTCGGGGGGGAAGGGAGGAGTTAAGCCCCGGAGTGAGGTGCTGGCAGAGGGTGACAGAGGGCAAAATCCAACACAGGAAGGAGTACGGGGGTGGGGTTGCAGTTGCCCCAGTGGGACTGAGACACCAGTATTTGCAGAAATAGGTGGGGGAGTAGGGGCAGATGGGGCTTTTTTATTTCCCCTCCCACAGACAGTACCTCTCAACATTTGCTTGCCATGACTGGGTTCTTAAAGGTACAGGCATCCCCATGCCTACCCAATGCAGTGCCTCTTTGTCTGATCTAACCTACTAAGGCTATGGGCTTGGCTACATTTTAAATTTCAAAGCACTGCCACAGGAATTCCACCTTCACGAGGGGATTAGCTCAGAGCGCTGGGAGCCTGTTCACACTAGCATCATTCATCCATAATGGTTTCCTACCTCTGAACTGTCTCATGCTCTGATCTCAGGCTGATGCCCTTTGACATACATAGCAAATTATGTCAGAGGTACCCTCTTAGTCATACATTGCTACCCCAGACCAGAAGTGTTGTATGGTTTTCGTTCATTTCATTCTCAATATAGTCCTTTTGATGTTTATCACAACATTCTATGCACCTTTAGCTGTTAGTTATTTACCTTTAGGTGTTAGTTATTTACATTTACTGTCATTTGTACGTTTTCTGGGCAGATAACCCCATTTTCCATAATAGCATTCAGGTGTCCATCATGGCATCTGAGGCAAAGGACAGCTTGGACTCCAAAAATGTGTGAAGCTTCTTTATGGAACTTTGGTAGGAAAGGGGCCAACAGACATTTGGAACCAGTCCCACCCGTCTCCTAGAGAGTTACTTACATCTGAACTTTGGAACATGCGTCTTTAAAAAAATATTCTGAGGACTCATTGCTCTGGGACTTTTCGTTATAGAGACAGTCAAGCTGCAGTCTTCTTCCACAGCATCATTTTAAATGAAGCTTCTTAAACATTTAGAAACCTTATTTACTGTACATACAACAATCATTTAGTTATATATTATAGGCTTATAGAAAGAGCCTTTCTAAAAATGTCAAAATGTGGTACTGGCACACGAAACCGTAAATTAGAGTTAATTTTTTTTATTTGCTTAGTGAGTTAGGGTTTTTTTACACGTACGTATGATAAAATGCTGCCCATAAGACCGTGCAATCTGCAGCAGAGACAGGTCCCACTTTGCCAAAAAGGCCGCCTGGGGTAGCTAATTCAAGCAGATATCAGTGTGACATACCTGTTCTGTGAGAAACTGCTAGCTGTAGGGATTAGCTTCAACAGATAGCAGTGTTGCAGGTAGCACATCCCTACAGATAGCCGTTTTTTACACATATGTGTGATAAAATGCTGCCTGTAAGACCGTGCAACCTGCAGCAGGGACAGGTCCCACTTTGCCAAAAAGGCCGCCTCGGCTAGCTAATTCAAGCAGTCTCACATGTAAAACCAACCAGAGAGCTTTCTTTAACAGGGTAAGAAGCCTTGTGGATGTGGGGAAAGTGGTTGACATGATCTATCTTGCCTTTAGTAAGGCTTTTGATACTGTTTCCCATCCAGTGGCCAGATGTCCCAATTTTATAGGGACAATCCTGATATTTGGGGCTTTTTCTTATATAGGCTCCTATTACCCCCAAGCTTCAGTCCCAATTTTTCACACTTGCTGTCTAGTCACCTTACCCCATGACCTTCTCATATACGAACTACAGAAATGCAACCTACATGGATCTAACATAAGATGGGTGTAAAACTGGCTGGAAAACAGCTCCGACAGAGGCGTTATCAGTGAACCACAGTCAGGCTGAAAGTGGATTGTGAAAGTGGGATTCTGAAGGGATCAATTCTGGATATATTTCTTTTCAAAATCTTAATCAATGATTGAGATGGGTGACCAAACAACGGGGGGATAATAGGTCCCTATAAAAAAAAAGACCCAAAACCAGGATTGTCCCTTTAAAATTGGGACATCTGGTCACTCTAGAACTGAGATAATGGCATAAAGAGCACACTTATAAAGTTTGTGAATGATAAGTTGGTAGGTTCCAAGTGCTTGGGAGGATACGATGAAAATTCAAAATGATCTCAATGAACTGGCAAAATAGTCTGAAGTAAATCTGAGATAAAAATCAAGTAGCATTTTGTTAGAAAAGCCGTTTCTTAAATCTCTACATACTGACAACTGCTACAGATAGCACGTTTCTACACGTAGGAATGTCACACACTCTACAATGCAAGAAACTGCTACTTATAGACATTTGCTACATTTGGCAGCAGTTTTTACACGGTTTCTTACACTCTAACCTATGAGGAACTGCTACCGTAGCACATTCCTACGGGGAGCAGTTTAATACATTACCGGCGGGTAACGACACCTCTCCTCCGCGCAAGGGGGCCCGCATCGCTGCAGGCGGCGGCCCTCGCTCCCCGCAGGCGACGCCCTCTCACCCCCCTCCGAGCCCCAGCGGCGTAACGGTTCCGCGCCGCCCCGGTGGCCGCGGCCTGCGCGCAGGGAAGATGGCCGGGCAGAGCGGCAGCAGCGCGGCGCCGCGGAGAGGCAGCGGCCGCGGGGTTGTGGTAAAGGAAACGTTCCCCCCAGCCCAGGGCGGCGCGGCCCGCAGGCCCCACCCCGCTGGGCGTCCCTCGCTATTGCCGCTCCTCTTCTTCACACGTGGTGGGCCCCAGCCGCGGCCTGGCCTGGGCACCCCCGGTCCCGCCTCTGGCGCCTCCATCACGTCTCCCATCCCGCCTCCTTATTGCACCCCAGCTTCCCCGAGCCGTTCGCCCTCAGGACACGCGCCCCTCCGCCGGCCGCCTCTCCCCGCTCCGGGTACCCACGCTGTTCTCCTGCCCTGCGCCCTCCTCCCGCATCGACTGGCCTGTGGCCATGCTCCTCGCCCAGCATCCTCAGGGCCTCTGTGCCCCGACCCCCTTTTCCTGCCCTCGTGCCTCCCAGACCTTCTGCTGCCGCTACCATCTTCCCCCCTAGGCCTTTCTGCTGCTGCACCCTGGCCTGGTCCATCCGCCACATCTCCTCCCCCTGGCCTTGTGCTTTGCCCCTTCTGCACTACCTGTCCTGGGCATTGATTCCCCTCCTCTTCCCTGGTCCTTTTACCTTTAACCCCCATCTTCTCTAAGCAGCCTTGCTGGTTTGCATCTTCATCCTTCATCTCCTCCCTTCTGCCCTGTTTCTGGTCCCAGTCTTGTTCACTCAACCCTTCTACATCTCACTACTCCAGCTCTGGCCTGATGTCTCCTTCCTGGCTGCCTCCCCTACCTTGTACCACTTTCTCCCATCTGCTCTGTGGTGCCTTACGCCAACAGTTCTGAGATTCATCCTCCGCCATCTCCTCTTGCCCCCTCATCCCTGCTCCATTGACCCAATCCTGTGCTCTGTCTTTGTGTCTCTGAACCTACTTCAACACACCGTATCCCACTCTTCTCATCCCTTCCTGAATGGAGCATTGTTGGTGGCTGTCTGTTGGAGAGAAGTCCTAGCAGCTCACCAGGATCTGGGGAAGTTTGATTTTGTGTTTGTGCCTTCTGGCTGCAGCAGTTATGATGTATGTATGCCCTCATATGGTGGAAGCAAGCTGAGC
This sequence comes from Dermatemys mawii, assembly GCA_007922305.1. NCBI lineage: Eukaryota > Metazoa > Chordata > Testudines > Dermatemydidae > Dermatemys > Dermatemys mawii. Next base: position 21,306,380 of record ML677349.1, read on the forward strand.
AGTGATTAGCAAAATTGCCAAACATTACAGGACTACTGATTTTTTTAGATGGAAACAAGTCCACCATGGAATTGCCTTGGCTTGTGGATTTAATTGTCAGTTGCACAACCTCATGCATTGTTGGGTTGTTCTTATTTTTCATCTTCTGTGCACAAAAAGTGGTAGCAAACTATGCAAACTGTACGTTTTAGAAAGCACCATGAATATCTATGGGGCTTTATAAGTTATGATAATAGTAAATGAATAAGCTAAGTTTCCAAAAGGGAAAAATGGATATTTCTTTGGGCCTATCCACAGTGTAAAAAACACTTTGATATACTTTTATTTGATAGTATACTTGTGATCAATCAATGTTTTAACCAAGTTCCAGAACAAGAGTAGTGACTATAAGCCATGATTTAAGTAAAACTTTGGACAAGTCCTGTGTACACCACAAAACTGTGGTAGGGCTATGTGTTATCAATGTGTCCTCTGACAGTTGTTTTTACAGTTTTTAGAGGTAGGTCCTTAGTGTACTTAAATTAAACTAATTTTGACCATTTAGATGGTAATCTCTGTAACAAATGCTGTTACAAAGTTGATGACTTCATTAGCACTGAAGCAAAGTGGAGACATTTCAGAGGAGATGTGCTCTGTAGTGACTTCATCTTCTGTTCCATACATACCCGCAAACAAAAAAAAGGGAATCATAATGCAACATTATGACTTAATTTAAATTTATGAAAGATAGAAAATGTTCTGGTTCTCATATTCATCTGGCCCAGTCATGAAATTACATGGAAACAAAATTGGATCCTTCTAGCATACATAAATGAAAATTACCTACTGTATGTAAACTGTAGTTTTGTATATACCGAATTTAAAAGAGAGACTCTGGTTTTTTTAAACAAAATTACAATTTTTCCATTCCCTTGTGAAAGTTCTTTCAGTCCAGTGTATCTCAATAGATGGGGATTATAAGGTATTTCCCTATTTTCACCCCAGATATTTTGACTGGTAGCTTTCAAATATTTCTGTATGTGTTTCTATTTTCATTCATTTTTATTTCTCCAACTTTGTTTTTTTCAGATTTGGCACAGCATTTGTTCCTAATATGAATTCTCTATACACATTGATAGGTTTGTTAGGCCTTCTGCAACTGGGGTATTGTGAACAGGACTTGTCCCCTCCTGAAAAACCTTGAAGTTTTGAGGATGTATGTAATCACTTCTTCCTGTGAAAATGGGCAGTGATATTGAGTAACTTTTTTTAATGACCAGATCCAACCCCTTTGCAGTCAGTGCAAAAACTCCCATTGACTCCAGTGGTCTTTGGGTCATGCCCTTTATTTTCAATTTTTAAATATTAATTGCAAGCAAATGATGATTTTAAGCCAGGCACATTTCTCTAGGAAGTTGACTTTTGTGCTGCAGCTAAGTAAACATAAAATAACCATTCTTAGACAAATAATATTTCTTCACAGTGTAGTTTAGCACCACCAGACTGGTGTCAGAGGTAAATATATCAATATATGAAGATAGAATCCTCATAAAGATGCTAATGTGATAGAACAGGTGAGCAATCACCACATTTTGATAGGAAAAATATTTGTGAAGGATTTATGATTGTTTATTCTAGTAAGTGAATCTGCTTGCAGTAGTTAATAGTTTTTACTCTTTAGTTGAGGATTTTATATAGGAGGAATGTACACTGTAACCCTTCAAAAGCAGTTCTTTCACCGTTTGGTTCAACTTTGTTGATATTCATGCATTTGAACAATACAGTACTCCTGTGGGAATTCTGTGTCACTGCGTATGCGCAGACTTGATGTCCCTCCCACAGATATCTTTGCTTCCCTGCAGAAAAATGACTTCCTGACAGGGAAGCAAAGGGAAGCCACAAGAGCGATCATGCGACCCTCCCCAACAGTATGTTTTGGGTGCCCAGGGCAGTCAGCAGAGATATAAATCACTGTGGAGTAGGAAGCGGGACTGGGGAAGACCTGGCTGGTGGCTCCAACCCTGCGCCGGGCTCAGCTGCTAGTCCCGGCTGGACTGGGGAGGACAGGATTTCCTCTTCCCCTGCATGGCACCTGGGGCCAGGTCTGACCTACCCCTAGATTTCTCTCCTGGCTGCAGGAAGCTCTGCAACCCCCTGCCCTCCTAATGCACATACACACTTCCTGCACCCATTGCTCTTCAGCTGCAGGGGAAGAGATTCCTTTACAGGGAGCTGCTCCCCCATCCACTCAACCCCCGTGCAGCCAGACCCCCTCATACTCAGACCCTCCTGCTGAGCCTCATCCCCTGTGCATTCAGACACCTCCCCCTCCATGAGCCCCACTTCCACTGCACTTGGACCACCCCAATGAGCCACGTGCACCTGGATTCCCCACCCCACCGAGCCCCAACCACCTTCACCTGGAGTCCCCCTGCAAAGTCCCATTACCATTGCACCCAGAACCCCCCAACAAGCCCCTGTTCATCCATATCCTCCTGCACCCAAATCCCCCATTGAGCCACCCACACTCAGATTGCCCCACACGGAACCCTCTCAACCCATACCTGGATCACTCCACATTAAGCCCCTCCAGACTTGGCTCCCGCCTTGCTAAGGCTGCCTGCCCACACAGCGGGGCAGGGCCCGAGGGTGATTCTGAGGCAGGCCATGTCCTTGCACTTTGTCAGGGTGGGTGCAGCCTCGTCGCTGAGCCTCATTGCTGTGTCCCAGGGAGGAAGCTGCACAGTGATCTCCCACCTCTGTGCAGCCAGTGGCCTGTGCTCCCCACTGCCATGCTGGAGCCTTCACATTTATTTGACAAATAACATTTGCACAATTTTGCAGAATTTTAAAATATTTTGTGTAGAATTTTAATTTTTTTGTCACAGAACGCCTTCAGGAGTAAATGCAAGGACTGAAGACAAGATGTTTGTGGTACATATTACTGCAAAGACAATTAAGAAACCCATTGGGTGGCACTTTTTCCTCAAAGTCAATATTGAAAGAAAGCTTCAGTGTGGTTCAGGGATTTCCCTACACCCTCCCTGAATTTTCCCAACACCCCTCTGCCCCAGTTTTGTGAACTAGTTACATACAGTGTTGTCATTTTAATGATTGTTTGGAAATCCAAATTGAAATTGAAACATTAATACACACTTTAAAAGCATATAAAGTATATGATAAAATACATGTATCTGAAAAAGTATAATAGATTTGAAAAGTATGAACACAGACTCGCTTCCTTATACAGCTTTTGTTTTTTGTGACAGTGCATTCATTTTGGTGATGTTGATCAACGTAATAATTTCAAATTATTATTTGCAAACAAAGTCTAAATGAACTCTCCCTGACAAATAGTGATGAGCTAGGGACTTGGGGGGAAAGGCTTCAGGACCAGACTGTATTTACATTCACACCTAACCTACCTAGGCATCCAGCAAACAAAGCTGTGTCACCCAAGTGATAGATTTTGGCTGGGATTAGGTTACAAATCACTTAAATCACTAGGTTACAAATCACTTGAATGCGGGGTGTAATGAAATGTTATTTTTATTGTATGAGTACAGGACAGTAGTACTGTCTGTAGCCTGTGCTGATTGAGGGCATCAAGAGAGAGGGTGGGGACAGGTGTTTTGCTTGATGGTCTGCCTGTACAGCTAATAGTAGATGAAATCATTACAGAGCACATCATTGTGATTATGATTCTTTTTTGTTTATTTGTTTTCTGGTATGTATGGAACAGAAGATGAAGCTAATAGTAGATGATAATATTACTGTCAAATCCAATGTAAAAGGACATAGTCTAACATTGAGAATATGATAACTTTTTATATACCAAATACAGTGAAGTGTTCTAATTATAATAACCTAATCTGCAGATTTCAGACGATTGGCCAGGTTATAGTTTGGATTTATTCACATATCCACAGCACTACTATAGAGATCTGGAATATGTGCTTATACCTCATGGTATTATTGTTGACAGGTAAGAGTGCTTTGAAAATTATTATATAAATATTTAATAATGTTTTATATACTTTTTATATAGACATAAATGGACACTCACAAACAATTTGTACATAAAATTACACACTAAAGAACTACTCTCAAAGAGTATTATGCAGGTTTCAAAGGAAAGAACTTGAAATTTGGGAAATGCCAGACTTCTAGTAGCCCGTGCAGCCTTCATTCTGTCACTTTATGGCTGAAACTTGTTGCGCTGAGAGAGATCGAAACTGCAGAAAATTCTTGTAATGAAAATGCAACTAAATTTAATCTATATTTTATATATAAACTGGAGCTTAATAAGTTCCTGTCTGCACTAGAGTTTAAACTCTTATGAAATATTTTATTAAAGTAATCTATATAGTTATGATTTGTGAAATACTTTAACATAATTCATTCCATTCCACTCTGGTCAGTTAAATTATGTTAGCACCTTGCCAGTAAAAATGAGAAAACATTGTTTCCTGAAATAGTTTGAATTCTAGCATAGAGGCAGCCTCAGGGACAAAATGTCAGGATCTTTTCAAGTTGGAATAATACATGATGCAAAGTACACAGTCTTGGACACCAAAGCTGGGGGACAAGGGGATATTTAAAGGATCACTTAGCATTTATTTCTATTTCTGTCTAGATGCTTGAAATGTAGAAGTGGCCTAAAGCCACCTATTTCTTTACCAGATCATCAAAATGTTTTGAATACCTAGCGTAAAAAGTTGTGAAAAGTAGCTTTGTTTATGTCCACCCAATTACATAAAACAACAAAAACCCTCTAAAAAGTTAAAAAAAAAATTAAGAAGGGAAAGGAGGGAGGGGGGCAATTTATAAACAGAATTCTAGAAAAAATATATAGGTAGATACAGATCACTAAGGGCTTGGCTACACTGGCGCTTTATAGCGCTCTAACTTGCTGGCTAAGGGGTGTGAAAAATCACCCCCCCCCCCCCGAGCACAGCAAGTCTGAGCACTTTAAAGCGCTAGTGTGGACAGGCTCCAAGTCCTGGGAGCCAGTGTCTCCCAGCGCTCGTGTGTGGCCACACTCACACTTCAAAGCGCTGCAATGGGAGCAGTTTGAAATTTCAGGTGTAGCCAAGCCCTAAGTGCCTTCCCTCACTATCTCTATGAAAGGCTTTTCCACAATTTCAGACTTTCCTTTAGAGGAGAAGGAAGAGAAAAATGCAATTATCTCGCTAATCATGCTATTTTTACATAAACAAAAGAGGAAATTAAATCCTTTTTACCTTAGAATCTATGAATATTCACTCTTTTGATCTATTTTTGGTGTATAGAATTTATTCTTTGCGTTGCATAGATATGAAACTGAAAGAAGCTTTGACCTTTTAAAATTGTAGCTAATTTATTCTTGGCTACAGAAATAAGAAAAATGAAAAGAAATATTGTCCTCTTTGGAGTATATTCTTCCCTTACACATGCCATGCACATACAGTAATTTCCGGGGGGGGGGGGGGGGTTGTGTGTGTATATGCAGAGAAAAATGGACTTCTATGTTACTGTGAATCATCAAAGAGCAGTTTATAGCACAAACCTGATAGATTACAGAATCATATAATAAATTGCATTTGGCCTGCACTTCTGACTTCCTCATCTGCACTCTGGCCACTAGTCCATCTTTATTGGGACTACACTATAATGCCAAGAAGCTACTGTTTTTATAAGCAACTGACTAAAAAGTTGTTTTTCTTCTTCTTGACCAAGTGTAGCATTTTTCCTCAAAATTACACTGGTCTGAGATGCAGGATGGCACTCTTGAATCTTGGATCAATACAGGTTTCAGGTCTGACACTTCACAAACCATCTTTGCTAGAGGCTAGAAATGGAGGGCTAGTTTTAAAAAATGACTAATGATTTTTGAGTGTTTGACCATATGAGACACAATAAAGGGGCCTGTTAAAATTAGAAATGCTGAGTCACTTGCCCTCTGAAAATTGGATCCATTTAAGATATTTTCAGATGGGCTTACCAAAATATGAGCACCCAAACACGCTCGTTAGTTTTGAAGATTTAAGCCAAGAACTTTATCCCACATAAAAGCTGGGATCCCACTCATCTAATATGCCACATCGTGTTGACAAAGGACACACGTTGTCAATAAGAATATGGATCAGTAAATTATAAGATCTTTAAATCCCCAAAGTAATTGGTAAATAACTCTGACTCTTCCTGTCTCGCTGTGTGACCTTAGGCAAGTCACTTAGCTTCTCTGCATCTAAGTTTGTCTTGTCTGCAAAATGGGGATAATGATTTTACCCTTTTTAAAGTGCTTTGAGATCTCTGACTAACACGCTATGTGTCACTTGTATGTACATTTTAGTAAAATAAATAAATGAAATTGTAGCTTTTCCTTTAGTCTGTGAGTTTATATAATTTCTAATATTTTTCTTCTTTATCTTGCACCTTTAAACAGTTACCCTTAGCATTTTGCGTACCAAAGTGTGTAATCATAGAGAAAGACTTTACATCAGGGATCTCAAACTCAAATCACCATGAGGGCCATATGAGGACCAGTGCATTGGCCCAGGGGCCACATCACTGACATCTTTTCGTACAAAGATACAAAAGCCTCTTCTCTGCCCCCACCCCTGCCCCCACTCCACCCCTTCCATAAGGCCCCGCCCCGCCTCTTCCCACCCCTTCTCTGCCCCTATTCCAACCCCTTCCCCAAATCCCCAGCTCCACCTCTTTCCCACCTTCTCCACTGAGCGCGCCACATCCTCCCTCCTCTCCCCTCCCTCCTGGAAAGTCCAAAATGCCACCAAACAGCTGGGAAGCTCTGGGAGGTAGGTGGATGCACTCAGGGGGGCAGAGATGGGTGGGCGGGAGGGGAGGGGAGGTGAGATGGGAGGTGAGGGGAGCTATGGTAGGCCGCAGGAAATAACTCAGCAGGCCACATGCGGCCCACAGGCTGCGTGTTTGAGACCCCTGCTTTACATGAATGTGGGATGCTGTGTAAAGCTGACGGTCTAGTTTGCTCAATCACCTGAAAAGTCTCCTTTATAATATTCATTGCAGCACATTATTCCAGTTGTGTAATCAAGGAATGTGTCTAGTAATAATTCGTAGCCTGTGTTGTTATACACGTTTTGAATCTTGTATTGATCCGATTCCTTTTTGTATCTGCTTGTTGTGCAGCTGATCGAAAGCCCACTAACGTGAGGGAATTGAATGAGCCATGCTTTAGATCAAGCCGTGCATGATTTCTAGATATTTTTTTATAACTCCATGAAAAATCTATTACATTGTATTTATCTTTTATTTCAGGACAGAATGCTTGGCCAAAGTCATTATGCGAGACATTGGAGACAGCAGTATTGTGGTTCTCTGTGTACTTAAAGGTGGCTACAAGTTCTGTGCTGACCTTGTGGAGCATATTAAGACTCTCATTAGAAATTCAGAAAGGTCCATCTCTGTGAAAGTTGAGTTTGTCAGACTGAAAAGTTGCCATGTAAGTCAACAGTTCAATTATATAGATCATTTATAAATTTAATAGTGATTTGTTTCCAGTAATAAAATAGAGGTTTGTAGATGAAAAATTTAAAAGCATTTACATAATACATTTTGGAAAAAGTATCAGTTTGAAAAATTCCTTTGTTTAAAAAAAGTTTTCCTTTTTCCCTATAATGCTTTAAACATATGATTGTACTAACTTAATGGTTAAATATGAGTGATGTATGAGACATCGTAAAGGTAATTATTTTTCACTTGTGCTGTTTTCATTTCTGCATTTAGAAATTTACTTTAGCATCGAGTCATTTAATTTGTCAGTCAGCTGCATTTATCTTCTAAAAAGCCAGTTTCACATTCCTTCATTTCCCACCCCCTCCAGTAATTCTAAATCTTACTTGATTTTTGCTATTAGTTAAAAAATAGAAAAATTATTGAAGTGTTTTACTCAGTGTGTCATAAAAATGGATAGTATGTATAATAGCAGTCTATACCACTAGATGATATAGTGTTTAGTTGTAGAATTAAATAAGACATTTGGTCAAGTGAAGTCTTGATGTCTGAGGCTAGAGCCCTCATTAACTTGATTGGGAGTTACATAATAGTGATCCACTGATTTCAGTAAGGTAATACTAGTAAGAGAGCATATTTGGAGCTTCATCTTTTTGGGGGACATAGTATGGTATGATTTTCATTTTTATAAGCTGCAAATATGAATACTATCCTGCATTTCATTATCTATAGTATGAGCCAAATCCTAGAAATAGTTTGCAGCTCAAGTGGCAGGAGCTGCACACTAGAGATCTCAGCAGGGGGTTAGGGTGAAGTAAGAAATACTTTCCCCTTCCATTAAGGAGTGGCAGTAGAACCACTGTGCAGCCTCAGGGTTCCATAACCCCTCATAATACCTGTGTCTCTTTTCCATAAGGAATGGTTGGTGCATCTGTTAGTCACAGATCCAGTGATGTCACCTCTTTTCCGACCTTCCATCCCCATCCTGAACACTTGCTGCAGTAGAACAGCACTGATTCCACTAGGTGTCCACAGGGTCAAAATTTGGCCCTCAGACTGCAAATTGAATTTTCCACATGAGAGCTAATTTGAGACATGGCGCACATGTATTGTAAAAAGATATTACCATTTTCTGACTATTTAACAGTATGCAAGTGAGGTGTGTGAATTAGCTAAAAGCAGTGGGGAAAAAAATTGTCTTATTTGAGGGCACATAGAAATTAAGTGAATTTTCAAGAGGGCTATTTATTTAGTTTATACAAATACTAGATTAATATTGAAGTACTGATTGTTTAGATTGATTTTACTTTAGAGAGGCACTTGGCAGTTGTTCTGTTGAGCTGCCCTTCATCATAAGAACATAAGAATGGCCATACTGGGTTAGACCAATTCTAGCCCAGTATCCTGTCTTCTGACACTGGCCAATGACAGGTGTTTTGGAGGGAATGAACAAAACCGGCAATCATTGAGTGGTCCATCCCTTGTCATCCACTCCCAGTCTGGCAATCAGAGGCTAGGGACACCTGGAGCATGAGGTTGCATTCCTGACCATCTTGGCTAATAGCCAGTGATAGACCTATCTTCTATGAACTTACCTGATTCTTTTTTGAACTTCACTATAGTTTTGGCTTTCACAACCTCTCATAGCAACGAGTTCCACAGGTTGACTGTGCATTGTGTGAAGTAGTACTTTCTTTAGTTTGTTTTAAGCCTGCTGCCTCTTATTTTCATTGGGTGACCCTTGGTTCTTGTGTTATGTGAAGGTGTAAATAACATTTCTTTTTTCACTTTCTCCACACTATTCACAATTTTATAGACCTCTATCAGATTGCCTCTTAGTCATCTCTTTTCCAAGCTGAAAAGTCTCAGTCTTTTTAATATCTCCTCATACAGAAGCTGTTCCATACCCTCAACAATTTTTTCCCTTCTCTTTACCTTTTCAAATTCTACTGTCTTTTTTTGAGATGCGATGACCAGAACTGTATCTGTATTCAACATATGAGCGTACCATGCTGTATTCAACTGTATGCTCCTTTCTATTTTCCCCAGTAGGATTTAACTTTCAGTGTTTAAAGCTAGGCTTTTTGCTTCTAACCACTTCTTTCACTTTGTTGTTTAGCCACAGTAGCACTTTTTTGATTCTCATATCATGTTGTTTAATTTGAGAATACATTTAATTTGAGCTTTTATTGTGCTGTTTTTAAGAAGTCTCCATTGTGAGTTTCCAATTTCATCAAGTGTGAGAATATGTACAATTATTATCTCTCTCTTCTGTGACAGACCATATCTGTTTAGCAACATGAACTCAGTCAGTGAAGGGCCCTGGATGTAAAAACTTCACCTACCACTTTCACGTAACAGTTCAGGACAGGAAGTAAAGAATACTGTATCTATTTGAGACTGCAGTGGAAATTTTGATAGGCAGTACTTTCTCCAAATAGTTCCCCCTGCACCACTTTCAATTCATTAATTAACTCTTTGATTGTAAGAGCATCAAAATTGTGATAATGTCGGTGTACAGTGTTTGGCACAGTCATGCGCTGATTCTTTCTGGTATGTCTGTTCACAACTGCAGTATAAGATATTACATTGTATTAATGTTTGGGCACTGGTTCAACGATTCCTAGGTTAGAGTGCCACCTACTGAATCACTAGTACCAGTTCCTACAGTCCTTTTGGGTTTCTGAATACCACCTGTCTGTCTTCTATCCAATTACAAACAATGTTGGATCCTGTACAATTTGAGATCACAACCGTATATGACACAATACAGTAGAATCCGCTTAATTGGGATACTTTGGGACCGGAACAATTTGGCCCAATTAAGTGGCTGTCCCAATTAATCGAAGTAAGTAAAAAGATACACATATACTGTACATGTATAAAACAAAAGACAAACTACCATTTACTGAGCAACAAAAATACTGTAATACACATACTGTAATTTAATTCTGGAAACAAATGATATAAAAAATGTATAAAACAAAAGAAACTACCGTTTACTGAGCAACAAAAGTACTGTAATACACGTACTGTAAATTAATTCTGGAAACAAATGGTACAGATCAGAGACAAATACTTACACGAAGAACAATTTCAATGTAACGTATGCATCAAATACTTAACAGTTAATGATGTTGGAGGAATTCATCAAGTGTCCCCGACGTATTCTCTTGATTGACTGCAAGTGAACAAAATCAGTGCAGGTATCTAGTGCAGATATAGGGCTGCCTTCGTTGCCTTCCTGCATGAAGTAGCGTCATAATTCAGCAATAATTTTCCTGGCATCCTGGTTAGTCACTCATTGAGGCTCAGGTGTGTTATCTTCATCATCATTTTCCTGGTCTTCTGATGTCTTTTGGTGTTTTGCTGCAATATGTTCAACAATTTCGTCCTCACAATCTTTATTTTCATTGTAACATTGAAGATTATTGTCGATGCATGCAAACTCTTCGTAGTTTGTGACATTTGAGACGTGTTGCACTTCCAGAATGACGTCATTTTCACTATTTGTCATATCTGTCATATCCAAGCCTGGATGCTTAAAACCACAGTGAGCAAAGCAGTTCTGAATGGTCTTGATGCTTATTTCTCACCAGCTATCGGCTACAAACTGTATTGCTTGTAAAAGGTTAATCCTTGCACTGACTTCCTTGGCTGTTGAAGCTGATGTCAGTAGATTTTCTTCAATTGCTTCAAGGATGTAGTTTACCAACTTTCCATGATACGACGTCTTCAAATTTTTTATGATTCCTATGTCCATTGGCTGTGCCAAAGATGTAGTGTTGGGAGGCAGAAATTCCAGATTGATGTTTTTCAAACAATCTAAATGAGGGTGTGCCGCACAGTTGTCAAGCAGCAGCATAATTTTTCTTGACTTCCGTTGTAGCTCCACGTCCCAACTCATTAGCCATTTCTTTTAAAAATTTCAGAAGTCATCCACGCATTTTTGTTAGCATGGTACAGAACTGGTAAATTCTCTATTCTAAGCCCCTTAAAGCATAGAGACTTAGCGCTTTTCCCAATAAACAACAGCTTCCGTTTATCAGTTCCTGACATGTTTGAACAGCATAACACAGTTACGCGATCCATTGCTTTCTTTGAACCCGAAAGTGTTGTGTGTTTGTAGGTCGGAACCATCCGGTGTGGCACAATAAAACAGGCCTGTTTCATTGTCATTGTAGATGTCATCTGCACAAAATTTCTGAAGCAAGTTCGGCAGTTTTGTGGATTTCCATTTTTCAGCACTTACAGCATCAGCATGGTCCTTCTCGCCATGTGCTTTCTTGAATTTAATGTCATGCCTAGATTTCCATCGAGAGAACCAACCATCTGTCACTTTGAAATCATTGTAACCCAGCTTTTTAGCTAGCTCCTCTGCCTTATTTTTCCGCATTGCACCATTGACACGCACACCTCGTCTAGTTACAATAGAGAACCATTGATTGAGGGCCTCTTCAACGTCTGGATCCTTGCCTTCACACTTCCGTTTTTGGGATGTTCCCTATCATCTTTTGCATAATGCCCATTCCTCTCGCAGTTTATCTTCCTGCTGTATCGCGCGTGCGATTGTAGATTTCGGCACTCCAGTTGTCTCCGCCAACCGGCGATGACTGGTGTTAGGTGGCTGTCTTTTGATTTGGTCCAGTAAAGAAATCCTGTTAACTAGTGTCAAATCTTTCCGTGGCATCTTGGCTGGAGTCTGAAATTTTACAAACTTTACAAAGTGTTGTGCTGATTGAAACAACGATGACTCAGCACAGTAATCAGTGCTGTAAACAGCGATGACTCAGCGCAGTAATCTGCTGCCACACCACCGCAGTTATGGCCACCACACCACATGCCACAAGCGCGCCATCTAGCACTCACTGTCCCTATTATGCGGCATGGTGTCCCAAATAAGCGAAGCAATTTCTGGTTATTTTTTCGGTTTGTTTTTGTTCTTTAAGATTTGTCCCAAATAAATGGCTGTCCCGATTAACCGGTGGCCCAATTAACCGGATTCTACTTTATATGATCAAAATATTTAGATGACTGGTTAGCTCTTATTAGTTTGAAAGACCCAGTCTCCTATCATGGCGGTCATGCATGCAATTCCCACATTCCCATATCAGATTGCTTATGCATTATTAGTAGCATCATCTTTTTTGAGTCTGGTTTACTCCTCACCAGAACTTTAATTATTATCTTAGATATAAAAAGCTACTTGACAGATTAAAAAGAGTCTTTATGTTTAAACAAAATAAGGTCAGTCAGGAATTCATCCCCTTCATCTACTGAGTGCAATCAGGAATATGGTAGGTAGGAGAAAAAAATCTTTTTGTGTTTGTTCATCTGCCTTCCTTTCTTACTCAGTTTCTCCGTTTTATTTGCTGTTGGATTTTATTGTTCTCTGGTTGTTTTACTTTCTCTAATTCATTCAGTCTCCACACACTGTTCTTTTCGCATAATTAACCCTGCTTCCTTTTAACATTTCTTCACTAACTGTTCCTTCTTTCACTTCTCCTCAAGAGTACCCTGAATCTTTCACTATACTTTCTTCAGCTGTGTCCTTCTCTTTGCTCAACTATCCAAATTCAGTAGCCATTTTCAACTCCTGTAAAAGCAGGTTGCATTTCGATGAATTCTCTTGTTCCAGCTTCAGCACTCAGTACTAAAAGGTTAGTCAATTCTAAACACTATAGGTGGAAAGGGGTAACTTTTAATTGCATTGCAATTTGGATTAAGTTTAGAGGTGAGAGCAAAAAGGGTGATGTTGTGGTGGGCATCTGCTATAGACCACCAGACCAAGAGGATGAGGTAGATGAGACTTTTTTTGGACAACTAACAGAAGTTTCCAGGTCACAGGTCCTGGTTTTCATGGGGGACTTAAATCACTCTAACATCTGCTCGGAGAGTAATACAGCAGTGCACAGACAATCCAGGAAGTTTTTGGAGAATGTTGGGGACAATTTCCTGGTGTAAGTGCTGGAGGAACCAAGTAGGGGCGGTGCTTCTCTTGACCTGCTGCTCACAAACAGGGAAGAATTGGTAGGGGAAGTAGAAGTGGGTGGCAGCCTGGGCAGCAGTTACCGTGAGATGGTTAAGTTCAGGATCCTGACAAAAAGAAGAAAGGAGAGCAGCAGAATATGGACCCTGGATTTTAGAAAAGCAGACTTTGACTCCCTTGGCGAACTGATGGGCAGGATCCCCTGGGATACTAGTATGAGAGGGAAAGGAGTCCAGGAGAACTGGCTGTATTTTAAAGAACCTTATTGAAGGTGCAGGAACAATCATTCCGATGTGCAAAAAGAATAGTCAATATAGCAGGTAACCAGCTTGGCTTAACAGAGAAATCTTCGGTGAGCTTAAACATAAAAAGAAAACTTACAAGAAGTTTAGACTCGAACAGATAATTGGAGAGGAGTATAAAGATATTGCTCTAGCATGCAGGGGTGTAATCAGGAAGACCAAAGCACAGTTGGAGTTGCAGCTAGCAAGGGATGTGAAAGGTAACAAGAAAGGTTTCTACAGATATGTTAGCAACAAGAAGAAGGTCAGGGAAAGTATGGGACCCTTACTGAATGGGGGATGCAACCTATTGACCGGTGATGTGGAAAAAGCTGAAGTACTCAATGCTTTTTTTGCCTCAGTCTTCACAGACAAGGTCAGCTCCCAGACTGCTGAACTGGGCAGCACAGTGTGAGGAAGAAGTGAGCAGCCTTCAGTGGTGAAAGAACAAGTTAAGGTCTGTTTAGAAAAGCAGGACAGGCACAAGTCCGTGGGTCCAGATCTGATATATCCAAGGGTGCTAAGGGAGTTGGCTGATGTGATTGCAGAGCCATTGGCTGTTATTTTTGAAAACTTGTGGCAATCGGGGGAGGTCCTGGACGATTGAACAAAGGCAAATATAGTGCCCATTTTTAAAAAAGGGAAGAAGGCGAATCTGGGAAACTACAGATCGGTCAGTCTCACCTCAGTTCCTGGAAAAATCATGGAGCAGATCCTTAAGGAATCCATTTTGAAACACTTGGAGGAGAGGAAGGTGATCAGGAACAGTCAGCATGGATTCACCAAGGGCAAGTCATGCCTGACCAAGCTAATTGACTTCTCTGATGAGATAACTGGCTCTGTGGACATGGGGAAAGAAGCAGATGTGATATATCTTGACTTTAGCAAAGCTTTTGGTACTGTCTCCCACAGTATACTTGCCAGCAAGTTAAAAAAGTACGGTTTGGATGAATGGATCATAAGGTGGATAGAAAGCTGTCTAGATCATTGGCCTCAACAGATAGCCATCAGTGGCTCGATGTCAAGTTGGCAGCCGGTATCAAGCGAAGTGCCCAAAGGGTTGGTCGTGGGGCTTGTTTTGTTCAACATCTTCATTAATGATCTGGATGATGTGATGGATTGCACGCCCAGCAAGTTCACAGGTGACACTAAGATCGGGGGAGAGTTCGATATGCTGCAGGGTAGGGATAAGGTCCAGAGTGACCTAGACAAATTGGAGGATTGAGCCAAAAGAAATCTGATGTGGTTCAACAAGTGCAGAGTCCTGCACTTAGGATGGAAGAATCCCATGCACTGCTACAGGCTGGGGACTGACTGCCTAAACAGCAGTTCTGCAGAAAAGGACCTGTGGATTACAGTGGACAAGAAACTGGGATGAGTCAACAGTGTGCCCTAAAGGTGGATTGGGCTGCATTACTAGGAGCATTGCCAACAGATCAAGGGAAATGATTATCCCCTCTATTCGGCACTGGTGAGGCCACAACTGAAGTATTGCTTCCAATTTTGGGCCCCCTCACTACAGAAAGGATGTGGACAAACTGGAGAGAATCCAACGGAGGGCAATGAAAATAATTAGGGGGCTGACTTACGAGGAGAGGCTGAGGGAACTCGGGCTTATTTAGTCTGCAGAAGAGAATTGTGAGGGGTGGGGATTTGATAGCAGCCTTCAACTACCTAAAAGGAAATTCCAGAGAAGATAGAGCTCAGCTATTCTCAGTAGTGGCAGATGACAGAACAAGGATCAATGGTCTCAAGTTATAGTGGGAGGTCTAGGTGGGATATTAGGAAAAACTGTTTCACTAGAGGGTGGTGAAGCTCTGGAATGGGTTACCTAGGCAGATGGTGGAATCTCCATCCTTAACAGTTTTTAAGGCCTGGCTTGACAAAGCCCTGGCTGGGATGATTTAGTTGGGGTTGGTCCTGCTTTGAGCAGGGGATTGGACTGGATGACCTCCTGATGTCTCTTCCAGCCCTAATCTTCTATGATTCTGTGAAAATGTGTCTAAATAATTTACACCTAAATCTTTTGTATTTTGGTCAGTGAAAATCCTTGTTGAGTTTGTTACAGTTAAGGGTCAGCAGAATAGTCCTTATTTTGTTGGTTGGCGTGGAGATATGTTTGCAATTTCATTCTGGATAGATAGCAAATTGGACTAAATTGTGGTGGCTTACCACGCTGATACTTCTTGTTTTGCAGCCTATCTACTATCTTACTCCTGAAGGTAGGTATTTTTTAAAATACAAAATTAAAGCCAAATTTTCAGATTAAGAGTCTGGAGTTAGTCACATGCATCCATATTTAGATCTCTAAATAGAAATCGATTGATTTTCAAAAATGCTGAGCACACTCAGCTTTCATTGACATTAATGGTAGCTGCAGGTATTCAATACCTCAAATTGGGTAGTTTTTATTTTGGTGCATATATATATATATATATATGTGTGTGTATATATATGTGTGTGTGTATATATATATATATATATATATATATTTCTGCCTAACTTTATGTTCCTAATTTTAAAATTTGGGCGTTTAAGTTTGCGAAAAATACGTTTATACAGTGAACTCAGTGTAAAACTATTTAGTTATGTATGCATGAGTCTATAAGCATCCTGAATGGAACAGATAGCTGTGCGTGGTGTCACCTGGCCTGTCCATCAAAATGAGGTTCAGTATATCAACTTTGTTAACCTTTTCACTGTTCACAAAAACTTGCAAGAAAAAGGTGGGATGGTAATATTATGAGGACCTTTGCAATCTTCAGTGAGTGGTGGTTTGTTTTGGCATCTCAATTTGGTGTATCAGGAGCATTGAACTCCGTCTGAGGACAGAACCGTGGAGAGTACTATTACTCCCCCCGCCCCCATGTTCAACCACTGAGTATAGGAGACAAAGCTGAATCTAACAGAGGAAATTAAAAATGACAACTAGTGCTGCTATAGGACTTATTTCCTACAGAACAACATATAGTTTTTGATTATATCTGTAATGCTCCAAGTATTAATGAAGTTACAAAGTGAAGTTCTGATTTTGGCTAAAAGCATATTTCATTCCCTACGTATTTAGCAATATGAACTATACATAGCTATGGCATTTCACACTTAGTGCCCCAATAGTTAAGGGAAGTGATTAAAGAAGAGATTAAATGGTATGTATGTACAGTTTAGAAAGAAAAATGACAGTCTCAGGGCTTGTCTACAATACTGCTTAAGTCAATATTATTTACGTCACTCAGGGGTGTGGAAAAGCCATCCCTGGAGTGACATAAGTTAAATCAACTTAAAGTGGTGTCCACACTGCACTACATTGGTGGGAGACGCCAGAGGCACTACAATAGCTGCAGCTGTGCTCTTATAGTGTGGTAATGTAGAGTAGCCCTCAGATGAAGACCATAAAGAAACAGATTAGACAAGCTTCCAGTTGTAAGCAGAAATTAAATTTGCAAATATAGAAACAGACTTTTGACCAAGAAAGAACTTATTGTATTATTATAATTTACATTTGGGGGGCTTATAGTCAGTAAAAGTCACATGTGTTTAGTTCTTACAATTACTAACCATCTGATTACACTGGTCTACAATTTTTTAGAATTTTATCTGCTTCAGAGATAAAATGTGATATTTATTATGTATTTTGATGTGCTGAATTCAAATATGACAATTAAAACAACTGATTGGCTACCGTTTCTAAGATATTTAAGTTTTTACATTTTATGTCTATATATATATTGTGTAGATAGTAGAGTTTTAATCATAAATTGTAAACCTAGGTCTTTTCATGTGTTTATGGTTGCTTTACATGATAATATTTCACCTGTCCTGTTTATGTAACACTTTCAAAATCAGCAAAAGGGTTATATAAATAAAATGTATTATGAAAAAAGGCAAAAAACAATTATGTACATAGTTTAGTCCTATTCAGTGTCTACTCGGCGCTTCTTGGCTTGTCTCTTGTATTCATTAAATGGAGCATCTCTTGTCACTGTCCAGCAATAGTCTGCAAGCATTGATGTGCTCCATTTGCCCTGATAGCGTTTCTCCATTGTTACAATGTCCTGTTGAAATCGCTCGCCGTGCTCGTCACTCACTGCTCCGCAGTTCAGTGGAAAAAAATCTAGATGAGAGTGCAAAAAATGTATCTTTAGTGACATGTTGCAACCAAGGCTTTTGTATGCCTTGAGGAGGTTTTCCACCAACAACCTGTAGTTGTCTGCCTTGTTGTTTCTGAGAAAATGTATTGCCACTGACTGCCGTCTTTTCCTTGCCACGCAGTGCATGTTCAAATGCATCATCTCGAAGAAGTTCACGAATCTGAGGACCAACAAAGACACCTTCCTTTCTCTTAGCTTCACTTAACCTTGGAAATTTTCCATGGAGGTACTTGAAAGCTGCTTGTGTTTTGTCAATGGCCTTGACAAAGTTCTTCATCAGACCCAGCTTGATGTGTAAGAGTGGTAACAAAATCCTCCTTGATTCAACAGGTGGTGGATGCTGAACACTTTTCCTCCCAGGCTCCAATAACTGTCAGAGTGGCCAATCTTTCTTGATGTAGTGGAAATCTCTTGCACGACTATCCCATTTGCAGAGAAAACAGCAGTACTTTGCGTATCTAGTCTGCAGACCAAGCAAGAGAGCGACAACCTTCAAATTGCCACAAAGCTGCCACTGATGTTGGTCATAGTTTATGCACCTCAAAAGTTGTTTCATGTTGTCATAGGTTTCCTTCCTATGCACTGCATGACCAGCTGGAATTGATGGCAAAACATTGCCATTATGCAGCAAAACAGCTTTAAGACTCGTTTTCGATGAATCAGTGAAGAGTCTCCACTCATCTGGATAGTGAACGATGTTGAGGGCTGCCATCACACCATCGATGTTATTGCAGACTACAAGATCACCTTCCATGAAGAAGAATGGGACAAGATCCTTTTGACGGTCACGGAGCATGGAAACCCTAACATCACCTGCCAGGAGATTCCACTGCTGTAGTCTGGAGCCCAACAGCTCTGCCTTACTCTTGGGTAGTTCCAAATCCCTGACAAGGTCATTCAGTTCAGCTTGTGTTATGAGGTGTGGTTCAGAGAAGGAGGATGGGAGAAAATGTGGGTCCTGTGACACTGATGGTTCAGGACCAGAAGTTTCATCCTCTTCCTCTTCATCGTCTGATTCAAGTGAGAATGATTCTGGTGCATCAGGAACCGGCAGTCCTTCTCCGTGGGGTATTGGGCGTATAGCTGATGGAATGTTTGGATAATGCACAGTCCACTTTTTCTTCTTTGACACACCTTTCCCAACTGGAGGCACCATGCAGAAGTAACAATTGCTGGTATGATCTGTTGGCTCTCTCCAAATGATTGGCACTGCAAAAGGCATAGATTTCCTTTTCCTGTTCAACCACTGGCGAAGATTTTTTGCACAAGTGTTGCAGCATATGTGTGGGGCCCACCTCTTGTCCTGATCTCCAATTTTGCAGCCAAAATAAAGGTGATAGGCTTTCTTAACCATAGTGGTTATACTGCGCTTTTGTGATGCAAAAGTCACTTCACCACAAACATAGCAGAAGTTATCTGCACTGTTCACACAAGTACGAGGCTTCTCTGCTCACTTTGGCTAAACAGAAATGTGTCCCTTTGCAAAATCAAACACTGACAAATAGGAGAGCACGACACTGTATGATTTCTAGAGCTGATATAGGGCAATTTGTTCAGCAGAGTGATGTAAGCTTCGTTATGATTGCATCATCCATGACTTCTAGGAATAACATGATGCAATTCATATCATGTATGACGCAATACCAGCTTCAGATTGCATCATTCAGTGTTTTGCCTAAAAAGCAAGTACTGTCCAAACCCAGTCATAGAGTTATTCCTAGATCCAGTCAAAGATGTATTTTAGTCATTTCTGGTTTAAAATGAGATCCCTTCCCTTTATAACTCACTTATCCTCCGCCATTCCCATGTCAAGGGTTGTATATACTGATCCAATAGCATATCTTGAAAACTAGAGCCAATCAACAATTTTAAGCATCAGTTTTGTTCTCAGTGACCCAGAATTAGTAAAGTTTGACTACGTTTATTTCAGAAGCATTTTGGCTGTAGAGCAGTGTTATCCAAGTTGCTGTGATATTTGGCATCTCAGAAAATCAAACCCTAAGTAAACTGAGACAGGCAAGAACGAATGTTTTTAACATCATCTACCTGTGATTAACTTCTTTATTTCCCTAAATGAAATCCCCATTATTTTTCCAGACTCTTAGAAGTTATTTATTTTCCTTTTTTCTTTTTAAAAAAGTTTTGTGCTGAAATACTTTTTCTAAAAAAAAAGAATAAATGTTGGAAATGAACATTATTTATAGAGAACCATATTTTAGCCAGGTTTTTTACAGGCAAAAATAATAGTGTCCTTTCACCAACGTAAAAGTTAGAAAAACCCAATGAAATAACAAAAGAACATTGTAGGAGAGGAGATGGAATCAGGTCATAGGAAAGCAACAATAAACAAGAAGAAAGGGTTAGAGGGTGTGGTTTCCTATAGACTTACAAAATGGTATATCTTGTTTTTCCTATTTCCCTTATTTTTTATTAATTTTTTTGGATGATTGTCATTGAAAGTAACCATATAAGAAGGCTTTTAAGCAGGAACTTGAATAGAGGCTGTATTGTGACTTGAAACCATGAGAACAGATGAAGCAACCCAGAGATAAGGTATTATGACAGAAGAATAAAAAGCTTAGGATAGATTGACATTATGGGGAGAGGAAAGGAAAGTGGAATCAGAGAACTTTAAAGTTGTTGATGGGGTCATTGGTAGCCTTAGTAAGAGCAGTTTCAATTGAGTAAAAACCTAAATTGAAAGAAACCCAAAAAGGAACTAGAAAAGAGGAAGCTGAAGCAGTAATAACACAATATGTGCTCAGTCATCCTGAAGGCAAAGGAAAGAGGGAACTGGTGTGATTATTGGACAGTTTCTTTGGATCAGGATTTTTAAAGATTGTGGTTAACAGGATGTGGTGGGGCGCCTGCCCCACACTGGCAGAAGAGAATTAAAAGCAGCCGTCGGGAGGATGCGCAGGAGGCATCAAATTAGGAAAGGGCTTGTAGAGGCAGCCAATTGGGAGACGGGCTAGAGAGAGAGCCAGTCAGAGCCAGGCTGGACCATATATGAAGGGCTGCTGAACAAAGCGGCTTGAGTCACTCCCTGGAGTTCAAGGAAGGAGGACTGTCTGCCCTCAAGGAGGAAGAAGAGACAGCATCATGGTCAGAGCAGTGCTGGTTGTGGTCAGGGGAACAGGAGTGAGCTCCCAGCTAACCACTGCCAGACTGAGGCCCTGATACAAGGGTGGAGAAAGTGCTAGGGCTGTGGGGATGTGGCCCACGGAAATGAACGGCGGGAGTTAGAGGTGCCCCCCCTGCTTTGGTCCCAGTTGCCATTGACACACACAGGTGGCTAGACACTGTTCTGCAGCCTGCCATTGAGGCAAGTAACTGGACAAAGGACTGCCCTACGCCCTCCCGAAATGGGAGAAAGAACCGAATGCAGCTGTGTCCAGAAGAGGACACTGCGGTCCTGTGAGCAACATGGGTTCTGAGGGCAGAAGCGACAGTGACAAGATGACACTAGATGGAGGTGCACTGGTGAACCAGAGTTAATTCCCAGACAGCCAGCTGGAGGCGCCGAAGTGGTGAGTCACACCTGGTTACACAGTCAATCTGAAGACTAAAAAAAAAGAGCTAGTTAAGAGAGTGATTGAGGATGAAGGAGAAAGAGGGAATGAAATTTGAAGTGAGAGAAGACAGGAGTCAAAAGTGGATGGACTGAAGTGAACAGGTTACTGAGTGGAATACAGTAGTGTGAGACCACTTCAAAGTCTAAGATTTGAGTGTCAGGAGTAAAGGATGGGGGGAAAGAGAGGGTCATGATGATCAGACAGGGATAAAGGAGGATTATGTTATTTCAGATTCCTTCTTTAAAATGTACTGATTTATTGAGTGGAGAGGGTTTGAGTGGACTTAAATACATACAAGAGTCTTCAGTGGTTGATGGCATAAGAGTCAGTCCAGGAAGACAAGTAGAGCAATCTAGCAAGGAAGAAAGTTGTGTTGAAAAAAATATTTTGGCGGAAAGTATGCAAAGTCTCTAGATTTTTCTCCAAAGGTACTAAGCAATCCATGAACTGGAAGGGAAATTGCTATATCAGGTTTGGAGTTTGGTAGGATGGACAGAGTAATAGGAGGGTGAACTGAAAGATAGGAGGGTGCAGTTTGCAAGTGGAGAATATGGAATTAGCAGGTTTGGGCTTTCTGCATCCTCTGTTACTCTGTTTCTGATGAAGAATTCTGTATTTCTATATCAATATCTGGAGCTATTCAGTCTTGTTTGTAATTATATGATACAAGGGAAACTGCTATGTATAAAAAAAATCTCAAATTTGTTGATGAGATTTTTTGTAAGTATCACAATGACATGATTTTATACAGGGGAGAAATATACAGCATTGGCTAGAAATGAGGCTGACAGAGCTCTCCTTTCCCTACATTCTTTTCAAATGATTTTAGTTTAATCTTGTTCAGATCAAAATGATAGAAAGTGACCTGCTGATAGTTTTGAAAATGATGTAGTTTACTCTGATTGGACAGCAGCTGAATTGCAATTTTCAGTACATATTGATGCATGTAGACTCCTGCTTATATTCTATTGCAGATTACTGGGATGATTTTGTATTGTCAATTTGATACTTGAACTGCAGATTCTGAAAACATATTTTTCTATTGCTGGTGGCAAGAAAGTAACCTTTTAAAATTGTCTCCCAAAATATAAGTAGACTTCAAAAGAGTGTTGTTTTGCTAAAGTATAAATCATGTGGAGGAAATTGTGGAGAATTGTGTGGATTGAGCCACTTTACTTAAGCCTTTGAAATTAATCAAAATATTTATGGCTTCCTGAACATAACTGATTTAAAAAATGTGATCTCTGAATAGCAGTCCAGACACAATAGTCACATTGATGTGTGTGCACCAGCAAATACATTGACATTATCTGTATCCTCTTCAGCATCCAGTTCTTTGAAATATATTGACAACTTTTGATTATGTATTTGGCATAAACAGAAGCATTTGTGGTACAAAACCCTGAAAACAACAAAACGGGCATTGTGCTTTACACAGATATGAATGTTGTAGTCTATATGAGGCCATTTCAGTAAATGGTTTTGGTAAATCTATACTCTTACAGCAGATAGAAGCACAGACATTTCATATATGTTTTAATGCAGTAATGATTAAATTAATAAAATTATATTTTTCTACTCTGTAATTTTACATCTTTTATCATCACTCAGTCCTTACACCTTAGAAAGCTCAACAACCTACATTATCAAAGTATAATCATAGTAGAAATGTATATAAAATAAACATACATGCATTGTGTAATAAGCAATGTCTGTTTCTGTTCTATATAATATCTCTGGAATGGAGCTCTTTCTTTAAGAAAAAAATCAAGACCATACTTACATATGAAAACAATCTAGTCAGATCTAAAGAGTCTAAGAAAAATGTGTTGTATTTGTGAGTGCTTTCATTCATTTAATTAAAGAAGCTCTAAAGAACACTTTTTAGGTTTAATAATCCATAGCTGAATGCAGACTGTACACTAAAGCTATAGTTGTCAGGCGTTCACCAGCATTTGCCATGGGAAATAGAACTCATGACCTTCAGCTTCAAGAACACATGTCTCTGGAGATAAGGGAGAATCTCCATTAGTTCAAGTGGTTAGAGGGTTTTTCTTTCTTTCTTTCTTTCTTTCTTTCTTTCTTTCTTTATAGAAGGAGCAGAAAGTTAGGAGCTCTGTTCACTGTATCTCATATATGTGGTTTCCTCGATACGACTGTGATGTCTTCGTTCACAGTATGTGATCATGGATTAATTACAGATTGGCACCTACCTGGTAGAATGAATTCCTGTAAACCCGGAGGCCAAATTTTACACCAGTTTAAAGGGAATTCAATAGGGTTGCATGAGAGGTAAGTCAGTGCAGAATTTGGCTGTAAGTGTTCCAAATCAGCTCTACACCAAATTCTTCCTTAAAAGTAATTTGCAAATAAATATTTTTGATCTTAGCAAAAGTGTTGTTTTTTGCCGGATAGAAAAACATTGCAAGTAGAAAAGGCCACTCAGTACCCAACTAAACTGAATGTAACTTTTTAATTTTTATTTTGGGTCTGCCACTGTTGTATGGTGTTTTTATACTAAATTTCACAACTTCCAAAGGGCGTTTCCCCCCATTTGATTTATACATAGTTTTTTAGAAACCCTTTTCAGATGCACATGTTGGGCCCAATTTTGTCAGGTGATAAGCATCTCCTGCAACTCAGTGTTGCAGGGTATGTGCTTTCTTAGTTTCTCATTTTCCTCAGAAGTTAGTGCACAACACTTTTTTAATGCTTTTATATGATTGCACTAGTCCACGGAAGCCACTGTGTCATGAAATACTGGACTGTAAACCTGTCACAAAGCCAGGATGAAATATTGATCAATGTGTCTCACTCCAGTGCCTTTTTGTAGGAAGGAGGAAACATTTCACTAGCATATTTTTAAATGGCAGGTGTTGGAAGCAGCTAAAGTTTCTGAAATGTTAAAATACATGGCAATGGAGATGGGATTAATGGTGAAAAGAATAGGTGAGCCATCAAAGTGCATAATAATCTCCATGTATTAATATCTACATGTGTATATTAATATGAATATATTGATATTACATACAAAATATTATATTAAAATAATTTTGAAATTTTAAAATCAAGCACTCAAAGGTTAAGAAATGCCAGAATTTAGCTTGCCTGTTCAACCACAATATAGCCCACTTGTACATATACATTATAATACAGTCTTGTTTTACATCCCATAGAAATGTTGTAGCAGAACTAGGGATAGAAATTAGTACTCCTTGGCTCCAGTCCAGTTCTTAAACACAAGAGGATGTCTTTTCCTTCTTGCAACTTTCTCCCACATTCACTGTCCATCCTTTGCACTGAATGAAACAAGGGGTCTTGTAGAACAAGCATGGGATCATGTAAGTAAAGTCTGTATGATGTTGCATGTACAAACAAGAGCTGTTGTATGGGCAACCTTCTTTCTGGCATTTCCTAACTCCTGAGAGCTTGATTTTGCAACCATCATGTTCTTTTACCCAAGTATTTTGTATTTAACTTTCTTTGCTTTTTAAAAAGCACAGAAGAAAAAAATCAGAAATTCTGTTATATGGAACCATAGTGATCTGCAGGTTTGGACCCCAGCAAAGGCCTGCACATTTTGAGCTAAAGAAATAACTGGTAGTAGTAATAGTCTGTTCTGCTCTATGTGGATTAGTCATTAGAGGGGGATGCCACACACCCCTGACTAATTGTTCATTCAACTATTTGTTAGACAGCAAAGACTGTTGGGAATCATTATTCCGGGGCTGAAATCATGGTTGTGGAAAAAAATGTGGTTTTGGGGTACAGACAGCACAGGTAAGCAGGGCCGGCTCCAGGCACCAGCAGATGAAGCACATGCTTGGGGCAGCACATTTTAAGGGGCGGCATTCCGGCCATTCTTGGGGCGGCACATTTTTGGTTTTGGAATATTTTTTGTTTCGGCAGCATTGGCTGCTTTTTTTTTGTTTTGTTTTTGGGCTGTTGTGCTCTTCGTGCTTGGGGTATTAGAGCCAGCCCTGCAGGTAAGCATATAGATTTTGCACATTCAGTATGAAAGGCTGCATAGGTGAGACTTAGGTCTGCCATATTAGAGTGAGAGAGAGAGAGTCCTATTATGAGATCTACCAAAAATGAACCTGTGCAACCTTTCAGGTACCTCATCTATAAAATGGAGGGAATGGTACTTGCCTGCCTCCTCAGGGAGAATTGTGTGGCTTTGCTCAATAACCAGAGCTCTGAAGTGCCCACAATTATTAATATTACTGAGTGGAAGGTCTTCTTATGGCTCCTAGGCCAACGGCAAGGATGGGAGTGGTGCATGTATCTTATCTGAAGCTCTAGTTGTTTGCATACCGTGTGGAAGCAGTTTGGGATCTGGAGGATACTCAGTGTGGATGAGGGAACTAAACACATACTCAGGTTGAGTTCAGATTTTAGCTGTCTCTAAAAAGCTTTACTGAGCATGTGCAAATGTTGATTTTTCCAGAGGGTTATAGTTTGGCAAAACCTAGCAGATTTCCCCATGAAGAGCAAAGGACACCTCCTGACATCAGGTTTCAGTGTGGTAGCTATGTTAGTCTGTATCAGAGAAAAGAACGAGTACTTGTGGCACCTTAGAGACTAACCAGTTTATCTGGGCATAAGCTTTTGTGGGCTAAATCCCACTTCATAAGATGCATGGAGTGGAAGATACAGTAGGAAGATTTTATATATATTATATATATATAAATTTTTAAAAATACAAAGAACATGAAAAGATGGGGTTTGCCATACCATACCAACTCAAAGAGACTGAGCAATTAAGGTGGGCTGTTATCAGCAGGAACAAAAAAACTTTTGTAGTGATAATCAGAGCAGAGGTACTCAGGCTCTTCGAAGAAATAACTGTAAACTCTTTTAACAGTGGAAATTTTACCTCTTTTCTCTAACCTTGTTCTCAGAAGTGGCCAAAAGATTTTGCTAATATTTAAAAAAAAAAAATCAGCATAAGGCAAGAACGAGGCATGGAAAAGTTCAACACAAACTGTTCAAAGGTGGCAATGTTATAATGCAGGGTGGGGCAGGACAAGGAAGAAGAAGGGTATAATATAAAGTTAGGCAACTTTAACTACAGGATGCCAGCTACATCTATAATACTAAAGTATAAAGAGTTTGAGAATGAGTGTGGGATGGCCACATCACAAAGTGGCAAAACCTCAATAGAGTTATGTAGGTCATCCCAAACCACTGAGAGTAGAAGCTTTATACCACTCTGTGCTGTCCTAGTCTGCATATGCCATACAGCCAAAATTTTCAAATCTGGTTTTCTTGAAATTAGCTGTCTAAGTTCAAGCAGACGACTTTTGAAAACATGATCACTGCTAGCAACATTCATTGATTTCAGTAGGATTTGTGGGTGCTCAGCATTGCTGAGAGTCAGGACACTTACATTTAGGTACCTACATATAAATTTAGGGGGCTAATTTTAGGCACCCTCATTTGAAAATTTTGATCATTGTATGTTATTGCTTACTTACATTATGATAGTGCTTGGAAAGTGACAGATGACCCCAATACATGGTAAAACAGTTTCTTCCCCAAAGAACTTGTAACCTGAGACAACAAGCAATAAATGAAGGGTAGGTGAGAAAGATAAAATAGACAAACAGTATTTTAAAAGGACATCAGCTGTCCCCAGCTGACTCCTCCATAGCTTTTATTAGTTGTGTAATTTCTTAATAATTTCATGGTAGATTACATAGGAAAACAATTTCAGAAATGTTTTAAATATTAATGCTATTTTTCATATCCTGTGTCTATAAAAATAAATATATTAGTTACCACGAATTCAATAGTCTGGGCCTCAGAGGAGGAGATAAATTACAATATATTTGAGAAATTTCTTTAAAACCCCCCCCTGAAATAGCTTTATTATACGTAATAAAATGCAATTTTAAGGTTCAGTGTCTTGAGATTTAAGAATAGAAATGAATGCCACTAAAAATATTGATATTTCTTTTCAGTAATCAGAGTTCTCATTTATAGCCCTTGCAGAATTGAGAGATATGGGAACTTAAATTCAGCATTGATCCAAGAGTGAATGTTGCCCATGCTGTACTTCAGACTAAGTGCAGTTTTGATGGTAAAGAAGGAAGGATATCGTTCTGCAGAAGTAATTTTAATGACAACTGTTGGAAGCTGCTCAAAGGTTTGGAATATTAGAAATACTCCAAGTGGAGATGAATTAGTGGGCATAGTGCAGATGAAGTGATCACAAATGTATAATAACTGCAGTTTACATGGCGCTGCAATTTCATCTTCACATATGGAGATACATATGTCATAGATATATCAAATAATGAACCGACACACATATTTGGCACCCATCTGAATGTTTTATGAATATTTTTTCACAGAAGGAATGAGTCAGTGTTTCAGTGACTCATATGTGAGATTTTTGGGGAAGTTGAACAGAGATAGGGCAAGGAAGAACTGAGTAGGAAGCAGCAGCTTTGATTATTGCGGGGGCAGAATGAATAGAGGGGCAGCAGGAAAGGCTGCATGACAGATTAGAAATTATTGGGAAAATCAGTATATCATAGTCCTCTGGTAAAAACAAAGTATTGCCTAGAGGTACTACTGGACCCATTAATAATAGTGGCATGATTAAGAAACCTTTATTTTTATGTATTGTTTTCTACTGCATTGCCTACCTCTATAGTTGAGTATTTTTTCCAGCTTCAGAGTTCTCTTTTTCTGACTTGTTTATTTTTCTTGCTTTCAAACTCTAAACTCATCTTTATTAAAATATCATCTTTGTAATATGTGTTGATACGTTATGCCTCCAAATATCAGGTCTAATGCAAACTCCATTGTAGGCTCTCTAATCTTGATGCAGAACTCTGTCTCTCAGGGTTTAGATTTTTTTTATGCATTCTAATATTATTTTTCAAAAAACTTGATTAACTATATTATAGAATGTATGCTCACTGTAGGTATGATTAAATTCCAACTTCTATTCTAAAGCCAATTTTTCATAATTTTCTCAGACGTGTTTCTTTAAGGCTGAAATGTTCCATCTTAGCCCAAAGGGGCATTTTACTTGGAATTCTGAGGAAACTCAATTAAGCCATTTGGAGGTTTTTTTGTGTAGGTGAAAAATTACATTTAAAATCAAGATTACAAAAATAACTGAAGCTAGAAAAGTCAAATTTAGCTTGTATTGGGAGTTTTCAGTGAGGTCTAAAGTATAAGCCAAGGTTGAAGTAAATTAATTGTTTATATTTTTTAAATTATAAACATCTACAGTAGGAGGCTTTATGTATGTGCTATAGAATTTTTATTCCATGTAATTTTTAAGCAATCTTTTCAGACAACTGAGCATTTGGAACTATGTACATTCATAGATGGACCAAGTTTAAGGACAGCTAGATTCAGGACTTCAGGTCTAGGGAAAGAAGCATTCTGAAAGTGTCCAGCCAAAAATTTCCCTATCAATAAATTTACAAATTCCAATGAGATTTTTCTTGTTTTGTTTTTTAAATTCTATACAACAGATAACATTTATTGTATTATTTATTTATTTAGATTTTTGCAAACCGTAATAAAAACACCACATAGAACAATTTATCATGCAATAGCTAAAATATTAAAATTAAATCTTATTAAAATATTTGACTTCACATTCTACACAGTGTGATATAGCTACTGCAGATGGCTAAATGATAACATCTGCAAATATTCAACACTATACAGATGGGACTTCTGTTCTTACACATATTTTGAGTTCTATGTACGTAATTGTAGATCTGTTCCTCAAATTTTACAGTGTTGTAGAGCTGAGAACCTGTCTAGTCAATGGCCAGAACATGAGTGGTGTCCATTCTGTTGTTTAAATAAGACTTGAAAAAGTTTGAAAGCACTATGACATGTTTATACATTGACAAAATATCACCTGGTTCCTTGTTCTTACACTAATAATACAATTTAAAGGGCACTTCCTTTCATTAAGACTTGAAAAGGAGGTTAGTTAATCAAAAGAAGCCCAAGGGCTCTAATTTTCCCTAGGAATTCCATGATGTGCTCTGTTGGCATCTCTTAATCCCTGTTTCTTAAAACAGATCATAGCATGCGTAATGCACAGACAGTGCCCCACCCCAGCAGTGCTGGGAAGCATAAGACAAAACAGAATAATTTGCTGTTTAAGAATGTGGCAATGCCATGAAGTGTTGTTGTAGCATGACACTTCCCAGTTGTGTGTGACTGCAAGCACAGAATGTCTTTAACATTACACCATTAAACCCAGTAAATAGCAGTTAGCATACTTTATGGCAGTATGAGTACAACTTTTATCCCCACTGGTTCTCATGTGAGCAGACAAACCATAGCACAGCTGGGAGTCTCATTAAACTACAAAGGAGGAAATCAGGAATTTCCCTAATGAGCATAGACTACTAGAGCATACTATTTTTACACTTATCTGAGATATGACTGTTTTCCTTTCAGAAATATTTGTAAGTGTCTTGCTTTACTGAAATATTTTCAAAGAACCTTGATGGTAAATGATGTGAATAAGTGCTCACTAAGAATACATATACTGTCAGAGCTTGACAAATACCAGATGCCTATTAGCCACAGGATTAAATTTTATAATAGGGGGCAGATATTAAATATGCAGTGATGCCCAACACAGAGTTGCAGAGGCCATGAAAAGCCCAGCCCTTGCACCTCCAGCTGTTGGGAAGGGGTAGAATATTGGGATTTCTATAAGGTTGTCCCACTGGAACATGCTTTTGAGTATCCTTTATATCAGCCTATGACCATTTGATTGATACATTTGAAAATGAGACTTTTGTCAGTCTTTTCACCACAACCCAGATCCTCCCCACTTACTGTTCTAGCTTTCCCCTACTCTATAGCAGATTGTGTTGTCTAGTGGCTGGAGGAGGCTCTGAGAGACGGGGATCCTGGGTACCAGTCCAAACTGACTCACAAATTCACTGCACAATCTTCAGGATGATCAATGATCTTTTGTGTGTGTCTGGAAATCTGGCTGGAAAAATGGGTGAAAAGTAGATGCTGTATCCAAATTAAATTTTCCAGAGTTCGAAAATTAAAATAAAATTTAGATAACAAGCTGTTTTCCAGAAGATATCCACAACAGCACTGACATGAATCAAGAACATGACATTATGTGAGTTTGACTGTGGTTGTAGGGTGAGATAATAATGGTAGTCATAATGAACTTTAACCACAAATTGGTGTAAGAGAATATTATTGTAAAAATGTCAAGATGTGCATAGAAATACATATATATACATAGAATAAATATAGTTATGATCAGAAGACAATTTGAAAGAAAATTAATACAAGAATTCACAATACATGGGAAATTATGTATTTACTCCAGTGTTCTGTTTAGATAGAACAAAATAAAAAGTACATGTTTGTCTCTTGGGCCTAAATTTTCAAAAAATTACTAGTGATTTTGGATACCTGAGTTCTTCTTCGAGTGGTTGCTCATATGCATTCCAAGTAGGTGTGTGCTCGCGCAGCGTGCACGGCTGCCGGAAGATTTTTACCCTAGCAACCCCCGCCGGGTCAGCTATGGAGCCCCCTGGAGTGGCGCCTTTATGGCGCTGGATATATACAGTAGGCGACCCAGCGCCCCCCTCAGTTCCTTCTTACCACCTGTGACGGTGGCTGGAACGGTGGAGACCTCCCTTAGTCTTCACTCTCCCTAGCTTTCCTGTTCTTAGTGTGATAGAGTAGTTCTTAGTTAGTTGTTAGTTGTTAGTAATTTTCTTTTTTCTGTATATAGTTCGTTAAGGGATAGAGCGTTTCTCCCCTAACCCAACTGGAGTCGGGGGCCCATGCCCAAGGTTCCGGGCTTTAAGCCCTGTGCTTCTTGCGGGAAGCCTATGCCAATTGGCGACCCGCATGAGTCCTTCTTAAAGTGCCTCGGGGAGTCCCACCAAGTGGAAAAGTGTAAGATCTGCCGGAGTTTCCGCCCGAGGACGAAAAAGGAGTGGGACATTAGATTAAGGCAGCTCCTGATGGAAGCAGCTCTCAGCCCGGCACCGCCGTCTTCTGGTGCGGAGACCACCCCGTCCGCCTCAGTCAGAAGTGCTCCGACCTCGGCGGCCGCCGCGGCACCAGCACAGAGCCGATCAGAGGGACTTCACGGCACCATGGTGCCGAAGACCTCTTTGCTGGGACGGCACAGGTCCCACTCTCCTCAAAAGAGGAAGAAGCCAGAAAAGTTGGTCCCGACCCCTTCAGCAGGGCAAGCTCCGCCGGCACAGCGCCCTGCAGCGAACCACCCGAGACCATTGGGTCAGACTGCGGTGCCGTTGACTCCGGCCCCATCAGAGGTGCCGTTGAGTTCGGCCCCCCTAGGCTCCCCACCTAGAGTGTCGGTTGAGCAGTGCCTACCCTCAACACCGGATACTTTTAACGCAGCGAGAGACATCATCGCCCTCACAGAGCAGGAGCACGTTCAAACAGCCGCTCAAGTTCCAGTGAGAGCGGTAGTCTCAAAGGGTAAACCGGCTTTCTCCCAGGGCGCGCCACGTGGGGATCTCCGGCACCGCTCACGATCCACTGTCCAGTCCAGGTCCCGGCACCGATCTGAGTCCCGGCGCCGTTCCACCTCCCAGCGCCGGTCGCACTCTCGGCGTCAGTTAGACTCTCGGTCACAGTTTGCCTCCCGGCACCGATCAACATCGCGGCACCGATCAGGTTCCCGGCACCGGTCACCTCGGCACTGATCGGCATCGCAGCGCTGGTCACACTCACACCATCGGTCACCACAGTACCGATCGACATCGCGGCGCCGGTCAGACCTGCGGCACCAGGCGTCACCACGGCACCGGTCAAGGTCTTGGTACCGGTCAGGTTCCCGTCAGCGGACTTCTCCTCGACACCGGTCCTACCTGGGTTATCGGGAGGAGTCCAGACAGAGGTCACCCTCCACACTCCAATCGGGGCAGCAATCAAGACTCAGCCCCCCCCCCCGGTACCGGCGCCAGTCAGCTTCAAGGTCCAGATCTGGCTCGCGGTACCGGAGCAGGCGTCGGTCGGGATCCAGGTGTAGCAGGTCTCCGCTCCATAGGCCCTCTCAACGCCGGTCACCTAGGGTAGTGCGCCACCCATCCCCCGGTAGTAGGCCCACGGCCCCACCGTGGCCCTCCCAGTCAGCCTCCCGCTCGTCTCGCTCTGATGGGGGCACAAGACTGGAGCCCTACTCAGAGGGAGAGGCGGGTGACCAGTGGCAGACCTCAAGTCAAGGCCAGTCCCAGTGGCCATTTTGGACCCCGTGGGCTTATCATGAGTCGCAAGGGACCCCCCCTGGAACAACCAGACGCTCGACGGAGCCGCGGGTCCCGGAGGCAGTGTTGGGATGTCCTCCCCCAGACCCAGCAGTTCCCTCAACCACCGGGGCATCTATTGTTCAGCCGGCACCAGCATTAGAGGCCCTGGTTCCCGAGCTGCCTCAGACAGAGGAGGTGCTAGAGGACTTGGCCCCCGGCCTCTCTTCGGGGTCATCCCCGGATGAGGCCGTCGCGGGCACCACTGTGTCGGGTCCTCCTCCCATAGACCTTGCCGCGCACCAGGACCTCCTCAGGCGGGTGGTAAGGAGCATGAACCACCAGGCGGAGGAGGTCATGCAGTCGGAGGACCCAGTGGTAGACATTTTGTCAGCAGAGGCTCCTACTAGGGTAGCTCTGCCAATCATCCGCAGGATTGAGAACAATATTAAAACTCTGTGGCAGTCCCCGGCATCAATCACGCCGACGGCTAGGGGAGTTGAAAGAAAATACTTTGTGCCAGCTAAGGGATGCGAATTTTTGTACACCCATCCCCCCTTGTTCCCTCGTGGTGTCAGCTGTGAACCAGAAGGAGCGGCATGGGCAGCAGGCCTCGGCACCAAAATCTCGTGATGCCAAGCGCCTGGACTTGTTTGGCCGAAAGGTTTATTCAGCTGGTGGTCTGCAGCTTAGAGTGGCAAACCAGCAAGCTCTGCTCAGCCGCTATGCTTTCAACTCCTGGAACTCCATGTTAAAGTTTAAAGAATGAATTCCTTTGGAGTCCAGGAGTGAGTTTGCTGCCTTCGTGGACGAGGGGAAAAAGGTGGCCAGAACATTGCTCCAGGCCTCACTAGACTCAGCAGACTTGGCAGCACGTACTCTAGCGTCCGAGATCGTGATGAGGCATGTATCCTGGTTGCAGGGTTCAGGCCTTCCACTGGAGGTGCAGCAAACCCTGCAGGACCTCCCCTTTGAGGGCACGGGGCTTTTTTCGGAGAAGACTGACTCCAGGCTCCAGTCCTTAAAGGACTCTAGGACCTTGATAAGGTCTTTGGGGATGCACACTCCGGCTACCCAGAGACGCCCTTTCAGGCCTCAGCCTCAACGCCCTTTCCCGCCTTCCAGGCCAAGACCAGACTTTTCTAGGCGCAGAGGGCGTGGGGGTAGGCGACGGTCAGCCCCTCACCAGAATCAAGGGCAACCTCAAGGGCCCGCGAGGCCCCCTCAGGGCCAGAGGCAAAACTTTTGAAGGGTTTGTCGAGGACGACTTACCAGTTATCGCCCTGGATCCTTTCCCCCTGTTTTATCAACGTCTGGCCCGTTTCCACTGTGCTTGGTGCTCAATAACTTCAGACCGTTGGGTGCTACGCACGGTGGAAAAGAGCTATTCTCTCCAGTTGTCTTCTTACCCTCCCCCACCCCCACCCTCCCCTTCCCTCTTCAGGGACCCTTCTCACGAGCAGCTCCTCTTACAGGAGGTACGTTCCCTCTTGTCTTTGGGAGCCATAGAGGAGGTTCCGGTGGAGCTAAGGGGTTGGGGTTTTTATTCTCGTTACTTTTTAATCCCCAAGGCAAAAGGGGGTCTAAGACCCATTCTAGACCTGCGGGAACTCAACAAGTACATGATAAAGGTGAAGTTCTGCATGGTTTTCCTGGGCTCTATAATTCCCTCTCTGGATCCGGGAGACTGGTACGCCACCCTCGACATGAAGGACGCGTACTTCCATATAGCCATATTTCCACCCCACAGACGCCTGTTACACTTCGTGGTAGGCAACAATCATTACCAGTTCACAGCTCTCCCGTTTGGGCTCTCCACAGCGCCGCGGGTCTTCACCAAGTGCATGGCCGTGGTTGCAGCTTTCCTGCGCAAAAGGAAGGTGGCAGTGGTCCCATACTTAGACGACTGGCTAGTCAAGGGCAGGTGCAGACAGCAGGTGCAGTTCCACGTTCAGCTGATCATGGCTACATTCCGCAGACTGGGCATTCTGCTCAATTTCGAGAAGTCAACTCTGGAACCCAGTCAGAAGCTGGAGTTCATAGGTGCGGTACTAGACTCTACCATGGCAAAGGCTTCTCTTCCCCTCGCTCGATTTCACGTAATGTCGTCCATGATATCGAACATCCGGATGTTCCCGACCACAACAGTGCGCACGTGCCTAAGCTTACTCGGTCACATGGCTTCATGCACGTACGTCACACGTTATGCCAGACTGCGTCTACGACCCCTTCAGTTATGGCTGTCGACTGTGTATTGACCAAGTCGGGACAGTCTAAACATGATAGTTACGGTCCCAGCAGAGGTGCTGTCTACCCTGGTATGGTGGCAGGACCAGTTTCTGGTCTGCGAAGGCCTTCCCTTTCACCCCCCTCACCCTTCAAAGTCCCTAGTAATGGACGCCTCAGCGCTCGGGTGGGGAGCGCATCTGGGAGTTGCCAGAACCCAGGGTCTGTGGTCGTCAGACGACCTGGCCCTACACATAAATGTTCGGGAACTAAGGGCTGTTCGCCTGGCGTGCCAGGCGTTCAAGGACCAACTTCAGGGTCAGTGTGTGTCGATTCTAACAGACAACACAACAGCCATGTTTTACATCAACAAACAGGGAGGTGCTCACTCCTCCCCCCTGTGCAACGAAGCAGTTCTTCTTTGGAACTTCTGCATAGCCCACTCCATATACCCGGTAGCGTCTTTTCTCCCGGGGCTCCAGAATACTCTGGCAGACCACCTGAGCAGATCCTTTTGGTCCCACGAATGGTCAATTCACCCAGACGTTATTCGCTTGATCTTCCAAAGGTGGGGGACTCCCCAGATCGACCTCTTTGCCACCATGATCAATCGGAAATGCAAATGATTTTGCTCACTAAGAGGAGGCTCACCTGGCTCCCTGACAGACGCTTTCCTCCTCTCATGGGTAGGTCAACTGATGTATGCATTCCCCCCCTTTCCCCTCGTGTACAGAGTCCTGCTCAAGGCCCGGAGAGAGGGCGCTCACCTGATTCTGATCGCCCCGGCATGGCCCAGACAGCATTGGTATACCCTGCTTCTGGAAATGTCAACGGAAACGCCAATAACCCTACCAATTTGGCCAGACCTGATATCTCAAGACTATGGTCGCCTCCGTCACCCAGACCTGCAGTCGCTCCACCTCACAGCATAGAAAATTTGTGGCTAACGGAGGCAGAGCGTCTCTGCTCTAGTCCCATGCAGCAGATCCTCTTGGGGAGTAGGAAGCTTTCCACTAGGCTTACTTACTCAGCGAAGTGGAAGCGTTTCTTCTGCTGGTGTTCACAGAGAAACATCTCCCCGAGATCTGCGCCGATCCATCTTGTATTGGACTATTTACTTCAGCTTAAACATCAGGGTTTAGCGCTAGCCACAATTAGAGTGCACCTGGCGGCAATTTCTGCATTCCACCAAGGGATCTTGGGTCAATCGGTGTTCTCAAACCCTATGGTCGCCAGATTCCTTAAAGGTCTAGATCGCTTGTACCCCCAGGTATGCCAGCTGATCCCCTCTTGGGATCTAAACTTAGTCCTTTCCCAACTTATGGGGCCCCTGTTTGAGCCTATGGCCACTTGTTCCCTTCTATACCTGTCATGGAAGACGGTGTTTCTGGTCGCAATAACTTCAGCGAGAAAGGTGTCAGAAATCAGAGCTCTGACATCAGAGCCCCCGTACACCATATTCCATAAAGACAAGGTGCAGCTGAGACCTCACCCTGCCTTTTTGCCAAAGGTAGTGTCAACATTCCACATGAACCAGGAGATATTCCTCCCAGTGTTCTTTCCTAAGCCTCATGCCTCAAGTCAAGAGCAGCGCCTGCACACCTTAGATGTCCGTAGGGCGCTTGCGTTCTACATTGAACATACCAAGCCGTTCCGAAAGTCTTCTCAGCTCTTCGTGGCAGTAGCGGACCGTATGAAGGGCCTTCCCGTTTCAACCCAGCGCATCTCATCTTGGATTACGGCATGCATCCGTACATGTTATGACCTAGCGGGTTCCCCAGTCAAACCATTTACTGCTCATTCTACCAGGGCGCAGGCGTCCTCGGCGGCCTTCCTGGCTCAAGTCCCAGTACAGGAAATCTGTAGAGCTGCCATGTGGTCTTCGGTTCACACTTTTGCTTCGCACTACACGCTGGTACAGCAGTCTGCTGAGGATGCTGCTTTTGGATCCGCGGTGCTACAATCAGTGGTCCGTCACTCCGACCCCACCGCCTAGGTAAGGCTTGGGAGTCACCTACCTAGAATGCATATGAGCAACCACTCGAAGAAGAAAACGGGGTTACTTACCCAGTAACTGTTGTTCTTCGAGATGTGTTGCTCATATCCATTCCAAAACCCACCCTCCTTCCCCACTGTCGGAGTCTCCGGCAAGAAGGAACTGAGGGGGGCGCCGGGTCGCCTACTGTATATATCCAGCGCCATAAAGGCGCCACTCCAGGGGGCTCCATAGCCGACCCGGCGGGGGTTGCTAGGGTAAAAATCTTCCGGCAGCCGTGCATGCTGCGCGAGCACACACCTACTTGGAATGGATATGAGCAACACATCTCGAAGAACAACAGTTACTGGGTAAGTAACCCCGTTTTTTTGGTTACCCAGTTTGAGACATGTTTAAAGGGACCTAATTTTTAGAGAGCAGATGCTCAGCACTTTATGAAAAACAGGCCTCTTTAAAGCTTCTCAGTTTGGACACTCAGAAATTGAGAAACATTCGCAACCCATCCCCCAAATCACTAATCATTCTTCGAAGTGTAAGCCAGTCATCGGCTACCTTTGGCACATGGCCCATCAGGGAAATCTGCTGGCAGGCTGGGACGGTTTGTTTACCTGCAGCGTCCACAGGTTTGGCCAATCGTAGCTCCCACTGGCCGCGGTTCTCCATTTCAGGCCAATAGGGGCTGAGAGAAGCAGCGGCCAGCACATCCCTGGGCCCACGCCACTTCCCACAGCCCCCATTCGCCTGGGACAGCGAACCACGGCCAGTGGGAGCTGCGATTTGCTGAACCTGTGGACGCAACAGGTAAACAAACCGTCCTGGCCGGCCAGTGGATTTTCCTTACAGGCTGTGTGCCAAAGGTTGTTGAACCTTGGTGTAAGCCCTTCTCTTTACATATCACATTAATAGCTCAATGGAGTGTTTAAATTATTTTAAAATGAATTATTAGAAAGCACTACACATGTACAAGTTTAATTATAGAAAAGAAGCAATTGTCCTATAATAAGCTTAAGATGTGGTTTTCTTGTTTTACATTGTCCTATATATTTATTAAAATGTAAAGTTACTGTTTCTTTTTAAAATGTTAGTTTATATTACAAGTTCCAAATGAGTGACGTTACTCTTGCAGTAATGTCCTACACACAGTACAAATGTCATGAAGTCAATAAAAGAAAAATCCTGGCCCTACTGAAGTCAATGGGATTTTTGCCATTGATGTCAGCAGAGCCAGGATTTCAGCCCAGAAGATTTGTCTGTGTATTCATTGAACGTAAGGTCAGGCCCAAAGCTATATCACTGTTAGTGAGATATGTGTGCAACAAAATGTATTTGTGCTTTTTTGTTTGTTTGTTTTTCAACTACAATAGTATTGGAGAGTTATTTGGGGGGTAAAAATAAGACAAGACTTGGTGGTCTTAGGGTTTCCACTCCTGCATGGTAGAAATGCAGCATGAAAACTGGGCCTCACATTATTTCAGCCTTCCGAGGCAGAAAACAAGAGGGAAAAATGAAGATCACAAATGTATATACAATACAAAAACATGCAGATTTCTGTGGGACGGCATGCACTATGAAGTGATGTTACCTTTTTGGATCCTGGAACATAAAAACATGTTAAATTAAAATAGCATAATTTTATTTTACAGAATAATAAATAAAACACCATATAATAAAAGAAAATCCCACACTAGAGTTCTTGTGACAAAAAACCTGAACTTTGCTGTTATGGTTTATGATGTCACTAGAAAAACCTCTCCATGGAGTTATATTATTTATCCTGGTTTTAAATTATTGCTTACCTCCTTCTTTCATTAAGGGTGTGGAAGGAGGGTCAGTATAATTACTTCAGTTTTAAATAATGTCTAAAATACTCCACTGAACTAATACAAAATAAATATCGAACAAGTAGTTCTGGAAATCATTTATGCCATATGGTCTAGAAGCCATAATAGCCAAAGTCACTGAACTAAATTCTGCTCTCATTTACACTAGTGTAAATCTGAAATTACTCCATTAGCTTCAATGGAATTACTTCAGACTTATGCCAGTAAAATCAGATTATATTGTTCAGTTATTTCAAGGGGAGTTTTACCTGCATAAAGGCTATAGAATTGGCCAATGTATGCTGTCATATAATTAAAAATTCTTCAAAAATACTGTAAAAATGTATTCAATAAAATAAATATGTAAAGGCTTTAGATTGTATAGGTTTAATTATTTGTCCTAAGCAGGTGTTCCTTAGTGGTAGAGATTCCAGACCACTCCACTTTTCAGCACAGAGTTCGGATTTACCAGAATTGTATGGTTCACAGCACAATGTTACATTGCTTTTCTAGCTGGCAGATAATCCTGATTCTCCTCTTCTTCAATCATGTAATGAAATGTGGAGGTTAAATCTTTGCTACTAATGGTTGAAGTGCATTCAGAATGATCTGTCTTCTCTCTTCTTCGCAAGATGAAACTGCTCATACAGTGATGTGGGGTGGAAGGTTAATCTACAGTAGAGTGAAGAAACACAATATAGCATTGTTTCAGCAAGAATACTGGTCAGTGCAGTTACAACAAAGTGTAATGTTTTCGAAAGATGAGTTCTTTAGCATGCAACCTCTCTGTGAGTAAGATTAAACTGTAGTTACCTAGAAGAAACCCTAGGAATAACGTAATAGTTTCTCTGCAGAGGAGAGAGTGGTTGAAAAAACGTATTAGATCATCCAGGCCATATCTCTGAAATGTCAGATTGCTTCTTATTATAAGTATAGTACTATTGGATAGACTTTTTTTCCTTTTTGAGATTTTAGCATTGCATCAAATGTTAAATTTTCCTCTAAAGGCCAGTATTAGTGATACGCTGTAGAGCTTTTCAGTAAAATTACTTTAAAAAAAATAAATGGCAAAACAGAAACTATGTTTAAGGCCTCATCAAAACACAGATGTCTGTACAAGATGGGAGAAAACAGATTTGTAGAGCTGGTGATCCTATTTCTGGTCAAGAGCAATTTCAACAAAAAACCCATTTAGAAGTGAAGTTTTAGCGCTTAGGTAGTTAGAGAGAAAAACACTTGGGGTGATGCTAACAATATAATTATAATGAAATATAGCAAATGCACTAAAATAACCATTGAAATAGTGATCACCAAACATATTTAGGTGGAAATTTACACATGGTGCAGAGTCCAGTGCAAGACTCTGCATCACTTAAACTCCAATAGAGGCTGTGCCGGGAGTGTGCTGACAAAGGGTGTGTCTACAGAACAAGCGATATGGCTCTAGTGTAGACACTTGCTACAGCAATGAAAGGGGTTTCTCTGTAAATTACCTGCTCAAGAGGCGGTAGCTAGGTTGACAGAAGAATTCTTCCATTTAGCTAACTGTGTCTGTAGTTGGGGTTAGGGTAACCTAACTGTGGTGCGCAGAAGATGAATTTTTTCATAGCTCTGAGCAATGTAGCCAGTACAACCTAAGTTTTAGGTGTAAACCAGGCCAAAGGATTCACATAAACATTTTGTTCACCCTGTTACTGTGTGTAAGTGTGCAATGTGGAGGATTAGCGCAGCCAAAACGCGAGAGAAGAGCTTCCACAAGGCACTAATGAAGAAGATAAATAGCTAAAATAATGTAGTGACAGGAAACAAAGCAACTCCTGAATTATGCTACTTGGTGGTAATGTATTTGTTAGAACAGAAAATATGTGAAATACTGTAAGCCTTAGTAATACTTGTTAAAGATATTTTTCCATTTTTAAAATGTTCCATTTTTATATTTTTATTACCAGGTGCTTCCTCCTCCTTACAGTCATTCAGAAATATTATGCTTGTGTTGTTTACTTGTATACAACCAGCAAAGAAGGAAATATCATTTCAGTATTTTTCTATGAAGACAGTGACTTGATTTTCAGAAGTGCACTTGCAGGTTTCCATTGATTTTAACGTAAACTGTGTATGCTGAACCCTTCTGAAAATTGGGCCCTAAAGTCCTAACCTTATTGACTCTTTCTTGGGCCGCCTCATCCACTAATCAGAAACAAAATCATCTGTATAAGCCATTTAGTTGTAGACAGTTTGTGTCTTGGCCTGTCATAATATACAAATGTATAACTGAGATCAAAAAGCACTCTACAGCTTAATGCTGTGATTTGTTGAAATATCAGTGAAGTGAGAAGATCAACAACTTTTCAGGATCTCACATGATTAGACCAGTTTATGGTGCTATACATCAGATTTCAGGCTTGTAGCTCCCAACACGACAGCTGTACACTTGCATTGCTTTTGTATATTATATTTTCTGTAGACCCATTAAAATAAGAAGCATTTCTAATGACATAACAGCATACATTGGCCAGTCCTATAGTCTTTATGCAGGCAAACCTCCCCTTGAAATTATTGAACAATAATGTGATTTCAGTTACACTGCCATAAATCTGAAGTAACTCTATTGAAGCTAATGGAATTACTTCAGACTTACATTGGTATAAATTAGAGCATAATTTGGCCCAGTGTTCAATCTTCAAAGGCGAGGAGTCGGCGCTTATTGTGGGCCACAGGAAATAACTCTTTGGGCCATGTGTTTGAGACCCCTGCCCTACCTCATCTTGCCCACCCATCCACTTGCTGAAGGCATGAGCATAGCAGCACTGTGGAGGCTTCTCTCCTCCTCATGCTGCTTCGTGCGTTCTGTTAGCATTATTGCCTTGCAAAGCCACACAAGCCAGGCCACAATAAGGCCTATAGTTTTAAGGCATTGTTCATTTAATGGACTCAGTTTACAGGAGAAGTGCTAAATTATATTGTGATGAGTTGGGATCACAGAAACCCCCTTAGGAGCTGCCAACTGATGTGCCAAGACTATACCTGCCCCTGTTTTGCTGCCCTGGCACCATGGGCCTTCAGAAATCTGGAGACTCGCTAGCCTGCTGAAAACCCAGACTCGGGTCTGAGCCAAGTCTCCCAACAGTTGTGGGCTTGCCTGGAAACAGGTTAGGAAGTGTTCGTGCCTTTAACACTCAGATGCTCAACTCCCAGTGGGGTCCAAACCCTAAATAAATCAGTTTTACCCTGTATACAGCAAATACAGGGCAAACTCATAGAATGTTCACACTCTATAACACTGATAGATATGCAGAGTTGTTTGCCCCCCCTCCCCCTGGTACTAACATGTACTCCAGGGTGAATTAATAAGTAAAATATGATTTTATTAAGTACAGAAAGTAGGATTTAAGTGGTTCCAAGTAGGAACAGACAGAACAAAGTGAATTACCAAATAAAATAAAATAGAATACGCAAGTCTATGTCTAAGAAACTGAATACAAATAAAACCTCACCACCAGATGTTTCAGTGATCTTCCTCTTTCAGACTAAATTCCTTTTTAGTCTGGGTCCAGCTATCACTCGCACGCCCCCTGCAGTCACTGTCCCCTGCTCCAGTTTCCTTCAGGTAAACTTGGCGGGTGGAGAAGCTATTCCTTGAGCTAGCTGAAGACAAAATGGAAGAGTCTCCCAGGGATTTAAATAGACTTTCCCTTGTGGGTCGAGACCTCCTCCTCCTTCCTATGCAGAATCCAGTTGCAAAATGGAGTTTCAGAGCCACATGGGCAAGTCACATGTCTCTGCCAGATTGAGTTCCTTACCAGCCAAGCCACATTCCTGAGGAAGCTCAGATGTGGATTGGCATCTCCAAAGTTCATTGTTAGCTTGATTGCTTCTTGACTGGGCATTTACTGAGAATAGTTCCTTCTCGGAAAACTGGCCAGCTCCTTTGCTGAGGCTATTTAAAATTAACCAAGTACATAGCCAATATTTATAACTTTGAGTATAAAAATGGCACATGCATACAAATAGAATGAACATAACCAGTAGACAAAATGTCACTCACCAGCTCAACAGTTGAGAAACTTAATAGGATCTGCAAGGTGCTTGACAGCCTCAGAAGGAAGTGGAGTGGAGGGCCCTCCTGTCCAGGGGCTCTCTGTCAACATTGGCCAGCTAGAGGAAGATAGGAGCATATTGGCGCTTTGCTCTCTTCCCCCCCCCCGCCCCCAATTAATTTAAACCCTTTCCACGAGGGTTGCTCACTCTTGCTCCAGTTCAGCTTTACTCACCCTCCCTCCCCATAATTTTGTATAAGAGCTGTGGTTTTTAGGATGCTGATTCCCTGTTTTGGGGGTTAGGAAAAATATTTTTCCATTGGGGCCAAATTGACAGAGACCTGGTAGGTGTTTTCGCTTTTGTCACAGCATCATGAAGGCAACATTAGATTAAATAAGAATAGGACTTAGAAATTAATATTAAAGTAATGTGTATGAACATTTAGTTTGTCATGACTTGTGGCTGATGTCCAGTACAGATAAAAGGGAGGAAGAAAGAAAAGGCCAGAAATAAGAGACCTGTGATTTTGCTGGTGTACATCAGTCTATGGGCAAATGGGAGCCCTGAAGACTTTGCAGTCCGATGTCCCTCTTTGATACTCTCTGTCCCCTTTGTGGTGGGGAAGGTGAGAGGATTCAGTAGAATCAGCTGGATTCTAAAGGTATGTTGAGAGTCTACACTGGGTTATGGGCTACATGATGGGAATCCTGAAATCCCTGCACT
This sequence comes from Dermatemys mawii, assembly GCA_007922305.1. Classification (NCBI taxonomy): domain Eukaryota; kingdom Metazoa; phylum Chordata; order Testudines; family Dermatemydidae; genus Dermatemys; species Dermatemys mawii. The sequence continues at coordinate 21,349,886 of ML677349.1, forward strand.
GGACCCATTTAAATGGCTGGCACAGGGAAACAGGACAGATAGCTCCCCTCTCCAGAATTAAGTTAGTAAAAGTTGTGAACTGCTGCTTATATCCATCCCTGTGTCTGTTCTCATTCACCTGTGAGTCCTAATGAATTGGGGCAATCTTACAAGTGTACACGTCTCTCCCTCCCTAATCTTCTCTACCACCCTTTCTGCTCCTCCTTTCAGTTTAGGACTCCTAAATCTCTTACTTCCACTTATCTTGACTTACTTAGTTTATGTTCTCCACTGGAATAATTTTAGACTTTCATGTTTACCCTTTGGTTTCTCTGCAGTTCCACTAGATGAATTTTCTAAAGACATAACAAATCTCATTCTTTAACCCATTTATCTTCAGAATAAATGTTTGCAAGCAGCCTGTTTCTCTCATTGTACAGAGATAGATGATGCAGTTGGATTTCACACTTTGATCATTTTCGGGAAAATTCTCCTTTGGGACTGAAATTTTCCAGATTTGATCTCTACCTAGAGGCAATTGTTTTAAATTTTTTTTAAAAAAATTTCAGGAAAACTCTTCCAACACTTTTTGAAGAGTTAGGATGGGAGACTTATTTAAAGCATTTTGAGACACTTTTATTTTTTTGGTTCAATGAACAACCTACAAACCTTGAATGTAAATCAGCCTTATTGAGGAATCAATCATTAGTTGAGATTGGGGCAAGGGTTAAAAAGTAAAGTATTATAAGCAATTAGAGTAAGGGGAAGCACTTGTGAGCATGCTCATTTGGTATCTGCAAAGATTTTAGTAGAGCCTAGAAAAGGTTATAAAGTTTAGTACATTTTTGGGTACTGCATTAATAATTTTAGTCACCTTTTTTTTGTTTTCAAAGCCCTTCAGGGGATTTAGCCACACCTCTCCCATTATTTTTAATTATAATTATAAATTGCTTTGAAAAAAAACAGTGAAAAGCTACACATAATTGGATATTTGTGTATCAAAAAATTAAGATCACAAATTACCTATAAATCTTCAAATATCAAATACTACTAGCATGTCTGTGACTGCAAAACCACTGCTTCATTATCTGTCTCTATAGAGAATAAAGTTTCTTGTGAACATCTAGTCTTAAAATAATTGGGAATAAGAATGAAATTTATTTTATCTTCATTAAACTCCTCTATGTGCAGTTCATCTAGAGGAAATAGAAACCTTGCGGTAAACATGCAAGAAAAATATCTTGTGGTGGAAGGGAAGTGTTGGGAAGGTTTCTTCAAATTACTGCCCAGGTAGGGGAGACTGGATAGCTTAGGAGTTTGGTAATGAGAAACAGTCGTTCATCTCTGTCTTCTTATTTGGCCCATATCAAGAGTAATGGAGTAATTTATATCAAAGGGTGATCGGTGGTCTTTGTGATCTCAGTCCAGTTCTTACTGAACAAATGTTAGGTCTATAGAACACTCCGTTACAACAGCAATAGCACTGACCACAGACAATAGCTGTGAATCTTAATGGAAAGGAAGAGGGTGAGGACTGAGTGATCACGGAGACTGAACTCTTCTCTCTTCCCTAGAAGTGGACTCATTAGGCCAGAATTAAGGCTTACTGGTGGTGTGCTGATTGTGCTGTGCCTATTGTGGGGATAAATGGAAGACCTCAGTGCTAGGTACCCTGCTGTGACCAAGATAAGTGACTTTGTTATTTTTCACTTCCCTGATCCTGGGGCCACCATGGAGCCATCCTTAACCCATCATAATTTAGAGCAGCCTTGCAGATGTTCTAAACTACATACAGCTGTCTGAAGTCCCAAGCTCCAGACCACAGTGTTCCATTGACCCCCTGCTTTCTCCGCGAACACCCCCTGTGCCAGGAGATGGGAGGCAAAAATGCAGAAACCTCGTTGGGGGAATCAAGTGGAATAGAGGTGAAGATCTGGCCGTGCAATCTTCCAGGCAGTGCATTTGGTGCTTTTTATGAGTACAAATTAATTGACCTTTGAACAGAAAATATGACCTGTCCAGGTTACAGTAAAATGGGATGCGATAAAGTTGTAATGTCTCCATTTTATAATACAAATTTTCACTTGAACTGATTTGCTAGAGCAGGGGTCTCAAACACGCGGCCTGCGGGGCTCTTGAGTGCAGCCCGCCAAGCTCCCCATGCCCCCCCAACCTCTTTGCCTACCTCCAGGCTGGGATTGCCCCCGGGGTGCTGCAAGCCCCACACCACTTTCTGAAGCAGTTGTAGCACGTCCCTTCGGGCTTGGGGGGGAAGGGAGAAGAGGCAGAGGGCTCCTACGTTGCCTCCCTCCAGGCACCGCCCCCCCCTGCAGCTCCCATTGGCCAGGAACAGGGAACCGTGGCCAATGGGAGCTTCGTGGGAAGTACCTGGAGGAGCGGCAAGAGCAGCAAATGCACATCACGTCACTTATCTAGAGCGGCTCCAGCACCTCCGGGGCTGCAGGGACTGGTTCCAACTGCTTCCTGGGGCGGAGCGGCGTGGGGCTGGAGCCACTCTAGGTAAGTGACGCCAAGCTGGAGCTCATACCCTGAACCGCTCCTGCTCCCCAACTCCCTGCCCTGAGCCCCCTGCCACATCCTGCACCAATTCCCTTCCCTGAGCCCCCTGAGCATCCCACACCCACCCTGCACCCCGACTCCCTGCCCTTAGCCCCCTGCCGCATCCTGCACCCCAGCTCCCTGCCCTAGCGCCCTGCCACACCCTGCACCCCTCCTGCACTCCCTACCCTGAGCCCCCTGTTGTGCCCTACACCCTTTCTGCACCCCCTGCGGGCAGGGAGGGGGAAGCGTTGGGGTGGGGACTTTGGAGAAGGGCTTGGAATGGGTCAGGGAAGGCGTGGGAAGAGGCGGGGCAGGGGCAGGGCCTCATGGAAGGGGTGGAGTGGGGGCAGGGCCAGGGGAAGCGAGGTGGGGTGTCAGTGATGCGGCCCTCGGGTCAATGCACTAGTCCTCATGTGGCCCTCATGGTCATTTGAGTCTGAGACCCCTGTGCTAGAGCTACCTTTTTGTCATGGTTAAAGTATCTTTCGTTCTGTAAGTACAATATTAATGTAGTTCGGATTCCATTCATTTAGTACAGACTAAAGATGTGCACTGCTCTGTGCAACTTTCTGGTGAGCAGTGCTGTTTACAAGACATTTTCCTGAGACCACCCAACTCATTTCACTTGCAGCCTGCACTAGAGCCAAGCACTGGTCTCTAGAGAAATAAAAGAAATGTAATAATTCACTGCTCCACCCAGTTCAAAAGACATGACTTAATACAGAAGAAATTTAATAGGCTTTACTGCCAGTCAGCATGAAGTCAAACAAACTGTTAACTTGCAAACTCTGAGAAGTGAATGTGGCAATAGATAATATTTTTGTTTCTTTCCCAAGCTCCTCTCAGCATCTGAGGACACACACTGAAGGGGTTTGTGTAAAATAAAAATGATAAACGAGTATTGAATTGATGAAAAAAGTTTAGAGTATAACCATGGGCTGGGCTTCACTGGGGGCGGGATCGACTGAAGATACGCAACTTCAGCTATGTGACTAATGTAGCTGAAGTTGGCGTATCTTCAGCCGACTGACCTGCCATCCTCATGGCGGTGGCGGTCAACAGCGCGCTCCCCTGTCGACTCCAGCTTGTGCCTCACGGCAAGCTGGAGTTACAGAGTCAACGGGGGCGCCGCTAGCGGTCGATTTCTCGTGTCTTAACGAGATGTGAGAAATTGATCGCTAAAAGATCGATCACTACCTGCCGATCTGGCGGATAGTGAAGACGTACCCCATGTCTTAAGGCTACTGCTCATGTTCCTCTGTTATGACATATGTAGCCCTTTGTCCACTTCCTTATATTTCAGTAGTATTCATTTACATGATTAGCAAATAACACTGAATCACTAGTTCAGTGTTTCTTTTGATTTTGTTTTACTTTGGCCTACAATCACATTAGTGCTATAACAAATTTGTTTTTCGTTGAAGCCGGTTAAAATTTTTCTTGAGTAAGAACAGAGGGTCAGGTACAGTATTAAGGAACTAGCTCACGTTGGGTGCAGTGGGGAGCTATGCCACACAGAAGGAATTTGGGACTAAATGACTGGCTGCTGTTCCCATCATTAGAGCTGCTTGGGAATTTTTAGACAAATCTTTTTGTTGTTGTAAAATGCTAATTTGTCAAAATTGAAACTGCATGAGACAGAATCAGGATCAATTTCACCATTTGAAAAAAATGTGTCAAAAAAGTTTTGAAATTGTCAACATTAAATTAAAATTTCTGGTTTGAGACAACTTTTAATTTAGAAAATTAAGCTAACTAGACTGAAAAAGTTAAAAAATGAAAAAGGTCAAAATTGAAACAGTTTCAAAATTATTGATATTAAATATTTTGATTGACTCAAAATGGGGAAAAACATTTTTTTCTGTTTGCGAATATTTTCAACTTTTCATCCTGATTTGAGATGGGAAAAATTTACAAACTCAGCTATTCATAAGATGGGAAAATTGTTTCCCACTCAGCTCTGCCCTGACATACCCATCTAGCTCTGAGAACCAGTGTGGAAATGGTATAGAGCCATGGCCTCACCTCATTCTAGACCATTCCCTTTAGGCTGCTCTTCAGGCCCATTTGAGGGGTTCAGAAAAATGAGGAGGGTTCTGGCACTCTTTCTCCTTTAGTCCCTGCACACCCAACCACAGGCCCTGAAGGATTAGCCCCTGTAAACAGCAAAGCGAGAAGTCCTCTTTTCTCTGAAATTTTCACACTAGATTTAAAAGATTTTTCTGATTTTAGTTTTTCTATTTTGTAAGTGACAGGCCATTTGGTATGATGAAATTTGGATAGAAACTTTGTGTGTGTGTGTCTGTGTAATGAGAAATGGCAGTGGTTTTGTGTTTAGAGGAGGTACCCTGAAGTACCATAGGGATAGGAAATGTCTTATTTAACCTCTTCATTAGTGCTCTGGAACAGACAGTAAAGAACATGTGCATGACATTCCCACATGTTCCTATTTTGGGTAGGAGTTGCAAACCTCAATTAGAACATAGAAATTGTAGGAGGGTAACTAGTTAGATTAGAAACATGGGCTGGAAATAACAAAATGAGACTCCACTTGGAAAAAAATAAGTTAATCCATTTGGAGTAAAATAATCTGAAACATAGGAATCTGGCCCACGGGCCTGTCCTGTCCAATCCCTGAGCTCCCAGTCGGGGAGGCTATCCCCACCCCTTCCACTATGGTTCCCCTTCCCCCGGAGCCTCAGCGCCGTGCGGGCAGCGCTCTCGGGGGCAGGGCTGCATGCTCCTGTGGAGAGTGGGGCCATGTGTCTGGCTCCTACCAGGCTGCCAGACACGTGCTGTGAGCGGTGTAGTAAGGAGGCTGGGGCCGGGGGGTTGGATAAGGGACGGTGGGGGGGTAAGGGGCAGGGAGTTCCATGGGGCAGTCAGGGATCAGGAAGTAGGGGGGGCAGGTTGGATGGGGCAGAGGTTCTGGGTGGGGTGGTCAGGGGACAGGGAACGGGGTTGGGGGTTGGATAAGGGTCAGGGATGTGGAGAGGAGTCAGGGCAGTCAGAGGACAAGGAGCGGGAGGGTTGGGTAGGGGTTGGGGTACTGGGGGGGGGCAGTTAGAGTGCGGGGGGTCTCCGGAGGGGGCGGTCAGGAGCAGGGGGGCTTAGGAGATGGGGTATCAGGAGGGGGCGGTCAGGGGACAAGGAGCAGGGAGGGTTGGATGGGTTGATGGTTCTGAGGAGGGCAGGAAGTGGGAGGGTTTGGATAGGAGGCAGGGCCATGCTGTTTGGGAGGCACAGCCTTCCCTACCTGGCCCTCCATACAATTTTGCCACCCCGACGTGGCCCTCAGGCCAAAATGTTTGCCCACCCTTGCCCTACATAAATTAGACATGACTTTGGAATTTGATAGGTCTGCAGAGAAAGACCAATGCAGTTTTAATGCTGCATAGACAAAGACATTACGTCATATAGCAGAGATTCTTTGTGGCTTTAGTCTGACTTCACCTGGCATACTGCATTCAGATTTAAGCACCACTTTGCCAGAAAAAGTTTAATAGACCAGAGAAAGTTAAAAGAAGAACAGATATTGCGTGGGCTTGAGGGCAGGGTGGATTGATTTAAATCAAAACAATTTGAATCACCAATTTTAATCGTGATTTAAATCAACAAACAGGCAACCTGGATTTAAATAATTAATTTTAATCCTGTTTTGCATTTTTTCTTTTAAGTTATTTTCCTAAAGAAAATTTGACTCATTGGTTGGTAGCCATTCAAACATGATGATTTGCAACTAAGTATAGCCTGTATACTAAATTTCTGTTGAATGATCTAATTGTTTTTTTCATCTCTAACATCTATGATTCTCTGAATTTTCGATGCTTAAGACTTAGTGCAATGTTAATTTAAGATTCTAAATCCAGAGAAGTCAGAAAATTCAGAAGTGAAATTCCTATGGTAATCATAACTCCATGCCTTTCTGTATGAAGTATTATTTTTACAGGTTTATAATATGCTGTGCAGTGTCACTATTTGTCAAGTATTTATATTATGGTATGAGTTAGCAAAGTATGAGAAATATCTTTATCTTCAAGGTTTGTATAATAAATTATCAAATTTTTTTGTACTGAAATGTAATTTTCCTAACCAGTGGATGATATATAGACACTGATGCATAGCTATTATTTTTTCATGGTTATGCAATTCTATGCATCCAGATTGATTCTGGGTGTCTGAATTGCCTACTTACTGCATGGTAGTTCCCAATAGTCACATACTGAATACTTACGTTTGTATTTTGACATCAATTTTCAGCTAATCAGAACACAGATTTACTTAACTGTTTACAGTTGCGTCACAATAGGTATTCTTTGAAGATGCAGTTCTCTTTCTGATTGGCTACTGTAATCCCTGTGCTATGAATGGCTCTTGTGTTCAGACTTACCGAGCTGTTTGCCAGCAATGAATATGCTGCTCTAGCTTCTTCCTTTTGGCTGAAGCCAAAAATACCAATATGCAAAGGAAACAGTTCTGTGAAATCGCTGAAAGGGAGTTTTTTTTAAGTTTACGTGTCCAGTCTTTCATTAATCTCCCTCCTATGTCTTTCTCCTTTTCCTTTTCTTCAACCCTGAGTCCGGAAAGGCTCTGTTCCCCACAATAGGTCTTGTATATTTGTGTTTTATTTGGGAGAATCCCACCTTTTTTAGTTTGGAAACACAATGTAAAAATATGTTTTAGTTATTCTGGTGAGATAGGCCTAATGTGTGCTAGAAATGGTTCTCTTACTTCTTAGGTTCCCATACTTGACTTGACCTCCAGTAATGTAGGTTTTTCCATAAAGTGCTTCTCTTGCATTTGGTGCCAAAACACTTGACCTATAAGTACTGAAACAGAAAGCAGCATTTTGCTGCTTTAAATCATAGCAATATATCTTTCTTATACAGATTGCTTGTTTTATATTCCATCCATCTCCAAGGGTTCAACATTTTCCAGTAACCTATTTGAAATAATTGTTTATGTTATGTAGCATTGAAGAGATTGGTGGTGGTTGCATGCCATACCAGAAGGATCATAAAAAGGGGTATTAAAAGATTTTATCCAGATTGCTACTTTCTAGTCATATGGATGGATTGTGATGTGAAATTAAAACCTGCAAAAATTTCATAGATAGTCTTTGTTCTTCTTCGAGTGCTTGCTCATCTCCATTCCATTGTACATGTGTGTGCTTGCCACATGCACTGGTGCTGGAAGCTTTTCCCTTAATGGTATCCATAGGGGAGCGGCTTTGGCGCCTGCACTGGTATAAGGGGTGCCGCTGGCTCCCCCCTCTTTCAGTTCCTTCTTACTGCCAGTGATGGTGCTGGAATGTCTCCTTGCCTTCGCAAGATTTCCTATCTCTGCTATGCCTAGTAGTGAATTTGATGTATATAGTTGTTTAAAGTTGTATAGTTAGTAGTTCCCTAAGTGTTAAGTTCAAAATAATTAGTCCTGTACGGGACTTAGGTTTGAGACGGGGCATGCCCCAGTCCCCGGGCTTCAAACCTGATGACTGTTGCAAAAAAACTTATGCAGATAGTGATCCCCGGGGAAATGTTTAGGGGAAAATCCACATGAGCAACAGGTGTCACATTTGCAAGAGCTTCAGGCCGAGGCCCAAGAAGGAGCAGGACATTTGACTCCAAGGGCTCCTTATGGAGTCGGACCTTGCACCAGACATGGAGCCGACAGGATCGGACTCTGCTCCAAACATCACGGCCTCAGTGCAGAGTGTGCCACCAGCACCGATCCACATCCCTGATACCGGCTAAAAAGTAAAGGAAGCCCAGCGGGGATGTTCTCCTACATCCTGTAAATGGAAGGAGAGGGCCAGAGGAGAGCAAAGACTCATGCAGGGCAGCTTTTCCCCCCCAAATGGTGGCCAGGTTCCAACTCCCATTGAGCTGTCAAGCCCACTTCAAGACCCTGCCGCCACCCCGGGAAGCGGCAGAGGCACTCAGCTTCTGGTGGTGCTGTCCACACCCAGGCCTTTCAGACCACTAAGGAGATATTGTTCTTTCCACAGCCACCAAGCCGGCCACTGAGGTGCCCTATTCGAGTAATAAACCTGCCCTGGCATTCTTCTGGCGGGCTCCATCAGTGTGGCACCGCTCCCCCGCCACAGCGCTCACTTGAACAGTGCCTCCAGCCTCTGGACATGGGTGCCTTTCCTGTGGCTGCCTCCACCTGAGTTGCAAGAAATACCTCTCTTTGAAGTGCACCACAAAATCTCTCACAGGACATATAATGGATATAAGGTCAAGTGGAATATATCCATATTGTTGATGGTGAAGAACTAAAAATAAGGGATGTGTTGCACTAATTTATAACATTAAGTCTCTCTTGTAAACTCCAGCTGAGGATATTGGATGAGTATTTTGCAATCTTCGTACCCAGTACTTTTGAAAAACAGGACACCTATATTGGTGTTCAGTTATGGACTTAGAAACTGAACTGGAGGCACCGATTTTTAAAATAAATCATGGTCATGATTTTTAACAAATGTGAAATTTTTTTGAAAGGAAATAAAGTTTTCTTTGTTTAAAAAGTTGGTATAAGAAAAATGTTCAAATGTTGTACACTTTGTAATTTTTTCATAGCTGTATAGTTTTCTGATGTTACTAATAAATTAGTGTCTCATTAAGAAAATACTGGTTCTGCAGCTGTTTCTTAAAGTTAGATTAACACTCTCCCTAAAATTATGCAGTATTAGCTTAAAATACGACAAAAATCACAATTTACCAGTTTGACCCGAATGAGAATATTCATTATATTGAATTGACCTAACACATTTCATTTGAATCCGTTAAAAAAAGATGAAATTTCTTTTCCCTATATGTGAGATTAAGACACATGTAGACAGGGATGTCTGTAAAATCAATGTGTCCTTTTATTTTTCAAAATAAATTAAGTGCATTGGTTCTTAAATAGGCTAGCACTCATCATGAGTAACATCCGTAGGTGTGTTCTATCTATATTCATAATGATTCTGCTAATAAGAAAATGCACCACAGGTGTTTATCAAGTTATGATGTTCTCTTGTTTTTTTCCTTTTCTTATTGTAAGAGATGCGTGTGGCACATTAAGAGCAAAGATGCTGTTCTACACCTGTCAGAATAAGAGAATGAACAGGGGAACATCACTTCTCTGGAAAAAAAACTTAAATACCCTTAGTACATGTAAATATTGATGAGAGCAGAAATATAAATAATCTCATATGCAGATAGAGACAAATTGAGAAAGGAATCTTCTATTAAGGAGAAGATTGTCAGACCAAAAGAGGCAAGCTTATAGTATGATTCTGCCTTATACTAGTGCTAAGACTTGACATAAAAATATTGGTAATTGGAATTAGAGGAGCCAAGGAATCCAAACTATTTTTTTTCTGTTCTAACACTTACATAATTAAATACAATTTATCTTTCTTCTTTCAGAATGATCAGTCTTCACAAGATATGCAGATAATAGGAGGAGATGATCTTTCAAAGCTGACTGGAAAGGTTTGTTAATTTTAAATTTTAAATAGAAAATTAAGTAGTACATCATCTAAGAAGCTGTTGGAAAAAAAGGGGTCTGATTCTATGTGGAAGAAGAATACAATCTATATTAGCTGTACATTTGGAAAAGTAACACTTTTATAGTTTAACCAATGAACTTAAATTAATGTAGTTTTAGTTTATTTCTTTTTGTAAACAAGGAATGAAGTTCCATCCTGTTATATCTCTGTAATTCCATTACATGTAATGGGATTGCAGGGGTATAACTGGGGCAGAATGTAGCCCATATTTCTAAATAATATTTTGCTGAATTGTAAAAAAATTAATTGTGGGGTTGTAAGTTGCTTAACTGAATCAGATAGGATATTTTATTTCCAGTATTTGGCAATCTGAAGAGCATTCTGTATGACTGAGTTTCCTTTTCCACTATGGCTGCACGTACTGATTATGAAAGAGAAATAGAGATTTGATTCATTGAAAAGACTGTTTTGATCCAGGCATAGCTATACAAAGCAGTACTTAAAGAGGAAGGAAGAATGATTTCATTACACAGATGGTCTATGTGGAAAATAGGCAGAAAAGTAACCTTCACTGTGAATACCCATTTTGTTATTTACACTAAAAAGGCAGTTATTCTTGGATTAATTGGTGTTGTATAATATCAGTTTCCTTTGTGAAACAGATTAAAATGTGGCATTAGTATGATTATTTATTTTGTTGTTATACTATCTCATACTGAGAAAAGGGAGTAGAAAAAACGGTTAAAATAATACATTAATATTAAGTAGATTTTGGTGCAACTAGAACTTGAATGACAAAGTACTATATTCTAAGATATTTTAATAGCAAATATGTCCTTAGTTTGCATTCACAGTTCCAAATGGGTGGGAATTGTTCTCCAAATCAAGCCCTAAGAGTTAGTCATGTTCGTGCCAAATGTTTTTTTATTTAGCGCTTTCTAGTTAATCCAGCATTAGAGATGCAGTTTTTCTGAGTGATGATTTTGTGTGAGTGTGTGTGTGTCTCTCTCCACCTCTTCCATACTCCCCGTTATAGGTGAGGCTGGTAGGTTGCCTGACCCTTCCCATTTTAAGACCCTATTTTCAATTAGTTATAAGTTTGTACAAATTTTAACCATTCAGGTAGAAATTGTTCATGCTGAGAGAAATTTGGAGTGTGGAGTTGAAATTAAAATTCAGGCCTGGTCCACACTACGGGGTGGGGAGGGGTGTCGACCTAAGATACGCAACTTCAGCTATGCATCTTGGATCGACTTACCTGGCTGTCCACACGGCGGCGAATCGACCACTGCCACTCCCCCGTCTACTCCGCTTCCACCTCTTGCGGAGGTGGAGTTCTGGAGTTGATGGGGAGAGGGCTCAGGGATCGATTTATCGCGTCTACACTAGACTAAATTGATCCCCGACAGATCAATCACTACCTGTTGATCCGGTGGGTAATGTAGATGTATCCTCAGTGAGCCCAAAGAGGGATAAAATTATTGTCTGTGCCAGAAGATTGGAATTGGGATGAGATTGCTGGTCGCCATCCTGCTTGCCGCTGGCCCCTCCCAGACCCCCGTGCCCTTCCCTGTCAGGGTTCTACCACCAGTGGGGCAGACTACAGTCTATACAAGCCAGTCACCATTGGCTGGGGGGAGGGGGAAAAGGATTGGACCCTGCTGCCTTTCTATGCAACCCAGTACCTCTGTGGGGCCTTGAACAAGGCCCTGCAGCCTGGGGAGTTGCTGGCCTGGAACTCCCCAGCCCCTCTGGCCTTTCCCCAGCCCTGCCTCACTCTAGGTACCCTGGTGAGTCCCTAACAGCCAGGTCCGTCTCTCTTAACAACTAGAGAGAGACTACCTGAGCTCCTGGCTCACCGCCTTTTATATGGCCAGCTGTGGCCTGATTGGGGTGTGGCCCCAGCTGCGGTTGCCTTCCCCAGCAGCCTAGCCTCAGAGCCCTTACTCTCCCCAGCCACAGCCCTCTGCAGGGCTGTTTCAACCCCTTCAGGGCTGGAGTGGGTGACAACCCCACTACACTAGGCAATGAGAATGCGACTAGGACAAGGAGTGAAAAATGGAGAAGAGACAAAACTGGGACAAGGATGAGGCAGAAGAGGTCAGGTGTTGGAGAAATGGGCAGACGAATCTGTGTCTACTACAGCACACTCACTTCCAAAGGGCCACACCCCCAGTTGGTTCCCAGCCAGTGGGAGTGCAGAGCCGGTGCTCGGGGCAGCACACGGAGCTCCATGTCCCCCCCAGGAGCACAGCACGAAATCAGAACAGATAAGGACTAGCTTGCCATGACCAGAGCCGCCATGACCCAGTGCCTTACATTCCATGACCCAGTAGTGGGTCATGACCCACAGTTTGAGAACTAATGGCTTAGCCAATACTCAGGATCTTGCAGGTTGTTTCCATTAGGCGTAGAAATTGATAATAAAATTATGTATTTTTGATACAGTGTTGTTTATTTACCGAGAACGTACACTAAGTCCTGTTTCCCTGAAAGCAGTAAGAAATCTAACAATAGGAGTTAGTTTCTCTGCTCCCAGTTAGAAGCCTCTCTCTAGTGAGCACTCTGCCAAACAAAAAAAATCCCTCTTCGCTCTTTCAGGGCAATATTATCAAGTGCTTTTCTTACCTCTTTAGCTTTTGTGCTGCCTTCTCTGTCTTCTTCTGAAGCAATACATATGTAATCCATACTTCTGTCATCTCAGTTACGAGACATTTATAAACCTGAGTGAACTCAGGTGACATGATTATATAAAGCTTGACATTTCTGAGGACAAATGTTATGTATCTTTTTTGAAAAAGAAGATTAAAGGAAATTTTTGTTATGTTTAGGAGACTGGAAGCTTTCAAAGACCAATTTCTCACTGGTACATAGTGTTCAGAATATTTATCTTTGGATGTATTATGAACAGCCTACTATAGCTTTTGATCACAATGCTCCCCATTGAATCTCTCCCATCTGATTGCACTACCTGCTGCTGTACCCCTTCATACGTAGATGACAAGCTTTGCTGCCTGTCACACTGTTGGGGAGGGCAATAGCCTATTAAAGCTGTGCCTGCAATTGGGGCTGTCTCTTATTCCGGCTATAAAATAATAGGGAGACTGTCTGTGCCCCAACCTGTTACACAGCTGCTGAAGGCCCCTAACTTAGCTTTAATGTTAATTTTTTTATGCTTATTTATTTTAGTTAGCATGTATTATGATGTATTATGTATGTATTATGATGCAGTTTGCATTACTTCCTGTATACAGTATAACTGAGCTTCTTTTGTTTTGTTTCAGTGTGTGTTAATTGTGGAGGTAAGATGGCTAGTCATATAATATTATGCATAGATAATAAAGTCATAATTCTGTGGTCAACTTCTAAAATACTATCAGTGATAATGTTCACCCTTCATGATGTGGGAGGGCAATAAAGAACGGAAGCATTTTATTTGGGTGCTGACCGCTCCACCACATCGGATAGACTTACTGATGACACTATATTTGTGCTGCTATGGATCCTGCACTAACTATGGGTTAGTGCTGGATCCAGTCTCATTTGCCCAGGAATCTTCCTAGCTGAACCACCTGCCCTTTTTTTATTGATGGCGTCACAAATTGCTGCTTTCTTCTACTAGTGGTTCAGTAGTCTGGGGGACAGTAGAAGCTGTCTTAAGCTTCCTGATTGCATGGCTTTGGGATGGAACTGGTAAAATGATATGGTCTTGGTTACCCCTCACAGCTTCAGTGCTGTGTATGTCTTGTTCACAGACTGGTTCAGACTGTCTTTCTTTGAAGTACCCATGACTGATTATCAGCTCTGTTCATTCTGGAGTATTCCATCATGCCAGCACTTCAAAGGAAAGTGGCTAGTCTGAAGCAATGATATTGAGAGAGAGAGAGAGAGAAGATATCTGCTGGAAGGAACTGCAAAAGCTCTATCAGTATCTGTAGTTATCTGTAAACGTAGCATACATGTTAAAGGGAGAAAAATCACATAGGCCATATTTGTGAACACATTACTATGTGATTTGCATACCAGCTAAATCTGCCCATGAGGAAAAGAGTTGTGAGGGTAAGCAGCATCGAAGGTGCCAGGAGGGAAGCGGGCAGGATTTTGAATTTGTCATTGTGGCTGGAAAAATCAAAAAGTAAAGAGATCCATTGGTTGTATGAATAATAAAGCAGGACCCTTGGTATTGTTTAGCACTTGTTTCTTCAACAGTGATTTAACAGTCCACTCAACACTAGGGAACCCCACATTGCCAGGCATAGCATGGTGGCTATCTCACAGCACTAACACCCACTGCCACAGTCACTCTACTGTGGTGGTTTCTTTCTTAGTAACCCATCCAGTCAGCCCTTCAGCTAGATCACAGTCTTCGGTCGTCCCCATCAGGGGTCTCAGTTGTCCAAGACTAAAAATCCAAAAGAGACTTCTGCTTTCTCTGGGGCAGAAAGTTTTGTCAGGGTCTCGTCCAGGTCTTCTTGCCTGGAGCACTTTCCCCTGCTGACTCCAGGCCCTGCAGGACCTTCCTTGTTCCCAGCTATCTCTACAGATACAGTGGCTTCCCCTTTTTACTGCCTCTTCCTGCTCTGAGCTTCCTGCCTTTATAGGAACCTCCCTCCTGCTTTTGCCCCATCTGGGCTTTATCATTACTTAACTATGGCTCCTTTTTATACAAAATTTACCTGATTCATCTCAGGCAAGGTCAATTCTGTAATCAGGTTGGTTCAGCACAGGGGTGGGCAAACTACGGCCTGCGGGCCACTTGTGGCCCGCAAGCCAGTTTTATCCGGCTCGTGAGCTCCTGCTGGGGGAGAGGGACCAGTGGTCCCGCTCTCCTGGGCGGGGCGCTCGCACCGGAGAGAGGGGTCGGCTGGTGACTGCCGGCCGGGCGCGCCGCCCTGAGAGCAGGGCTGGCGCGCCACGCGGGACAGCAGGCCCACAGCTGGCTGCACCCGGAGCCCGGGACAGCGGACCCGCTGCTGGCTGGGCGTGCCGCCCTGAGAGTGGGGCTGGCGTGCCGCCTGGGACAGCGGGCCGCAGCCGGACGCCGCCCGGAGCCCGGGACAGTGGGCCCGCGGCCAGCACCACACTCCCAGCCCAGAGTGCCGGGCCAACCGCAGCAAGCCGCAGGGCCCGCGCTCCCAAGCCGGGGACGGAGCCGAGCGCGGCAGACCAGGGGGCCCCACACTCCCAGC